>CM064502.1:54302931-54622767 GCA_032716605.1 Paralithodes platypus | reverse complement strand
CCCCCCACAGTGGTGGGTGGCACCCCCGTTCGTGTCAACCCCCCCCAGCAGTGGTGGGTGGCACCCGTTTGTCCCCTCCCCCCACCCCCCAGGCAGTTGGTGGGTGGCACCACGTTCGTCCCCCAGCAGTGTGGGTGGCACCACGTTCGTCCCAACCCCCCCCCAGCAGTTGGTGGGGCACTGCCGTTTAATCCACCCGCCCCAGCATGTGTTGGGGTGGCACCCGTTCGGCCCCCTCCCCCCCAGCAGTGGACTGGGTGGGCAACCCGGTCGTCCCCACAGCAGTGGTGGGTGGCACCCCTTCGTCCCACGCCAGCAGTGGTGGGTGGCACCCGTTCAGTCCCCCCCCCCCCCCACAGCCTCAGTGGTGGGTGGCACCCGTTCGTTCCCCGTGTTCCCCCACCCCCCAGCAGTGGTGGGTGGCACCCGTTACGGCCCCACCCCTCCCTCAGCCCCAGCATACAGCAGTGGTGGGTGGCACCCGTTCTGTTCCCCCTAGAACCCCCACACAGCAGTGCAGTGGGTGGTCACCCCGTTCGTCCCCCGCCACCAGTGGTGGGTGGCACCCGTTGGTTCCCCCCCCCCCCCCCAGCGGTGGTGGGTGGCACCGTCGTTCGTCTCCCCCCCCCCACCCCCAGCAGTGGTGGGTGGCACCCGTTCGGGCCCCCCCCCCCCCCCCAGGCAAGTGGTGGGGTGGCACCCGTATTCTCCCGCTCCCCCCCAGCAACGTGGTGGGTGCACCCGTTCGTACCCCTCCAGCAGTGGTGGGTGGCACCCGTTCGTCCCGCCCCAGCAGTGGTGGGTGGCACCCGTTCGTCCCCCCCCAGCAGTGGTGGGTGGCACCCGTTTGTCCCCCCCAGCAGTGGTGGGTGGCACCCGTTCGTCTCTCCCCCCCCAGCAGTGGTGGTGGCCCCCTTTCGTCCCCCCCCCACCAGTGGTGGGTGGCCCCCGTCGGACCCCCCCCCAGCAGTGGTGGGTGGCACCCGTTCGTCCCCCCCCACCACAGCAGTGGTGGGTGGCACCCGTTCGTCCCCCAACAGCAGTGGTGGGTGGCACCCGGTCGTCCCCCCCCCCCTAGCAGTGGTGGGTGGCACCCGTTCGTCCCCCCGCAGCAGTGGTGTGTGGCAGCCGTTCTTCCCCCCTCAGCAGTGGTGGGTGGCAGCTGTTCGTCCCCACCCAGCAGTGGTGGGTGGCGCCCGTTTGTCCCCAACAGTGGTGGGTGGCAGCCGTTCGTCCCCCCCCCAGCAGTGGTGGGTGGCACCCGTTCGTCCCCCCCCAGCAGTGGTGGGTGGCACCCGTTCGTCCCCCCCCAGCAGTGGTGGTTGGCACCCGTTCGTCCCCCCCCAGCAGTGGTGGGTGGCACCCGTTCGTCCCCCCCCCAGCAGTGGTGGGTGGCACCCGTTCGTCCCCCCCCCAGCAGTGGTGGGTGGCACCCGTTCGTCCCCCCAGCAGTGGTGGGTGGCACCCGTTCGTCCCCCCCCCCAGCAGTGGTGGGTGGCACCCGTTCGTCCCCCCCCCAGCAGTGGTGGGTGGCACCCGTTCGTCCCCCCCCCCAGCAGTGGTGGGTGGCACCCGTTCGTCCCCCCCCCAGCAGTGGTGGGTGGCACCCGTTTCGTCCCCCCCCAGCAGTGGTGGGTGGCACCCGTTCGTCCCCCCCCCAGCAGTGGTGGGTGGCACCCGTTCGTCCCACCCCCCCCCAGCAGTGGTGGGTGGCACCGTTTCGCCCCCCCCCACCCCCCCACAGTGGTGGGTGGAACCCGTTCGCTCCCCCCCCCCCCCAACCGTGGTGGGTGGCACCCGTTCGTCCCCCCTCAGCAGTGGTGGGTGGCACCCGTTCGACCCCCCCCCCCCCAGCAGTGGTGGGTGGCACCCGTTCGTCCCCCCTCAGCAGTGGTGGGTGGCACCCGTTCGTCCCCCCTCAGCAGTGGTGGGTGGCACCCGTTCGCCCCCCCCCCCCAGCAGTGGTGGGTGGCACCCGTTCGCCCCCCCCCCCAACAGTGGTGGGTGGCACCCGTTCGTCCCCCCCCCCCCCAACAGTGGTGGGTGGCACACGTTCGTCCCCCCCCCCCCAACAGTGGATGGTGGCACCCGTTCGTTACCCCCTCAGCAGTGGTGGGTGGCACCCGTTCGTCCCCCCAGCAGTGGTAGGTGGCACCCGTTCGTCCGCCCCTCCCCCCCCCCCAGCAGTGGTGGGTGGCACCCGTTCGTCTCCCCTCAGCAGTGGTGGGTGGCACCCGTTCGTCCCCCCCCCCCAGCAGTGGTGGGTGGCACCCGTTCGTCCCCCCCCCCCCCCAGCAGTGGTGGGTGGCACCCGTTCGTCCCCCCCCAGCAGTGGTGGGTGGCACCCGTTCGTCCCCCCCCCCCCAGCAGTGGTGGGTGGCACCCGTTCGTCCCCCCCCCCCCACAGTGGTGGGTGGCCCCCGTCCGTCCCCCCCCAACAGTGGTGGGTGGCCCCCGTTCGCCCCCCCCCCCAGCAGTGGTGGGTGGCACCCGTTCGTCCCCCCCCCCCCAGCAGTGGTGGGTGGCACCCGTTCGTCCCCCCCCAGCAGTGGTGGGTGGCACCCGTTCGTCCCCCCCCCCCACCAGTGGTGGGTGGCACCCGTTAATCTCCCCTCAGCAGTGGTGGGTGGCACCAGTTCGTACCCCCCCAGCAGTGGTGGGTGGCACCCGTTCGTCCCCCCCCAGCAGTGGTGGGTGGCACCCGTTCGCCCCCCCCCCAGCAGTGGTGGGTGGCACCCGTTCGTCCCCCCCCCCCCCCCCAGCAGTGGTGGGTGGCACCCGTTCGTCCCCCCTCAGCAGTGGTGGGTGGCACCCGTTCGTCCCCCCCCAGCAGTGGTGGGTGGCACCCGTTCGTCCCCCCCCCCCCAGCAGTGGTGGGTGGCTCCCGTTCGTCCCCCCCCCTAGCAGTGGTGGGTGGCACCCGTTCGTCCCCCCCCCAGCAGTGGTGGGTGGCACCCGTTCGTCCCCCCCCAGCAGTGGTGGGTGGCACCCGTTCGCCCCCCCCCCCCCCCCCCCCCCAGCAGTGGTGGGTGGCACCCGTTCGTCCCCCCCCCCCCCCCCAGCAGTACAAAGTACAAAGGAGTACAAAGGAAATCAAGCAACAACAGATCTAGTGACCCTTCTAGGTTGCGTCCTCCAAAACACTGAGGATCAAGTGTCCAAACAGTGGTTTAGATTGGGTAAGGGGACATTGGAAAGGGAACTACTGCCCTGCCACTAACGTGGCAGGACTAGGAAGTTAGTAGGGGACATATGGGTTAGTAACGAGGGGAGGATAAAGTTATTCATTTACAAACGCAGTCAGTCGCGGGTTTGATGCGAGATATTTGTCTAGGCGAATTTAAATGAATCAACGGTGCTGCAGTCTATAACGTCTCGGGGAAGCCCATTCCACAAGTTGACAACTCGATTGAAGAAGAAATTCTTAGATTCGTGCGAGTTTAAAAGATTTACCAATAATTTTGCAACCGTTTCCCCGCCGTGTAATTAGATTGGTCGATAGTGAAGTACTTACTACAGTCATATTGTCGATGCCTTTGATGATTTTGAACACTTGAATTAAGTCGCGTCTTAATCTGCGCTGGGTTAAAGGAAATAGATTTAATTCTCTAAGACGCTCTTCGTATGGTTTGTTCTTTAGGCTAGGTATCATTTGGTAACTCTACGTTGAACTCGTTCTAGCTTGTTTTATCTTTTGGTAATAAGGGCACCAGGATTGAACGCAGTATTCCAGAAGAGGGCGGACTAAGGAATTGTAAAGGGTTAGGATAACTTCTTTGGATTTATGCTCAAATGACCTGCCTATAAAGCCAATTATTTTGTTTGCCTTCTTAACAACTTCTGAACATTGTTGACTCGGTTTTAGGTTACTCGATATTGTTACTCCCAGATCAGTGTCTCTGTTTACATTCTTAAGCTGAGTGCCATTCATCGAATAGTTTGCTTTCTCATTTAGGTATCCGACATGTAGTACTTTACATTTATCCGCATTGAAACTCATTTGCCAAATTTGGGCCCAACATGACAAGTTATCTAGATTGTGTTGCATATCGTCAACTTGTTCTTTGAGAGTACGCTATTTGCAATTTTTGTATCGTCAGCAAATTTTGAGATTGTGCAGGTGAGACCCTCATCTATGTCGTTGATGTAAATTAGAAAGAGAATTGGTCCTAGTACCGATCCCTGGGTTGGTGGGTGGCACCCGTTCGTCCCCCCCCCCCCCCCAGCAGTGGGGGGTGGCACCCGTCCGCCCCCCCCCCCCCCCCCAGCAGTGGTGGGTGGCACCCGTTCGTCCCCCCCCCCCCCCCCAGCAGTGGTGGGTGGCACCCGTTCGTCCCCCCTCAGCAGTGGTGGGTGGCACCCGTTCGTCCCCCCCCAGCAGTGGTGGGTGGCACCCGTTCGTTCCCCCCCCCCCCCAAGCAGTGGTGGGTGGCACCCGTTCGTCCCCCCCCCCCCCAGCAGTGGTGGGTGGCACCCGTTCGCCCCCCCCCCCCCCAGCAGTGGTGGGTGGCACCCGTTCGTCCCCCCCCAGCAGTGGTGGGTGGCACCCGTTCGTCCCCCCCCCCCCCCCCCAGCAGTGGTGGGTGGCACCCGTTCGTCCCCCCCCCAGCAGTGGTGGGTGGCACCCGTTCGTCCGCCCCCCCCCCCCCCCCCAGCAGTGGTGGGTGGCACCCGTTCGTCCCCCCCCCCCCTGCAGTGGTGGGTGGCACCCGTTCGTCCCCCCCCCAGCAGTGGTGGGTGGCAACCGTTTGTCCCCCCCCCCCCCCCCCCCCCCCCCAGCAGTGGTGGGTGGCACCCGTTCGTCCCCCCCCCCCCCCCAGCAGTGGTGGGTGGCACCCGTTCGTCCTCCCCCCAGCAGTGGTGGGTGGCACCCGTTCGTCCCCCCCCGCCCCCCCCCCCCCCCCAGTGGTGGGGGGGATCCGTTCGTCCCCAACCCCCACACCCCAGCAGTGGTGGGTGGCAACTTCAAGAGAGCCCTAGATGTCGAACTGCAAAAAGTGCCAGACGAGCCCATCCTCGCAAGGGAGCGAGCTGTCGCTTCAAACAGTCTACTGTACCAAATCACCACCCATAACGAGGGGCGTCGCGCTCCTTGGTGCCGCTAGAAGAGCGGCGAACACATCCAAAGGTATCCAAAGGTAAGGTACCCGTTCGCCCCCCCCCCCCCCCCAGCAGTGGTGGGTGGCACCCCCCCCCCCCCCAGCCACCCACGTCGCTGGTACTGAAAGGGTTAAACTGCATAAAATCGTTTAAATACAGGGAGAATAAAATGAAGAAAACGTCGCCCGTACAGAAGGGGTTACTCGTGTATTCTATACCGCACAGTGCATGGTATTTCCTCAGCTTTCCACAACTATAAACTCTCTACTCAGCTGACGATAAATTGAGTCGTTTAGCTGCTAATTTATCGATACTTAATTGGCAAATATGAAACTACTATGTCTCTGCATCATATTAAGACCAAGTTTCTATAATTAGCACCATATTTCACTACAAAATCTTCAAAATAACTGAGATATCTTGATGGGAACTTTGAAAAGAACCAGACAATAATCACACACTTATATACTTTTGCTTTCCCTAAGATAACCGAGGGAGGGGATATATCTTCAGCTCTGTCTCTATAGATTAAGGGGGGATGGGCGTATTTAAGGGGGGATGGGCGTATTTAAGGGGGGATGGGCGTATTTATTTGCTCATTTATGAATCTTTTTGTTGTATGTTTTACTTTCCTCCCTAGACCCCCTTCAAGCTTAAAAAAAATACCCTCGAGGCTTCAAGATAAATTTGTACCTTTTTCTATTGAAAAATGTCGCTCACCAGGAAAAAATCAACGCCTAAATGACACGAAAAGTCTTAATATTGACAAAGAAATGGGGCGTAAAGTCTTAAAATCGCCAAAACTAATGGTCCGAACGTCTTAAATATTTATTATGTTCTCTCCACTAACCAACTTTACTCCTAAACTCGATTAATGAAATTAACAAACACAAGTGGCAGTCCGGGGATTCGAACCCAGGACGCTCACACCGAAAATCAACACACTTATGCATTGCACCACGAAGACAGCCAAAGAATGTTGCACTAACCTACGATTTATTAGGCCTATGCAGTTTCGAATCCTGCATACCAATCTTAGCATGTACAATATCCCAATAAATAAAACAATGGGACTAAACACGAGGGAGAAAGGGGGTCAGAAAACCCGGCCCATCCCCCCTTAAGGGGAGGTTTTTAGTTTGGTCCCTAGATATCCATCAAGCTTCAGATTACACCCCCTTGAGCCCCTTTCAAGATAAATTTGTACATTTTTTGGTAGAAAAATGTCCCGGCTGAAAGCCGGTTCCTCTTAAATTACAGGCTCGCTATCGCTCGCCAGGATAAAATCAACACCTAAATTGCACGAAAGGTCTTAAAATTGACAGAAATGGGTTGAAATTTCTTAAAATCATCAAAATAATGGGGCGAACGTCTTAAAATTAGAAAAGGAATGGGGCTAAACATGAGGGAGAAAGAAGTCCAGAAAAAAATCCCTCAAGTGGATAATTATCTCCCCTTAAGAAAGAACTATACCTTATCACGGGTCGTGGTGTACGCAGACATTGACTGACTGGTGCATGGAATGAGTCAGCTCGAATGCTAAGTAACCAGATTATGCACAAGATAAGACGTCAAAGATATATTCCGGTGGCAGCTTGAATACTGTCTTTACTTAAGGGGAGATATCCACTTGAGGGATTTTTTTTTCTGGACCCCTTTCTCCCTCATGGTTAGCCCCAGTGCTTTTGAGATTTTAAGACAGTCGCCCCATTAGTTTGGCGATTTTAAGAACTTTCGCCCCATTTCCGTCAATTTTAAGACCTTTCGTGCAATTTAGGTGTCGATTTTAAGCTGGCGAGCGATAGCGAGCCTGTAATTTAAGAGGAACCGGCTTTTAGCCGGGACATTTTTCTACCGAAAAATGTACAAATTTATCTTGAAAGGGGCTCAAGGGGGTGTAATATTAAGCTTGAAGGATATCTACGGACCAAACTAAAAACCTCCCCTTCAAATAGGACTTCAGAGGCTACCAACCCTTCTGGATTATTAAGCCAGCACACTGTAAGTCAAGAATAGCGTCAGGACTGGAGCCCCTTTTCGAGAACTCCAGTCCCTTGAGCTTGAATGACATATACATCGATTATGAATAGACTTGGGACTGAAAAGGTCTATTGAGTTTCTAAATCCATTGACCCCTATTGTCTGTTTATTTTCAGCGAATGGTAAATTGCCATATCTTAAAATTAATTGTTAAACTCTTCCAACGTGTAGCAACCAAATAAGTTGCTAATTGTGAAAACCTTGCTTTAAGGGGAGGCAGTTGGTTTTTCGAGTCCTCCTCCTCCCTCATGTTTAGCCCTATTACGTATGGGATTTCAAGACATTCGCCTCATTAGTTTGGTCATTTTCAGACCTTTTGCCCCATTTCTTTGCCAATATTAAGACCTTCGTGCCATTTAGGTGTCGATTTTTTTTTGGTGAGCGATAGCGAGCCTGTATTTGAAGAGGAATCGGCCTTTGGCCGGGGCATTTTTCTACCGAAAAATGTACAAATTTTTAGCGAAGGGGGGTCTTGTGGGTGTTTTTTAATGTTTGATAGAGGTTTAGAGAGCAAGCTAAACCCCCTTCTTAAACCATTGAGCCGAACCAGTAAATTTTGCTGCACAATACCGTCTGGGCTGCTTTATTATGGCACAGATCCATAGTAGTTTCCTATTTTTCCAGTGAGTATCGACAAATCAACTGCTAAGAAGTTGAATTTTCCGTCAGGTGAAAATAAACAGCAATGGAGCAATGAAAACCTTGCTTAAGCTGGCGTCACACGAGCCCTTTTTCGTGCAATTTTTACGGGCAATTGTGGTCTCGAAGCTACAAAAATTATAGTTTATCAGAATTCAACCGCCTAATATAACCTACTTTCAGTCGAGTTACCGATACCAGTGCAAAAAAGTCCTGAAATAATACGAGAACAAACTTGCTCTTAGAAAATTGACGGAAAAAGCGCTCGTGTGACAGCGGCTTTAGGAGCAAAAACTTGAGTATGGAAGCAGTGAGATGATTACATGAGGGTGTGTTGGTGCCGACATTGATGTATGGATGGGAAACTGGTATTCCATAATGCAGTGGGGTCGAGTACATGATTAGATTGATATCCAAAATTCGAAAATGGATATTAATCGTGATCGTGTATTCGACCTTTACCTGTGTTGGTGGTGTGATGGTTTGGATGCTTGTGTTCTGGGTGTGGTGTCCCGAGTTCGAATCCCGGGGGGGGGCACCATAATTATGCTTTCATTAGTTTGTTCGGGTGCATTGGGGTTTGTGATTGATGAATAGTGTTGGGAACGGGGTGTTACTTAATGGTTAATGGTATAAAAACGAAAAGTCATGAGTAAGAGCAATTGAAACGGATTAGCTAGGAAATGCGTGTGGAGTTCGAAGAATATAGACAAAGTAAGAAGTGTGAACATAAGTGAGGAATGTGAAGTTAACCCTCTCCGACATATGACACGATTTTGAGCCTATTGGGGACACTTTAAAGCCTTTGTTACCATCAGGGGTATTTAGAAACATTTAGTTTAGTTACTTCAACCTCTGCAGTTGTCTTTGAGTTAGCTGTGGGCAGAAAACTAATTTTGGAGAGGTAATTATAAAAGTGAGAGAACTCTATTTCTTATTGCTAATCTGGCAACCTCTGCATCATATGAGTCTGAAGGGGTTAAGAAGTCGGTAGAGCAAAAGGTTGAAGAAGTGTTCTCAGATGGTATGGTCACATGAAAAGAACGCCTGAAGAAAGAATAATTAAAAGGATCTACAGTCAGTGAAGTGGAAGGAAGAAGAAGGCGTGGAAAGCCGATAAGATGTCAGTGAAGTGGAAGGACGAAGAAGACGTGGAAAGCCGATAAGATGTCAGTGAAGTGGAAGGACGAAGAAGGCGTGGAAAGCCGATAAGATGTCAGTGAAGTGGAAGGACGAAGAAGGCGTGGAAAGCCGATAAGATGTCAGTGAAGTGGAAGGACGAAGAAGGCGTGAAAAGCCGATAAGATGTCAGTGAAGTGGAAGGACGAAGAAGGCGTGGAAAGCCGATAAGATGTCAGTGAAGTGGAAGGACGAACAAGGCGTGGAAAGCGATAAGATGTCAGTGAAGTGGAAGGACGAAGAAGGCGTGGAAAGCCAATAAGATGTCAGTGAAGTGGAAGGACGAAGAAGGCGTGGAAAGCCGATAAGATGTCAGTGAAGTGGAAGGACGAAGAAGGTGTGGAAAGCCGATAAGATGTCAGTGAAGTGGAAGGACGAACAAGGCGTGGAGAGCCGATAAGATGTCAGTGAAGTGGAAGGAAGGAGAAGGCGTGGAAAACCGATAAGATGTCAGTGAAGTGGAAGGACGAAGAAGGTGTGGAAAGCCGATAAGATGTCAGTGAAGTGGAAGGAAGAAGAAGGCGTGGAGAGCCGATAAGATGGCATGATAAGGTGTCAGAATGTGTGTCAACGCGTAACAAGGGAATGGTTGAAGCAAAAGCATTAGCAAATGACAGGAATGAATGGAGGAAGTTTGGTAGAGAGAGTACATGAAGGTCTCGGAACCCTCTTTTAAGGGGAGGTTTTTAGTTTGTTTCCTACTCCTCCAGCAACCTTAAAATTTCACCCCCTTGACCCCCTTTCAAGATAAATTTGTACATTTTTCGGTAGATAAATGTCCCGGCCAAGGGCCGGTTACTCTTTAATTACAGGCTCGCTATCGCTCGCCAGGATAAAATCGACACCTAAATGGCACGAAAGGTCTTAACATTGACAAAATGGGGCGGAAAATCTTAAAATCACCAAACTAATGGGGCAAGCGTCTTAAAATCTCAAAAGCAATGGGGCTAGACATGAGGGAGAAAGGGGTCAAGAAAAAAGTCCCTTAAGTGGAAATCTCCCCTTAAATGACAAACCTGGAAGGTCTGTATCCTAGATATTGATGTGAAGAGATCTTGTCCGGAAGGTGAAGTCATTGATTTGGGGGGCTGATGAGTGATTGGTGCTTTTGTGGGCGAACTGTTATATGTGTGCTTCTCCTGTCACCTCTGTTTTCTTTCTTGTGTCTCTTGTTGATCCTCCCTACCCCTTGTGGGAGTCAGGGCTGGCTACTGACTGACTGACTGACTGACTAACAACAAACAGACTATACTCATCTCTCTTGACATGAAGGTGATGACACTCTAGTATTCTTTCTGACAACTTACGATCAACAACTTTACTCTGGCAACATTTCCTTAGTTAGTAACAATAGGACTTAAGGGGAGGTTTTTAGTTTGGTCCCTAGATATCCTTCCAGCTTAAGATTACACCCCCTTGAGCCCCTTTCAAGATAAATTTGTACATTTTTCGGTAGAAAAATGTCGCGGCTGAAAGCCGGGTCCTCTTAAATTTCAGGCTCGCTATCGCTCGCCAGGATAAAATCGACACCTAAATGGCACGAAAGGTTTTAAAATTGACAGAAATGGGTTGAAAGTTCTTAAAATCGTCAAAATAATGGGGCAAACGTCTTAAAATTAGAAAAACAATGGGGCTAAACATGAGGGAGAAAGGAGTCAAGAAAAAAATCCCTCAAGTGGAAATCTCCCCTTAAGAGGCTAGCAGCCCTTCTGGATTATTAAGCCAGCACACTGTAAGTCAAGTATACTGTATATTCAGGACTGAAGCCCCTATTCGAGAATCCCAGTCCCTTCCAACATCTGCATTTATATAAGCAAGTAGTCTGAAAGTACGTTCATGAGTCTACGTGAGTGTGTGCATTCCTGTGTACGTTCTTGAGTCTACATGAGTGTGTGTATTCCTGTGTACGTTCATGAGTCTACGTGAGTGTGTGCATTCCTGTGTACGTTCTTGAGTACATGAGTGTGTGTATTCCTGTGTACGTTCATGAGTCTACGTGATTATGTGCATTCCTGTGTACGTTCTTGAGTCTACATGATTGTGTGTATTCCTGTGTACGTTCATGAGTCTACATGATTGTGTGCATTCCTGTTTCTAGGTCAATGTGCACCCTCTGGATTATTGATCGATGTTATGTCTGGGCTTAAGGGAGCCCACTTCGCTATTTTCCTCTTTGTCTCCATCTTTCTTTGGCTTGTATCCATTCGGCCCCATTCAGCCTACTGATTTAATATGTTTACCACCATCCAGGTGTCAATATTTTCCTGGCGAGCGGTAGCGAGCCAGCATATATATATATTTTTTTTCAGGAAGCTAAATTTGTAAATTTTTCGATAGAAAAATGTCTCTGGCGAAGCCGGATTTCTCCATACAATGCTGGTTCGCTATCGCTCGCCAGGAAGAAATCGACACCTGGGTAAGGTTAAACGTCTTAAAACAGTTGGCTGAATGGGGCCGAATGGATACAAGCCAGAGAAAGAGAGAAAAGGAGAGAAAGATAAAAATAACAGGTGACCCCCCTTAAAGAATACTACCCGTTAACGATTTTATGTCAACGGTCTTTCTCCCATGTTAAATTATGCATATTATTCATGGTTCATTCTTCAGTGATTTTGGCCAGAACTTTCATTTGCTTAGACAATATTATGATAATTTTATAATATATCACTTATTTTGGCTCTGTCTTGAGTCGGCCACCCCCCTAAAAAAAAAAAAAGGGAAAACAAAGAAACAAAAACAAAATAGGAAAAGTGGGGATTGGGCCTGAGTATATAGATTAGAATACAATAGATCACTTATTTAATTTATCAACAAATTCTTACCTGCATTCCTTTATTGTCCATACAGGTACAGTCGGCCAAATAAGTGATGTCGCGGCACCAAGTATATTTCCATCAATTATTGGTATCAGCAATATCTAAGCATTAATTCAGCGTTTTGAGTGAGATATACAAACATGTTCCTATCTTTACACACCCTATTCAACATCTGACAGACATTATTACAGCACACAGCCAGCAAAACGTAATGACAGCGGAGACACTACTTATTTGGCCAACTGTACAAGTATTCTGTTATTCACTTAAACACATTTAATTATTAATTCACTCTCAGGTAATCGTTTCTCATTCCTAGATTAGTTCATCAGTTGTTATGTTATTTCCTTATTTGTATATGCCGAATATCTGTTGTTTTTATATTATGGTGCACTTGCTTGATATAGAATATAATCTGAAAGACGTTGCCGGTACAGAAGGGGTTAATGGGCCTGCCCACACAGCCTTCCAATCAGGAATCAAGAATTAAGATCAATCTCAGTAACAACCATGTATAATTTTGGCTCGAACGTCCCTAGATTTTGGCCCTGTCACTCTTTCAACTATGGGGGAGGCACTCGCTATAGGCAGTTATGCCTTTTGCCTCCCTCAATCACATAGAACAAAATAAAAAAAAAAAAATAACCTTTTATCAACAGAAGTAAATAGTCATATTCTTGGTCTCTGAATTGTGTAACAAAATGTGTATGTGTACACCAGAATTGGGATGTGTGTGTGTTACTCAGTTACTTTTTCGTCAAGGGGAATCCACGCAATGCGAGCTAAGCTCATTATTATCGCGCCTCCTTAACTGGGAATGTATTGCGTGAAATGCATGTTAAGTGTTTATTGTACTGTTGGAATGGCTGTGGATGTGTGTGTAGTCTGTATTTAGCCAATTGGCGACATCGGAAACGAAGGCTTAGGGTGGATCTGTATGGTACCATTCTCACTATAGACGGTACCGTCTCGCCCGAAGGCTTAGGTAGCCATCAGCTTAGGGGAACCATATGATACCCATCTCGCCTTGTACCATTTTTGCCAACCCCAGATGGGATGTCACAACGTCGTCCACTTATTCCAGGTACCTATTTACAGCTAGGTGAACTGAGGCTAACACATGAAAGGAGACAAGCCCAATTTGTCTCCACCCGGCCGGGGATTGAACCCCCGACCCCTCGTGTGTGAGACGAGAGCTCTACCTACTAGGCTACGGGCTGTGTGTGTTTGTGTGTGTGTGTAAGAAATGAACACCCATATTCACGAACAAGTTGGATAACCTACATTATAGTCTAATGCAATGATGACGCAAGAGAGAGTCAGACTGGCTGGGAATACAAATCAATAACAGTGAAAAATTATAAAGAAGGGGAAGGGAGAAGGAGAAGGGGAGGGGTGAAAGAGGAGGAGGAGGAGGAAGAGGGGGAGGAGGAGGAGGAGGAGGAGGAGGAGGAGGAGGAGGAGGAAGAGGGGAGGAGGAGGAGGAGGAAGAGGAAGAGGGGTAGGAGGAGGAGGAGGAGGAGGAAGAGGGGTAGGAGGAGGAGGAGGAGGAGGAAGAGGAGGAGGAGGAGGAGGAAGGAGGGGTTGGAGGCAGGAGGAGGAGGGGAGGAAGAGGAGAGGAGGAGGAGGAGAGGAGAGGGGGAGGGGAGGAGGAAGAGGGGGAGGAGGAGGAGGAGGAGGAGGAAGAGGAGGAAGAGGGGGAGGAGGAGGAGAAGGAGAGGGAGGGGAAGAGGAGGGGGAGGAGGAATACACAAAGGACTTACAAATTGCAATTGGTCCTTACGGGGCAGTTTGGATGGTATCTAAACTACTAATCTACTGACTATGAGGTAGAGAAAAGGATAGCAAAGAAGGAGGCTCCTCCCCACCCACCACACCCTTCAGCTAATGCTGGCATGGATACAGTTGGAAACATACCATATAATATGGAAAAACTGGTTACTACTGTGTGTGTGTGTGTGTGTGTGTGTGTGTGTATGTATGTGCGTGTGTGTGGGCGCGCTCACCCGAACAAGTTGGATAACCTCTAGTCCTATTCAATGATGTCGCAAGAGAATGTCAGCTTAAACTGGGAATAAGGTTAATCACAGTGAAAAAATATAAAGAATAGTGGAAGAGGAGAGAAGGGGGGGGGGGGTAAGGGAAGGAGAGAAAGGAGGAGTAGGGGTAGGGAGAATAGAGGGAGAGATAAAATGAGAGGGAGGAAGAGGCGGGGTAAGGGAAGGAGAGCAAGGAAGAGGGGGGGGGAGGAGGGGGGGGAAGAGAGGGGAGGAAGAAGAGGAGGAAATAAAGGAGGAGGAGGGGAGGGAGAAGAGAGAGGAGGATGAGGAGGAGGAGAAGAGAGGGGAGGAGGGGGAGGGAGAAAATGAGGAGGAGGAAGAAGATACAAAAACCTTTACTTGAAAATTACATTAAGGGAAGATGTTTCATTTATTGGTAGATTTGTTTCATATATTTATTATCATTATTTTGTTTTTAGTTTCCTCCCTAGACCCCCCATCAGTCTTAAAAAACACCTCCAGGATCCCCCTTCAAGTTATATGTCTACATTTTTCGGTAGACAAATTTCCCGTCCGTTCCTCCTAATATTACAGGCTCGCTATCGCTTGCCAGGAAAAAATCGACGCCTAAATGGCACGAAAGGTCCTAATATTGACAAAGAAATAGGGTGAAAGATCTTAAAATCGCAAACTAATGGAACGAATGTCTTAAAATCTCAAAACTAGTGGGGCTAATCATGAGGGAGAAAGGGGGTCCCAAAAACGGCCTATCTCCCCTTAAAGTTCATAAAAAAAAGCGAAACCAAATTAAACGAAACAAAGCACAAGCCATAAGGAGGAGGAGGATAAAGAAGAAGAAGAAGAAGAAGAAGAAGAAGAAGAAGAAGAAAACAGCAACAACAATAACAAGACAGAAAAATATATCCATGACAAGAAAAAGAAGGATTACAACAACAAAATAGCAACAAATTTACCTCCACCGCCAATAACAACAACAACAACAACAACAACGAAACAACAGCAACAACTCCACCGCCAACAACAGCACCACCATTAACATCAAAATAACGGCAGCAACAACAACTATACCTCCACCTCCACCAACAATAACAATAACACCAACAACAACAACACTAACATCAAAATAACAACAACAATAACAACACCACTAACATAAAAACAACACCAACATCAACAACAACAACAACAACTACTACTACTACAACAACAACAAGCAAACAAACAATACAACAACAGCTACAAATACAAAAGGTAGCGAGAGGAGCCGAAATAAATCAATGGTAACGAAAGAAACCTGGTGAATAAATGAACAAGGATCCAGCCGTTATCCCCACCACCCGGTTCACTGCTGCTGGGAAAGAGCAAAGAAAGCCATAGGGAGGGAGAGAGAGAGAGAGAGAGAGAGAGAGAGAGAGAGAGAGAGAGAGAGAGAGAGAGAGAGAGAGAGAGAGAGAGAGAGAGAGAGAGAGAGAGAGAGAGAGAGAGAGAGAGAGAGAGAGAGGTGAACCAGTATAATACCTTCCTTAACCCCTTCTGTACCGGCCACGTCTATTTATTATTAGTCTAGCTACCTTTAGACGATTGTGTGCAGTTTAAGAAGGACCTGTGGTAGTCAAAAGGGTTAAGTGAGATAGTTAGAACCCTGTTAATTGCTGGAGGCCCTTTTTTAACTGAATATAATCGTCGAATAGTAGTGAAAAAATTACAGCACCGGTATTGAAGGGGTTAATCTCTCACAGCACCGGTGTACAATCGGCCTAATAAGTCATGTCTCGGCACCAAGTATATTTTGATCCATAAATGGTATCAGCAATATCTAAACTTAATTTATTCATTTCGAGTGGGATATACAAACCTATTCCTACACTAACCCTCCCTATTCAACATCTGGCAGACATTATTACAGCACAGAGCGAGCCAAACATAGTGACAGCTGGGACTTGACTTATTAGCGCGACTGTACATCCCGTGATAACACTCTCGATGTATGTTCAGTGTTCACGCTCCATGATAAATTGTACAGTTGCCTTTAATATTTATGAACACTACCAGGACTTAAGCCGCTGTCACACGAGCGATTTTTCCGTCAATTTTCCATGAGCAAGTTTGTTCTCGTTACATGTCGGGACTTTTTTGCACTGGTATCGGTAACTAGGCTGAAGGTAGATTATGTTAGGCGGCTGAATTCTGATAAAGTGTAATTTTTGAAGCTTCCAGACCATAATTGCCCGTAAAAATTGCTCGAAAAACGGCTCGTGTGACTCCGGCTTTAGAAAGGCATATGTTATACGTGTTGGTGGTGTAATGGTGTAGATGTTTATGTTCTGGGTGTGGTGTCCCTAGTTCGAATCCCGGGAGGACCATATGCTTTCATTAGTTTGTTCAAGTATATTGGGGTTTGTAATTGATGATTAATGTTAAGAACGGGGTGTTACTTATACCTAGGATTTTGACTGGGTTTGACTGGCTATTTCGTGGACTCAATCTCAACTGGGCAGGGAAGGGATTTACACACACACACACACACACACACACACACACACACACACACACTTTAAACCCTATCGTAGTTGTTACTTTACTGAATATAATAATTTTGTGGGGGCGCTCGGTTATGGCCTTGGCCTTGCTCGGGGCCTTGGGGCTGTTCGGCCAGGCAGCTTGGGGAACAACAACAACAACAACAACAACTATAAATGTCCTGTGTTGTCCTTACACCTATGTATGTGTGTATGTGTGTGTGTGTGTGTGTGTGTGTGTGTGTGTGTGTGTGTGTGTGCGCGCGCGCGCTAATGTTGACCGTTTGACTTGTACTGATCCCTGTAGTTTATCATCATGTCACAAATTGGTAAGAATTGTTGGCCCAATATATAATTTGTATTATACTGCGTTAAGGGGAGGTTGTTAGTGTGTTCCCTAGACTTCCATCAAGCGTAACATTACAGCCCCTAGACCCCCTTTCAAGATAAATTTTTACATTTTTCGGTAGAAAAATGTCCCGGCCGAAGGACGGTTCCTCTTAAATTACAGGCTCGCTATCGCTCGCCAGGAAAAAATCGACACCTAAATGGCACGAAAAGTCTTAACATTGACAAATGGGGCTAACCAAGAGGGAGAAAGGGGTCAAGAAAAAAATCCCTCAAGTGGAAATCTCCCCTTAATTAGTGTGTGCCAATTTTGCCACATTTATGAATAAACGCACAATTCCCACAACTACCTCCCTTATCTGCCACACTATCTGGGTTTCACGCAAATTACTATCATGGTTATCGGAAAACTACCGGTATTGATTGTGACTTGGCGTTTGTACTGGGGATATTACTAAGGGAGCCCACCTCGCTTTGTTTTCTCTTTCTCTCCCTCTCTGTTTGGCTTGTATCCATTCGGCCCCATTCAGCCTACTGTTTTAAGACGTTTACCCCCATCCAGGTGTCAATAGTTTCCTGGCGAGAGGTAGCGAGCCAGCATATATATTTTTTTGTTTTGACAGCAAGCTAAATTTGTACCTTTTTCGATAGAAAAATGTCTGCGGCGAAGCCGGATTTCTCTATACAATGCTGGCTCGCCATCGCTCCCCATGAAGATATCGACACCTGGATGGGGATAAACATATTAAAACAGTTGGCTTAATGGGGCCGAATGGATACAAGCCATGGAAAGAGAGAAAAGGAGAGCAAGATACAACAAAGAAACGGTGACCCCCCTTAAGTGGCGACGGTCTAACAATAAGGCCACTCTATTTGGCGAACAAGAATGGAAAAACATATAGACCCACAGTAAACATATAGACCCACAGTAAAACATATAGACCCACAGTAAACATATAGACCCACAGTAAACATATAGACCCACAGTAAAACATATAGACCCACAGTAAAACATATAGACCCACAGTAAACATATAGACCCACAGTAAACATATAGACCCACAGTAAACATATAGACCCACAGTAAACATATAGACCCACAGTAAACATATAGACCCACAGTAAAACATATAGACCCACAGTAAACATATAGACCCACAGTAAAACATATAGACCCACAGTAAACATATAGACCCACAGTAAACATATAGACCCACAGTAAACATATAGACCCACAGTAAACATATAGACCCACAGTAAAACATATAGACCCACAGTAAAACATATAGACCCACAGTAAACATATAGACCCACAGTAAACATATAGACCCACAGTAAACATATAGACCCACAGTAAAACATATAGACCCACAGTAAACATATAGACCCACAGTAAAACATATAGACCCACAGTAAAACATATAGACCCACAGTAAACATATAGACCCACAGTAAAACATATAGACCCACAGTAAAACATATAGACCCACAGTAAAACATATAGACCCACAGTAAAACATATAGACCCACAGTAAAACATATAGACCCACAGTAAAACATATAGACCCACAGTAAAACATATAGACCCACAGTAAACATATAGACCCACAGTAAAACATATAGACCCACAGTAAACATATAGACCCACAGTAAACATATAGACCCACAGTAAACATATAGACCCACAGTAAACATATAGACCCACAGTAAAACATATAGACCCACAGTAAACATATAGACCCACAGTAAACATATAGACCCACAGTAAACATATAGACCCACAGTAAAACATCGAAGCCAAATATAAACTTGACTGGCAGTAACCTGAGAGTGTGGATAGAGGAATGTGATCGAGTGAGAAGCTATGATTGGGTAGTGGAGGTGTGAGTTACCGAGTGGAAAGCTGAGAAACTTGTGGAGTGGGCTATAGTTGAGAGAGAGAGAGAGAGAGAGAGAGAGAGAGGTGGAAGGGGGGTGCTTAACCTTTGCAAGACATATATATGTATATACACAGTGTGTTTGAAAACTACACCATGAAAATTACAGGGCGTAATTAAAAGGGTACAAGAAGTAAAACAATAAAAAATAACCAATGTTACATAGAGATAGAGACATTTAAGAAATATATAATATGAATTGAAGCTCATACCGTATATATATATATATATTAAACATGTTATCTGTAACCCGTACTTTGCACAGGTATAAACAATTGACCTTGATTACATGGTTAGAATACACTAGGGTTTATGTTCAAATCGTCGTATTCGCCAGATAGGGCAATTAAATACAATATACAAAATCTGGAGAGAGAGAGAAAGAGAGAGTGAGAGTGAGAGTGAGTTATCAACGTGGCAGGAAGTGCTATGAAGCAGGTGGTGGTGGTGGATGAGAGAGTGAAAGGTCGTGTTGAAACATTGATCATATTACCTCTCTTCCCTACTCTATACTCTCTCTCTCTCTCTCTCTCTCTCTCTCTCTCTCTCTCTCTTTATATATATATATATATATATATATATATATATATATATCAAGTTAGCCATCTCTATTATATCTTTATTTAGATATCTTATAACCACATTGTAGCCAAATACGTTACATGTGCTGAAAATCCAATATATACATGCTCATTTCTAATCTGCATTTTCTAATACGTATGGATATACAGTAATGATTGTTCGATTACATACACTTATAAACGTACAGTATGCTGTATATATATGTTGTATACTAATGATTACATACACTTATAAACGTACAGTATGCTGTATATATATGTTGTATACTAATGATTACATACACTTATAAACGTACAGTATGCTGTATATATATGTTGTATACTAATGATTACATACACTTATAAACGTACAGTATGCTGTATATATATGTTGTATACTAATGATTACATACACTTATAACGTACAGTATGCTGTATATATATGTTGTATACTAATGATTACATACACTTATAAACGTACAGTATGCTGTATATATATGTTGTATACTAATGATTACATACACTTATAAACGTACAGTATGCTGTATATATATGGTGTATACTAATGATTACATACACTTATAAACGTACAGTATGCTGTATATATATGTTGTATACTAATGATTACATACACTTATAAACGTACAGTATGCTGTATATATATATGGTGTATACTAATGAACCATAGTGAGCATATACTCATTCGAATGTATATCAAACCAAATCACTATAATGCAGTGCTTTATAGTAAATGCTACAGTTTTATGGATTTAAATGAGTAGTTATTATGCCTTGTGAGTACACAGTAAGGCATATTAAATCACATGGATACATCTGCACTGCGGCAAGGGACTGGAGTTATCGAAAAGAGGCTCCAGTTCTGAAGTTATTCTTGACTTACAGTGTGCTGGCTTAATAATCCAGAAGGGTTGATAGCCTCTGAAGTCCTATTTGAACTAACTAACTATATGCACTGCGATATATGTCCTGAAGGCCAGACAGCTATTGTATTCGTAACGTACTGAGTGACCCCTAGCTGCTGTCTTAAGCCGGTATCACACGAGCGCTTTTTCTCTCAACATTTATCCCCAACACTGGTCTGGCAGCTTATGAGGTCAACATTATACATATTTCTGTTACCCAATTTCATCTATCATCAGTCTAGCTTCCGATAACAGTGCAAAATAATCCATAAATGTTGTCAAGAAAATTTTGATTATAGAATGTTGACTATAAAAGCTCTCGTGTGATACCGGTCTTAATCACGTCGGTAAATAAACACACACTTGTACAGGTGCAACTGCGGTCACACCTGCATACTCAACTCCCACCCCTACTCTGTGCAACTCTCCAACCCGAGAGTGAAACGTTACTCTCAGTCTTTCTTCTACTCAACAGCTGAGCTCTGGAACTCTCTCCCAGAATTAGCCTTTCCCTCTTCCTATGACTTAAATTGCTTCAAACTCCGTGTGTCCAGGCATTTTGGCTCGAACGTCCCTTGATTTTGGCCCTGTCACTCTTTCAACTATGGGGGAGGCACTCGCTATAGGCAGTTCTGCCTTTTGCCTCCCTCAATCACATAGAAAAAAAAAAAAAAAAAAAATGGCCCCAGGCAGTCGTACCGCTCACGTCATTACTGTATGTAGGCAATTATAAAGGATTAGGTTATACAATACTCTGGTTGTCAATTATAAAGGATTAGGTTATACAATACTCTGGTTGTCGATTATAAAGGATTAGGTTATACAATACTCTGGTTGTCGATTATAACCCTTACTGTACCGGCGACGTCTTTTTAATATTATATAATTATTTATATGTGAGTGAGGGAAACAAAAGGCAGAACTGCCTGTGACGAGTGCCTCCCCCAGAGTTGAAAGAGTGACAGGGCCAAAATCAAGGGACGTTTGAGCCAAAATGCCTGGACACACGGAGTTTGAAGAAATTTAAGTCATAGGATGAGGGAAAGACTGTTTCAGGGAGAGAGTTCCAGAGTTCAGATGTTGAATAGAAGAAGGATTGAGAGTAACGTTTCACTCTTGGGTTAAAGAGTTGCACAGAGTAGGGGTGGGATTGTGTTGCAAGACGGGTGCTACGTGCTCTACGAAGAGGGGGTGGTATACACTGAGAGAGCTCTGAGGAACTGATTATTGTAATATCGGTAGAATAGTGAGAGAGAGATGCAACATTGCGGCAAAGAGAGATACTGCAGAGAATTGGTAAGTGGACGTGAGTTAATGAGACGGAAGGCTCATTAGACGATTTTATGCAGTTTAAGAAGGATCTGTGGTAGTAAAAAAGGTTAAGTGAGATAGTTAGAAGCCTTTTATGTGCCGGAGACCCTTTTGAAGCTGAATAAATCCTCTGATAGTAGGCCAAATGAAGTTAAAAGGACGGCATCGGTACTGAAAGGATTAAATGAAGAAAATAATTGTGTAAGAAACAGATTTATACAGGCAAATGCATCCAATGAGAGAGAGAGAGAGAGACACACACACACACACACACACACACACACACACACACACACACACACACACACACACACATGTTTGCCTGTAAATTTAGAGCGTGTAGGAGGGGAGAAATGTTAGAGGAGATGGGTCTTTTTTCTAGATCCCCTGCTTCCTCATGTTTAGCCCCATTAGTGTTGAGATTATAAGACGTTCGGCCTATTAGTTTGGAGATTCTAACACCTTTCACCCCATTTCGTTGTCAATTTTAGAACCTTTCGTGCATTCAGGTGTCGATTTTTGTCCTGGCAAGCGCTAGGGAGCCTGTAATTTTTAGATTACAAGCCAGGACATTTTTCTTCCGAAAAATTTACAAATTTATCTTGAAGGGGGGTCTAGGAGGTGATTTTGTTTAGCTTGATGGAGGTCTAGGGAAGAAACTAAAAACTAATATATAAATAAAGAAATCGACCAAAAAGTGAACCAGTACGAGCTCTAGAGAGAGAGATGTGTGTGTGTGGTTGCGTGAGTGTGTGTGTGTGGTTGAGTGTGCTTGCGTGGGTGTGTGTCTGTGTGTGGGGGGGGGGGGTGATTATGTGGGGTGTGTGTGATTATATGTGTTGGTGTGTGTGTGTGTGTGTATGTATGCCGCCTTGTGTGCGTGTCATGGCCATGTATCCCGTAATTGTGTCACTGACCCCCCCCCCCCCCCCCCCCGGTAATTGTATTGCATATCCTGGGGTAAATGTGTGTGAGAGAGGGAGAGAGAGACCTTGTATCCATTCGGCCCCATTCAGCCTACTGTTTTAAGACGTTTACCCCCATCCAGGTGTCAATATTTCCCTGGCGAGCGGTAGCGAGCCAGCATATATATATTTTTTTGACAGCAAGCTAAATTTGTACATTTTTCAATAGAAAAATGTGTCCGGCGAAGCCGGATTTCTCCATACAATACTGGCTCTCTATCGCTCGCCAGGAAGAAATCGACACCTGGATGGGGATAAACGTCTTAAAACAGTTGGTTGAATGGGGCCGAATGGATACAAGTCAGGGAAAGAGAAAAAAGGAGATAAAGATAAACAAAAGCCGGTGACCCCCCCTTAAAAACTACTTCCAGTGACTCTTTCAGTGTAACTATTCTCTGTTTCTTTTCAACTGACGGAAAATTGCATAAGTTCCCATCAAGATTTATCCGTTATTTTGAAGATTTTGTTGTGAAATGTGGTGCTGATTATAATAAACTTGGTCTTAATAATAAATGTGGTGCTGCTTATATAAACTTGGTCTTAATAATATAGTATAAGGCATAGATATGGTAGTTTCATATTTATTCATTAGGGGGGATGGTTCACTTTTTGGGCGTTTTTTGCAAGTATTAATTATTTTTCTAGTTTCCTCCCTAGACCTCCATCAAATTAAAAAATACATCCATTAGATCCCTCTTCTAGATTAATTTTGTAAATTTTTCTGTAGAAATTTTTTCCGGCCGAAGGCCGGTTCTTCCAACATTACAGGCTCACTATCGTTCGCCAGGGAAAAAATCGACACCTAAATAGCACGAAATGTCTAAATATTGACGAAGAAATGGGGCGAAAGGTCTTAAAATCGACTAACTGTTGGGGCAAACATCTAATCATTTGAAAAGTAATGGGGCTAAACATGAGGGAGAAAGTGGTCCAGAAAACCGGCCCATGTCCCCTTAAGTATCGATATACATCAGTTACAGAGGGAGCCAATTATCACCAGTTGAAATTAAACAGGGTATAGGCTACACCTGGTTTTCTCGTATACCTGTCTTGATAGTGTAATGCATGGTGTAGTGCCTAGCGTCTCGGACTTCCATCCAGAAGGCCCGGGATCGCGCCCACGCTCGGCGCATTAAAGATTTTTTCACAAGTACTGAGTCGTTACCATCCCTCATGAGCAAGGGGATGGGGTAGTAGTACAGGACCCCAATGGAAATACGCCTAATCGGCCTTGTTGGGCTATCCTTAGCTGGCTTAGCATGCGCTAGCTTTAAGAACTATTATTATTATTATTATTAGTGTCCTGGGTTCGAGTCCTCGGAGTGCCACATGTATTTGTTGATTTCATTAATTAAGTTTAGATGTGAAGTTGGTTGGTGTAAAAAAAAAACATAATAATTATGTCTAACACTATAGTCGAGCTTTTTCCTTGTGGGGAGACCGGTCCTGGTATAGCCTACCGTAATAATTTATTGAAAGCATACATCGATTTGTGCTACGGTGTAAAGGTCTAGTGTGTGTGTGTGTGTGTGTGTGTGGGTGGGTGGGTATTATTTGTAACACCAATAACTCGTGATATGAAAAATGTTCAGAACATTATGGGTGGTATTCATAAAAAAAAAGTGTTACCTTCGCTGGGCCGTAAATGGACGAAACAACTTGAAACATGACGCTATCATTGGAAATAGGAGTGCTAATCCGTGTAGGCTACTTTCTATAAACAACACTCACTCTCACACTATTCGTTCGGTACTTATGGATGTACAGTCGCGGCCACAGTCTACATAATCTCTAGACTGTGGCCATTGCCATACATAATCATGGGTGAGGTGGCGAACTTGACAATAATGTTTACCCCTTAACTTCTTATAATTCGAAATGAATGAATGAAATCAGGCTGACGTTTCTATCATTTGGGAAGAGTCCACCAGGAAATAGGTGTGGATATTTACCGCCAGTTTGTTCTAACCCCTTTTGAGTTGGGATCAAGATTATTGTCAAGTTCGATGGCGCTACCTACAGTATAGTTATTTACTGGATTACTCGTTAGTGAGCTGATGGTTTATCATTGAAAAAATAATATAAATATGCGCCTTATTGTGAAGTGCCTGAGTGGTGTGTGGTGTGTGGTGTGTGAGAGGTTTGGATGGGTAATAGTAGTGTATGAAAGTACTGTTTGGCGTCCTTTCACTGTATCTTCCACAATCATCACCACCACTATCACTGTCCTTACTGTTAACTTGAATCCTCCCCAAATACAGCAGTCACACCATCACCAGCATTGAACAAGTCCAACACTTACAAGAAGACCTCAACACTGTATATACATGGAAAGCCCAAAACAAATTGCAGTTCAACGAGGAGAAATTTGAAATGTTTAAGTGCGGCCCAAATCAAACAATCAAGGAGGAGACAATGCTGTACACAGAAGGAGGCCAAGGAATCACCCCACAACCACACGTCAAATGCCTTGGAGTACACCTCAGTGATGAAGCTACCTTCAAATACCACATTTTAGAGACAGTGAAGAAGGCCAAGGGTATGGCAAGCTGGGTCCTTAGAACATTTGCGTCTAGGGAACCAGATGTAATGCGTATACCCTATGGAAAATGCTTATTCAACCCACTCTGGACTACTGCAGTCAACTGTGGTCGCCAAGCAAAAAGGGTGAGATCCAGAGGCTAGAATCTATATCGAGGACGTTCACCAAACATATCAGAGGGATGCGGGAGCTGTTACTGGAACCGGCTCAGAGAACTGGGACTTCACTCCCAATAAAGAAGACGGGACACTGTCACATACACCGAGCCTTCTATACCTGGAAGGTCCTCGAAAATCTAGTACCTGACCCCACACCCTTTTCCCTTCAACCACACAACAGTGAACGGACTGGACCCAAGTGCAGAAGAAGAGCCCTCCCAACAAGAGCTTCTGGAAAAACCCGAACTCTGCTAGCATCCAGTCTGGGTTATGAGGGACCAAGAATCTTCAACGCTCTCCCAAAAGAAGTGAGAGCAATCACGAGCTGCCCGGTGGAGAAGTTCAAGGCTGGTATTGACAAATTCTTGAAGACACTACCAGATGAGCCCCCAGTACCCGGCTACACTGCCAACTGCCGGGCAGACTTATAATGCCATACCGGACCAGGTGGCACTCGCAAGAAGGGATACTAGGACTGGGAACAGCGGTGGATCACCATGGCTCTGAAGCGTCCACTTCTGGACAACACCAAGTATACCAAGTAAGTAGGCCTATAAGTATACCAATAGCCTAAATGGAAAACACGATACGGAAATATACTTGAGCCGACCAGGTCAAGTGGGATAGCTCTCTTAGTATAACCCCTCCGACCCCAGGGACGCACGTTATGCGTCGCCTATGTATGTAACCCGCAGTACCAGCGATGCAACGTATGTGACCGCCTTAATTACTCTTGTCCTATGGCATCTAGAGGGTTCAGATTTGTATGGGAACTACTTTAGGATCTCACAGAACAATACCGATTGTTGGCAACCCCCCCAAGTCCAGCCGCGCGCAGGAGTGATAAGCCAGTAGGCTATATTGCCTATGCCCATCACCCAATGATATTGGTGACTTCCCGGCCCCGCCCCCCAGGACCCCCAAATGACCTAGGTGAGCAGTTTTATATTGTTCTTCCTTCATTACTAACCCATCCCATGTGTTTTCAGGAAAACAAACATTGAAAATTGGCTGGTCCTGGAGAGTCATTTATTATTATATTGCTTGGGGTCCAGGGGGTTAACATGATAGAGTGTTCGGCTGCTGTGTGAGGGGAGTGGGGACCCCAGTTCAATTGACCACTTGAGAGTTTCAGACTATAGAAAGTTGGAGCTGTAGATATCAATAATTAACATAATTATCATCTAAATTGCGGTTGTAGTGCTTATGTAAATACATAAAACCCAATTCAACATACTCTTTTTTTTCATTAGAAATTATTATTGTATTTATGTTAAATATCCATGTTTAAAGGTCCAACTTCCTTATTGCCTGAAACTCGCAAGTGGTCAATTCCTGGCCCGGGATGGCACGTCCATACTTATCCAACCCAAAATCCCAAATTCGAAGGGAACGGCAGAGAGAATCACCAAACATCGCTAGAACAGTCCTCTCAGGTCCCTCGAAGTAAACAGATATCCCCATGAGAATAATTTAAAATGGAATGCAGGAGACACACGTACATTCGTAATTGCCCAAGTAGAAGTAAATATCTTCTCAGTGATGTAGATAGGATTCTTAGCACAGTTTATGCTAATAAATATATATCGTGACAGGTACAGTACCTCTGACTCGTGATAAATGGGGTTCTGGCACTTGTGATTTCGCTCTAAAACCAGGCAATATACATTACAACATCTGCAACCAATGATTATCTATAAATCCAGCGGAAGCTCGCTATCTGTCCCCAGCAGCGCGTTTTTGCAATGTGGCGGGAGTGGGGACCAACCAGGCGCGAGAACGTACTGTTTGCCTGTTTGGGCCTGGGCCACTACGTCACAGTTCACTCAGGCATCATGGCGGCTGACAGGCGAAGACACACGCTCCTCATTTGCCTAGTTGTTTTCCACTTTGTTAGTCAATTAGCCGCCAAATCCAGCGTGATAGACCTCAATGAAGACAACTGGCCCCAGATGCTCGAAGGAGAATGGATGGTGGAGTTGTGAGTATCGGGGGCAGGCCATGTTTTCCGGTGTTTGTCCCAATGTTAACCAACCCTGCTAGATTCTCTACGGTAGCAGCTTTCTGCATAGCCCCGCATAATTTGCTTGTCACACGTTTATCTACAGGAATGAGGGCTTGGTTCAACCCTAGGAATATAATGGTTGGCTGATATATGTACGGTGTGTTTATCATATTGTTATTTAAGGGCGGGGGAGACATTGGAGAAATACTTCGCCATACACCCTGTCACGGACTAGCCTCAGCGGCCTCCTTGCAAACAGGAGGCCTAAAACGTCGAGGACCCAGGATCAGGAGGGGCTGTAGGGCAGCAACACTCCCAGGACACGAAGGATGGAATGATCGGGTACCGTTCAAGATGCCTGAGGCCTATTTACAATTTTTTTTCTCCAAGGAATAGCCTAGCCTACCTAGGCTAGGCCTATTATTTTGGACAATATTTACGGTAGCATTCAAGGAGACTACTGCAGGACTCTTCTTCTTACCTCTGACCGGGTATAGGCTATCCTAGTGTTTACTACCCTATAACCCTTTGAAAGGACATTAGCCTAACCTAACAACCTAACCTAGTATTATAGGTGGGGACTGCTGCCCCCACACCCCCGCTTTGACTTAGATTTTTGGTGTATTTGTCTGTGAAGTGGGTATTTTTCAATTTGTTGATAACGAAAATCCTCCATGCGGACTATATGGAGAAAAATATGGCGAATCTATTGGTGCCTATTTTCCCTAATAAATTGTTTCTCATAACGTCGCACTAGTGTCCTTGAATATTATCATATTTACGAGCCGCACGGCACCACAGCTAGCAGCGCAATTTTAATAGGGTGATGGCAAAGTTATAATCTTCAAGGACACTAGGCCTACATCTGAGATCTACATAGGCTAGGCCTATTATGAGGATGACAATAAATCAAGGCGGGGGGGGGGCAACGCCCCCCTCAACCCATCGTGTATCCAATTTACCCCACAATTTCCCTTACCTACTGTGGAAAATATCAAGGAAACCAACCACCTTTTAGGCCTAGGCTATTTAGTGATTTTTTTTTTTGGTTTTAGCTAGTTTTCATCATTATACAGTGGTTGTCATTAATTAGAATCTCCGGATTTTTTTTTTTCCCCCATTATCCAACAATCTTGAGATACGGACCCCGATAGTGGAGAAGTACAGGGAAATTGAGGGGTAAAAGACGAAAATAAGGGGTAATATTAGCCTAACCTAACCTAGTATATTAGGTGAGGGCTGCTGCCCCCGCTGCCTAACCTAACCTAGTATATTAGGTGAGGGCTGCCGCCCCCACGCCCCCGCTGGTTTGGTGTTTGATTAATAAAAGGTTGACGGTCGCCAACAAAAAAAATGAATGAAGTCTACGGTATTTACTCCGCAATCTTCAGCTTTAACAGAAGGTAAATATTAATTTTTTCAAAGTAATTGAAAACGTTTTTTCCGGAGATTCTAATTAATGACAACCACTGTATAGGCTAGGCCTAATGATGAAAACTAGCTAAAAAAAAAAAAAAAAAATCACGAAATAGCCTAGGCCTAAAAGGTGGTCGGTTTCCTTGATATATATATATATACCCCTACGGTAAAAGCGCGATTCACCCAATAAATGGCGCAATTTGACGCTGTATCTTCAGATTGATAGATAATGGTTAAGTTGATGCAAATCCTCCACTCAAACCATGCAAAACAACTATGAAACACTATATTCCTTGAAGACAAAAAACAAAAAACATGGTAAATAAGGCCGATGTAGTCTTGTTGAACGTTACCGGCAAAGTAACATAAAGATTAAGAATTTTGTGCATAGGTTTAAATTTCCGGAAATTAGTGAGTAACAATACGATGATTTCTTATTTTAACTTATTTCCGCCGCCGCACTCATGTTATTGTTGTGAACCTCTCGGCCCTCTCGCTGCCACTCATTGCCGGAGTAAGTACAGTAGTATGTCCCATAGGCTAATACTGTGTTTTTTTGCACCGTTATCCAACCAGCGGGGGTGTGGGCCCCACCCATATTTATTTTTATTTTTTTTTCCATGTGATTGAGGGAGGCAAAAGGCAGAACTGCCTATAGCGGGTGCCTCCCCCATAGTTGAAAGAGTGACGGCCAAAATCAAGGGATGTTCGAGCCAAAATGCCTGAACACATGGAGTTTGAAGCAATTTAAGTCATAGGAAGAGGGAAAGACTGATTCTGGGAGAGAGTTCCAGAGCTCAGCTGTTTAGTAGAAGAAAGTTTGAGAGTAATGTTTCACTCTTGGGTTGGATAGTTGCACAGAGTAGGGGTGGGATTAAGTTGCAAGACGGGTACCACGTGCCCTACGTAAAGGAGGTGGTATGCACTGGGAAAGCTCTGAGGAACACTAGGATTAGGCTAATGTCTCTAAGTTAACTATTTTTATAACTCACTCCACCCCGTGAAATCCATGAACTCTGAGCCAACTTTCGTCAAAAGTTGGCTCGGGTTTTAAAAAAAAAGGGGTTTTCTTGGTCTCGAAAATGCACAAACTCGAGCTAACTTTTATTTACAAATGCAATATATTCGCTTTATACTCTTTTTACCCTTCAATTTCCCTATTCTTCATAGCCCTTCCCACTATCGGGGGCTGTGTTTTTAGATTTTTGGATAATGGGTAAATACTAATTTCCATGAAATAATTTTATTAGGCCTATAGAAAGCTTATAAACCATAAAAATAACAAATCCTAAAAAGAATAAGCTAACCTTGAAAATAGCTGTGGTGCATCTCGTAAATATTGACCATTGTTTTTCATGGTTTGAGTGGAGGATTTGCATTAACTTGCCCACTATCCATCAATCTGAAGATACAGCGTCAAATGGCGTCATTTATTGAGTGAATTGCGCTTTTACAGTAGGCAAGGGAAATTGTGGGGTAAATTGGATACATGATGGGTTGTGGGTCCTCATATATATTGATCTGTAAGGGGGCAAAAACAGGTTGCCGGTTATTTTTTTTGGTGAGTAGGCTAACGCTCGTGCCATTTATTGGGTGAATCGCGCTTTTGAAAAAGCCTACAAAACAAGGTGGTGGTGGTGGTAAGGATCTAGTATTCGGGTTTATCACCATCCTTGTTTACACTACCGTACTGGCACGCTCACCATCACGTTCCTGTCTATTTTGACTGCCGTGGGATACAATAATAGGTTGAAGGGGCCCCCCCATGACTTAATTGTCATCATCATAGGTTATATACCGTAGCCTATTGCCAGCAGGGGGTAAAAAGTCAAATAGGCTAGACGGAAATGTAACTGCGAGTGCATGACCTATGTAAACATGACGACCGTGCGCCCGGATACTACAATCTTCCCAAAGGTGGTCAAGTCAACGGAATGCTTTGTTTATGGTCGGGACTTTGATTATTTTTGGTATTATTTTTCGGTAAAATCTGGTATTTTAAGTTGTCGATAACGAAATTCCTCCATGTGGACTATAAATGAGAAAAATATGGCGAGTGTATTGGTTCCTATTTTCCATAATAAGTTGTTTCTAATAATGCTGCAGTAGTGTTGTTTAAGATTATCATTTTATATTCTCTTATACGGTATTGCTAATTATGTCTTTCATGTTATGACTGCCCGTCTGTGTGATTTTGTCTTTGTGTATGTGAGAGAGAGAGAGTAGCAGTTATCAATCAATAATATTCAAGGTCAGCGGGTGGACAAATTAATGATTGAAGACTTTTATGGGGAATCTTCAGGTCAATCTTCTCATGGTAGGCCTAACTTGTTTGATTTCGGTCAAGGCTGCTTCTATGCTGCTACGGTGACGTATATTGAGCGGAAATAGTGGTTAAGTCCCCTGCTGAAAATACACTGTATATGATGATGAGTTAGGTTTCCACTTAAACCTTAGAAAACACAGATTGTCAACTATTTGTAAGCACTTTTATTTATAACTATTACCGGTACGTTTAACTTTAAAAACAAAAACTGATAAACTGATAAAAAGACTACCTGTGAATTGTGTACAGTACGATACTGCATTTCTACTTTACTGATCGAGTTTTAACTCCCGCAGCTTTGCCCCCTGGTGCCCCGCGTGTAAGGCCCTGAAGCCGATCTGGGAGGACTTTTCAAGCTGGAGTGATGATTTGGGCATATCTGTTGGAGGTGTTGATGTCACCAACTCTCCTGGACTCTCTGGACGCTTCATGGTCACTGCACTACCCACCATATACCAGTAAGTTGAATAGACTAATGTAACTGATTTTTTTTTTTTTTTTCCCCCTAGGGATATCTGAGGAGGTACCGTAAATAAAGATTATTATAAACTTTAGGATATTTGAATGGTACTTACTGGTACTAATGACAATAGCATTTATTATGAGTAAGAGAAGAATCCTAAGTCAAGCATACTCTAGAAATAGGATCAGTGAGGATAATAGTTTGAGACTTTTTATGGTCCAACTTCAGACATAGGCTTGAAGTGTCCCCTCGTAGCTCATTGCAACTCCGACTTCTCAAAGCTGCATGGCCACTGTCTCGCTGTCTCATCTCACAATCTCAAACCTATTGAGCTGTTTGCTCTCTAGGCACTGCCCATGGCATATTATGAGTACAGTAAACCCTCACTCTTTCGGACTAATTGGGGGAGACCCCTGTCCGAAAGGGCCGAGTCCGAACTCACACTTCAGCCTTTCAGACAAATCCGAAAGGCTGAAATAATGTCCGAAGTTTATAAGTCCGAAACTCGGCTCTTCGGTCCGAATGCAAAATAATTTTTCTCAGCCTTTCAGACAAATCCGAAAGGCTGAAATAATGTCCGAAGTTTATAAGTCCGAATACACATTCACCTAACCAGACAAGTCCGAATGCGATTTAATTTTTATCAGCCTTTCGGACAAATCTGTAAGGCTGAACCATGAGTTCGAATTGAAATGCTTGTCCGAAAGCCTTGGAATTCCGAAAGAGCGAGGGTTTGCTGTATGGGAATATTGTACATTGCTAATTTATTAGAAACAGCGAGGTTATTTTTATGGCGTGACGGTGAAACTAAGTATGGTACTGTACAGCTTTTAACCCGGGACTTTTAAGATTACCAGTCCAGTAGCAAGACCACTCCACCTTCCCAGACTACTGACTTGTACCTCGGGGCTGTTCGGCCAGGCAGCCTAGGGAATGACTACTAAGTATACTACAGTGAAAGTCCGCTAATCCGGAAGCTGATACCTCGGAAGATTTATTTTCCCCCAAAAATATGATAAAATAAGATTCTTAGTTTCTTACAGTAGATCCTATGGAAAAAGGCAAACTATGCCTGTGTATCCAGCTCAATACCAGTACTTGCACTGCTGCGGTCGTTCACGGTGTTGGCGGCGGCAGACGCAACATTTTTACTATTCTGTATTTTTGTCTATCTTAAGTCAATTTATCTAGTGTTTTGGATTTACACCTCTACACCACTGAAATTTCACCGCACTGCCTCTATTCTAATTAATTATTAATTTGTATGTGTTTTAGGGCCATTTTTATGTATAAATTGATACCTCGGAAAATCTGCTAATCCGGAAATCCCGCGGTCCCCTGCCTTCCGGATTACAGGACTTTTACTGTACTATCGACTTGTACCTCGTAACTGGAAAATAAATAGGGTACGGCACCGGTAATTCATAAATCTAAATATGAATAACAAATTTCTTATTTTCACATTCCACTCCACTCCGGGATTGAATCCCGGACAAAGACAAAGGCGCTGTAGCATTAAAAGAAACGGAAATGTGCAGTTCACCAAATTAAATTTTATCCGCTCTGTGGTTTTATGTACTGTATACAGTAGAAGGAAAACTGTGATTGAACTAGCAGTGTAGTTTTATTAGGCAGTAGGCACATCATATGATCAATTAATGTTTTTTTTTTCTAGCAAATTTTCTTGTAAATCAATCATACAAATGTTGCCTTATTTCCAAAAATTATCGCACATATTGTTTACATTCAGCGTTAGATATCTAGACTTTTATGCCAGCCATCTGGATTTGTCTGGATGGCTGAAACCTAAGTCTGGTTGTTTAACCTTTTCACGCATATGACGCGATTTTGAGCCTATTGGGGATACTTTAAAGCTTCTGTTACCATCAGGGGTATTTATAAACCTTTAGTTTAGTTACCTCAATCTCTGCAGTTGTTTTTGAGTTAGCTTTGGGCAGAAAACTAATTTTGGAGAGGTAATTATAAGAGTGAGAGAACTATTTCTTATTGCTAATCTGGCAACCTCTGAGTCATTAAAGCGTGAAAGGGTTAAGTTAGATATCCGGACTTATGTTTCAGCCATCCGGATTTGTCTGGATGGCTGAATATATATCCGGATTTTTAGCAGATCCAGACAGGGTTCTCCCCCAATTAGTCCGGATGGGCGAGGTTTTATTGTATTATTTTTCCCACAGCGTGAAGGATGGTGTGTTCCGTCAGTACCGGGGCTCGCGTGACAAAGATGAGTTCATGAGCTTCGTGGAGGAGAAGAAGTGGGAGGAGGTGGAGGTGGTGCCAGCATGGAAGTCACCGGCCTCAATGCAGATGTCTATTGTGGCGCAGTTCTTCAAGGTATGGGAAAAGTTTTTTTTTATACTGTAAAGGTCTCTCGATCTATGATTGGGTTACATTCCTGAAAACTATCTTAAATATAAAAATTGTATAGCGAACCCTTAATAATAATGGGGTAAATTGGGATGTTTTTTCGGACCAGCCAAACCCCAAACACATACGCCTAAAAATCTATACTGTAATAATATCGTAAATCAGGGCATCGAATAGCGAGGGAGACCTGTATTCAAGAGTTCCGTCATGAGGAGAATGAAAGACTGAACTATACTGGTGTGGACCTTCTCTATTGTTAACCCATGAACTGATAGAACCTGTGCAAAATATAAGGTCAAGTTGGGGGAGGGGGGTGTTTTGGGTACAAAGAGGAGTGGAGGATTTGGTATGGAGAGATGCCACTACTTTCTATGTGTCACCCAGTTTTGATACATTTCCTGGCACTGGCACAGTATTTGAAGTTTGACAAATGCCCAAATTTATCTTGGTATTTTTTAAAGCGTGATGCTGGTCTAGGAAGGAAACTAAAACATAATAATAATAAGAAAGCAATGTACAGTATATATTGTAGTTCCAAATCTCCCAGCCAATCAGCAACGAGATGTATACAGTGAAAATCAGCAGTGATACTTACATTTAGGAAGGTAGACGAGAGTCGTGTCCTTGCAAACCTTGTAGCCAATCAGAGCACTGCATTACCTGTGAAGAGGGAGGAATCTTGCTAGCCGCCTCAACCCGCCTACTCACACGCTGATTGGTCAATTGCTTTTATTAACAGGTTTAAGTACCGTACCTTCCGGAAGGAAGGTCGCAGCTACTTAGTTAAATTGACATACATTCAATGGTTTAATGTTGTTTTCCATTACTGTACATACATTGTAATGGCTCAGACGTAGGTGTCTTTCCGCTGTTGCAATATGATACAATAAAGTTCCGTCACAGCACCGCCTCATTATGTTGTAACTTAGGCTGATGTTGGCATAGCGCTAACTGCGCCGCAGCAAGACTCCGTTAAATCCAACTGCAGCACCTGCACATGTATTATCTGCAAGCCACACCAGTCCTACAACAAGACAGTACCCTAACGATACTCTACTGTACGTTAGGGGTCACTTGCCCACACAAAATTTGGACACCACAAAGAAACTACCACCACTGTATACAAACAATACATAAGATCAGTGATGGAATATGCAAGCCTTGCCTGGGCTTCTAACCTAGCTGAAGTACACTACAAGACCATTCAAAACAAAACCCTAAAAATAACAAAATCATCACAGGCTGCATAGCTACTGCACCTACAGATCACCTACATCAAGAAATCAAAGTCAAAGACCACCTAAACATAAGAGGCACTCAATTCCTGGCTGCAGCCTACACAAACCAACACCATCCACTACACTACATTGCAGCACACCCACAGACACCAAGGAATATAAAAACACCCATCATACGATATCACACACAGATGCTGTCATCTCTCTCTCCCTGCCTACCTCAAACCAGCTTCCAGAAGCACATCCATACTCATATCTCTCGCCGTTCCATCCAATCACTCAACGATAGCACGCAGCTGCAGGAACGACCTCCCGAAATCCATCCTTCCCAATCCTCCCTTCCTCGCGAGGACAGAGTCCACCTGGCCAGGTTGAGATGTGGGCACCATCCAGCTCTTCTGAGCTATCAGAAGAGACTGGATGTCTCCGTCGACGACACCTACCCGGAATGTAACTCAGAACCCCATACCATTATCACATTATATAAGACTGCATTCAACATAATCTACTCTCCTTGAGAATCCTGTGGAAAAGCCCGATCGTGGCCATGGCCTTCTTTAGGGACTCGGCCAGGCAGCCTAGGAATCGACAAAAACTGTACATTAAGAAAACTTGGACTTAAAACAACCTAATCCGGTCACAATACTGCCCCACCATGTACACACTCTGGCCGAATCTGGCGTGGCGCCAAACAGCACCCAGGTAAGACTAGTAGAGTCCCCTGTGGCACCTATTTGCACCCCACCAGCCTCGGTAGTGCCATACCAAGACAGTGCTAATGGCAAGGCTTTATTGAAGAGCAAATGGCTGTTGGTTCACAAGTCTATCGCCATCCCCCCTATTAGTCGCCTTGTATGACACGCAGTAGGATGTGTGTATTCTTTTTGTCCTCCACCGTAAGATGAAGGTCCCCTTTTGCCATGAATCGCTAGACCGAGCTGCCCAAGCTCTTGACATCTACCAATGGCACGGCCTGGGATCAAACTGCCGACCCTTCGATGAGCAGCCAGACGCGCTCCCGACCATTCCACGGCCATTTTTTTAGTTTTAGTTTGTTTATTTTGCAAGTTTTACATTATAATTCCACGGCCATTGGCATATTTATAAATTTTCATAAACTAAACTATTAGGAGTAAGAACTTTGTTCTTGTTTTATTCTCTTTCTCATTCAATGAGCTATAATTATGTATAGTATAACTATAATTCATAGCTCTAAAACACCTTAGGACAAAACAAGCTAAAAATTATATGTACAGTATACACCTAATCTTAATTTCTCATTGGCCTTCCTTTACTGTTCACACCTCCACCTCTACAGTACTCTACAGATTTTCTTTGTCAACCTCTCTGTACTCATCCTCTCCAAATGCCCAGATCACTTGAGTATGCTTTGATCTATTCTATCCCATACTATCCCCACATATCTCATCGCCATGTCGTACTATATAATATTGCGTCTTAGATAGTGCTCAGATTAATGTCCAAGTTCCCATAGTGCAGTTGGAATATATGTACGATCGCGCTAATAAGTCATGTCCCAGCTGTCATTACGTTTGGCTTGCTCTGTGCTGTATTAATGTCTGTCAGATGTTGAATAGGGTGGGTAAGTGTAGGAACATGTTTGTATATTTCACTCGATATGAAAAAATGAAGCTTAGATATTGCTGATACCAATTATTGATCAAAATATACTTGGTGCCGAGACATCACTTATTAGCGCGACTGTACATGCTCAGATTAATATACTGGATTCGAAACTGCATAATAAATCGTAGGCTTGTGCATATTTCTTTAACTGTCTTGATAGCGTAATGCATAAGTGCGCAGAATTTTGATGTATCCTAGGTTCAAGTCCTTGGAGTGCCACATGTATTTGTTGATTTCATTAATTAAGTTTAGAAGTAAAGTTGGTTGGTGAAAAAAATATAATGAATAATCAAGTTTTGGGTGAAATCAGAGAAATTAGTAAAGAATGAGTACGGTACATAAAATTATGCGAGTCATTTATTCATAGATAACTAAAATTAGACAGTTTGTTGAATGTCCTACAGTGGTGTTACAATATTGCTGTACAGTATTTACATTTAGAAACCCTATTACAAGACTACTACAGCACCATTTGTCTTGTTTCTTTCCCATGAAAAGGTAAGGCTAAAGCAGGCCTATAATTGGGTGAGTGAGAAGCTCCTGTTTTACCACACCAATATAAATTGCACAGTTAAGGGGGGGTCACCGGCTTCTTCTTTTTTTTTAGCTTTCTCTCCTTTTCTCTCTTTCCCTGGCTTGTATCCATTCGGCTCCATTCAGCCAACTGTTTTAAGACTTTTATCCCTATCCAGGTGTCTATTTCTTCCTGACGAGCGATAGCGAGCCAGCATTGTATGAAGAAATCCGGCTTCGCCGGAGACATTTTTCTATCGAAAAATGTACAAATTTAGCTTGCTGTCAAAACAAAAATACTGTATATATATATATATATATATATGCATGCTGACTCGCTCCCGCTCGCCAGGAAAATTTGACACCTGGATGGGGGTAAACGTCTTAAAACAGTAAGCTGAATGGATACAAGCCAAAGAGAGAGGGAGAGAAGGATAAAAAAAAAAAACGAGGTGGGCTCCCTTAACCCTTTGAGCACCAGCGACGTGTGTTCTGTTTTTATTAAAGCTATATTTAGACGATGTTATGCAGCTTAAGATAGATGTGTGGTAGTAAGAACGGTTAATCAAGATAGTTCCAAGTCTTATTAATTGCTGGAAGCCCTTCTTAAACTGAATAAAATCGTCTAGTCGTAGCCCGCATCGAATGGAACTGGCGCTGAACGGGTTAAAAGCACTACTAATTTGATAGCAAATATTCCCTTCAATACAGTGGCATTATTTTTATTATATTTTGGCTAACAAAGCGGTTTTACTAAGTTTAGGAAGGATCTCTGAATTTCAAAAGGGTAACAAATTATTGAAATAAATCCTATGGCTCCATTTGATCCATCCTAAGCTGAAATAATTGTCCATAGATAGCCAAAATAGAGGATAAATGACACCCATGTATTGAATGGTTAAGTCATGAGGTACGGATAATGTTGCCTCGTTGATGTTGGTGCATAATAAATGTTAAATTAAAGCACTCGCAGCGTTGATATTGTACCGTATGTTTAAGGGGACAGTGGCTGTTTGTTTGGTCTATTAATTAATTTATTCATATATTTTTTTAGTTTCCTCCCTAGACCTCCATCAAGCTTAGAAAAACACCCCCTTTCAAGATAGATTTGTACATTTTTCGGGAGAAAAATGTCCCGGCCAAAGGCCGACTCCTAAAATTACAGGCTCGCTATCGCTCACCAAGAAAAAATCAACACCTAAATGGCACGCAGGGTCCTAATATTAACAAATGGTGTGAAAATTCATAAAATCCCCAAACTAATGGAACCAACTTCTTAAAATCTCAAAACTACTGGGCCCAAACATTAGGGAGAAGGGGGTCCCCTTAATTGTGAGAGTAACTGGTAAGGTTACTATGTTGGCTGTATTGAATAAATCTTGCTACTATATCGGCTGTACCATCTTTTATAAGGCTGTGCGTGCATAGTTTATTGTATCACATTATTGGAACCAGATTAACTTACTCATGTAGTAATGTACACCCTATGTGGTGGATTGTGTTCTTTCATTTCATAAATTTTGTTTTAGTAAGCGTTGTTTCCACATACCGATTTTGATGTGTTGTTTTGACTTTATATTGTCTTTGTCCCAGTTTTGGTTTGACTTTGTTTGCAAGTTTTACATTTTAATTGTCTGTAAATGTGTGTGCGAAATGCCATGGCACTTTTAGTTCACCTGTACTGTAATTTGCAAAGAGAAATAACCAAATTTACTACTGTAATATTCTAAATATTGAGTCACGTTGCCCTTTATTCCTGTGCACTGTGATTAATGTTGGTAACTTTGTACAGCACTAGTTTAAATAGCCTACTTTAGAGTACAATTACTATGGTGTGCACATCTTGAATAATCCGTTTATTTACACAAGCCAGTGATGTGGACATCACCATTTCTCACTCGGAGGTCTATCTTCATATAAGATAGCAGAAACACCTCTTGCTATGAAATATAAAATGCTGTTCTTTTATTAATTTTATTTCTCCCATATTAAGCTTTCTCTTAACTTATTCTACTGATGAATTACCCCTTTCCCTAATCCCATGCAGCCATTGATAGGTCCTCTACTTTTCACCTTCAAAAAAGCTTTTAGGTGACCCCTCTCCATTTAACCCAGCTTTTCAATTAGAGTCAATTATTTTTTGCATCCCTATGGTTTATTTGCTAACAGAATGAAATGTTGGATAAGTTAACATTTCATGTACGGGAAGACGCACTTGCGTCTTCCTGGGATGCTTAAAAGCCTTTCTAACTACCAGGGGAGTTTAGAAACCTTTAGTTTAGTTGTTTCAGCCTCTTCAGTTATCTTTGAGCAAGCTTTATGGCTGAAAAAATAATTTTGGAGAGCAGCATCTTAGGAGCCTGACCAAATTAAGATATTTTAACCTATGGAATACGGATCGCCGCCCAGGCGGACAAATTAAGTCTTCACCGCACAGCCTGGATGGCCGCCTAGGCTCCTGGAGCTATTACAGGGCTTTAAAAACATGCAAGAGAAATATTTATTGTCATGGCAGGTGGTCCATGATCCACACAACAACACACACATAGTCAATCAGTCAGCTGACTCGTGCTTGCTAAACATCCCAAAGCAATCGATGGATGATATTCTGCCGTCCGAATTGATGCATGAAAGCAGTGGACAGTAACTTAAGAATGGTTACAATGGTGTAATAAAACAATAATCAATATAATCAATAATAATCAATATTTGAACAAGTGCAAACAAGCTGAAGCTGTAGGCAATGCCATGGCGGCCATGCAGTCGAACATTTTATAGTCGCGAGACCCAAACAAATATTATTTTCCACCTCAAACAAGAACAACTTGATGTACACTCGACCCTCCATTTGGCGGACTATTTGGGGGGTGAGCCAAGTCCGGGGACTGGAAAAGTCCTGGAACCCTAACAGTCCTTAACCCTCTCACCACGGAAGGGCTCTTGAACGCCCATAAAAAAGCATATAACAGGTACCCGGATGGTATCTTGAACGCCCAGTGGTTGAAAGCCTGTGAGCTTCGTGTGCGAGGAGTCGGTCCGACGCATGTAAACAACAGCCGGCTGGACCGTCGCCCCGCATCTCCGGCCACAAGAAGGAGAGCGTCGCTTGTTCGTGTGTGCCTGTATGTTGTTGTTAAGTATCGAAAAGTGGTGTAAAGTGGCTGTTTTGGCCATAAAGTTATCTCCAATGAAATCATCATCACAGCTCAACCAGTTGACTTAGAGAGCTCTACTTAATGCCATTCTACAGGTAAATAACACAGCTACGCTTGGGGATGCGCGGGAATGCGGGAAGCAGTCTGATTAACGAATATACGGTAGCCTAGCCTAGACGTTTTTCGGCCAAAACACCCGGGTTTCGAGGAATATATATATAATACATAGCCGGGGCTGGAGGGTTAAAGTACCCGAACTTGTATGCGGTAACGTCCGCCTTTATTCGGGAACGTCCTCCATTACAGTATAACTGTAGGTTATGTATACTTACCTTAATTCTTCATAATATTTCATAATACATACACTTGCAGTAGGGTCTCACATAAAACTAGTATATGGTCGATAAACGAGGGCGTTTTATGCGAACACGGCATTTTGGTGGCCCAATATCGTCAATGATCACTGGAAGCGTAAATTTCCGTCAGGAGCGTACAATATTTCGTAAGTTTTGTACGATATTTCGGCGTTCTATAAGAAAGCGTACGTTTTGTACGATATTTTGGCGCTCTATATGAAAACTCCTCGGATTTGCCCCACTTTGGCGGCGGACTCGTTTTATGTGATCACATTCGTTCTGATCGAAAATTAAATATTAATATTTTAGGTCGGTCGTTTTAATCGAGACTCGTTTTATGCGGGACCCTACTGTATATAAAACAAGTTATTACAATAGTTCAAATGAAAAATCGGTGTACCGGTACCAGTACCGAAACATGTGTTGTGTATGTTATTGTTGTTTGGCTATGTCGAGTGTATTTACCTATTTGTAGTTTACAGGTATTGAGCAGCGCTCGTGTTGTGTATGTGTTCTTGTGTGGCTATGTCGGCCGCCACTGTTATATGGTAGCCTATGCAATAGATTTTATTATAATTTTGCTCTATAGAATTTTATTTTATTTTACCTAATAATATTTATAATAGTAAAAGCCAAAGAAAACTACATGAAATGGTAACTTTATTGAAGGTGGTAGATTGGTGGCCAGCTTAGCAACTTGTAGTCACACTTGCAGACGACACGTGTTGTTATTGTTCAACTACTAAAGATGCACGGCATTGTTTTTGTGTCAAATAAATGGCATTTCATAGTACCAATGGTCTTAATTGGATATATTATTGACCCCTGGTATGAAGGTATGTTGCCAACGTAATAATACTGACAAATAAATATAGCCTAAATAACTAATATATAGGCTAGATACATATTGAAAGAAGTAAGAGGTAAACTTGGTATCTGACCATATTATGGGTTTAAAAGTAGGCCTGGTAGGGGCGGTAGATGTCCGGGAAATCCGAAATCCGGCAATTTGAGGTCTGCCAAATGGAGGGTCGAGTTTACAGTGTTCTAGTCATCATCATTTGCAATATAACAGTGAATGTTACATCCTGATATAGATATACTGTAAAATATATATCAAACCTAGGCTACGCCATTTCATTTGCGGAGATATCAGCACCTGTATGTGGAAATTACGTAACATATACAACCAGTGGGACATCACGCTCTGTTCATTCTCTACACATACCGACACCTTTGCACCCTCATACATGCCCTTCACTGCTTTCAGCAACTTACCATCTACTTTGTATATTTTCAGTACATTTTCAGTACTTTCCACAGACCTTCTCTTTCAACTCTATCATAGGCCACATACAACTTTTGTCTCATCTCCAGATATTTCTCCACAACACATTTCAAGGCAAAAATCTGGTCATCACATCCTCTTCCCTTCCTAAACCCGCCCTGCTCGTCACCTACCCATTTCTCCGTTCTTGCTCTCACTCTCTTGATCACTACCCTACTGTACATCTTCCCTACTATGCTTAGAAAACATATCCCCCGGTGATTACCATACACTACTTTACCCTTATACAGGGGAACTATTATGCCTGATATTATTTGTTCCTGCAGCTGTCTATGGTGCTGCGGTCTGTGCACTCGGTGTTGGTGGAGGACTACGGGCTACCCACCTGGGGGTCCTATCTGGTCTTCGCACTAGCCACTATTTTGGTCGGCGCCCTCCTTGGTCTGGTAAGTTGCTTTATGTACAGTACAGTAGATAGAACATCATAATTGCTTAATCTGTACATTTAGGTCTTCTGCTAAAGATACCTATATTCTTTTCTGTAAAAATATATAATTTTCCCACGCCACAGATTATTTTATACATATGTACCTCATGGCGAAATTACTCCACCTGATGGGGAATTTCCACTTGTTCATTCTCTGAAATGGAAAGGGTTACAGACATCCACTTAATTGCTAAATCAAGCTCTAATCTTCCTCTGGAGAATGGTGAAAAGCAGAAGTCGCTACGTCAAGTGGTTCACCCAGAAAGATGTGGTGACTAACTTAGTAAATAGGTTTATTTCTTAAGAGCCATCTGTTTGCACAATGGATCAGAATCTTATGTGACCTTGTTTGGTCGACAATCCTTTATAATCTGAGCCCAACAGCAGCCGAAACCATGCAATAGTTTCAGAGCTATGAGGCTTTGAATTGGTATTATTGCCACCGCGGAAAAATTTCCCAGTTTTACCCTATATATTTATTAACACAATTACTGCAGCAATTATCATGTGACAATTGCTTGGTCTGCACTGTACCATACGGGGGTTTTTGACTAAAAGTGATATTTATTCTCTGCACATTTTCATGTATAAACAAGAGCTAGAACATATTTCAATTATATATATCCTGAAATTTGAGGAATAGACCTTTCCAATGAAACCTGAATCATATCTGTACGACCACTGGTTGCCATGTAACGATATTGCAAAGGTGAGGCTAAATTGGTAAAAAATAGCGAGTTTGAGCAGTTTTTGCTATCCCCAAGTCTGTAAGGGAGCTGAAGATGTCTCCCAATTACGCTAGTGTTTGTCCAAACATGGCTGGCGATGGATGCAAGGGGCCCGCACTGCTTAGAAATCGCTTGCTTGCCTCCCTGGCCTTGTACTACGCATATTTTTGGCGATGTCGTATGACAATTGCCGCAGTGATGTCCATATTTTTTATGTAGTAGCCCGCAGTCATTGAGTTAAGATGCACTGGCAGTGAAAATTGATTAAGTTTAAGAATATGTTATTGAACTTGGTCATTCATTATGCATGAAATGTTCTGTTATATTGAATATAAATAATCAGGTGGTACAGGAATCTATTACGTTCCTCAGTAGAAATTTAATAAATTTGTTAACTATGTTGTTGAAGTTTAATTTATAGGGCTTTCAGAACTCCCTTTTCATATACTAATTTGTACTGTGCTTTTCAGGTGTTGGTGTGCATCATCGACTTTGTGTTCCCACCCAAAGCTCCTGGTCCAAGTCCTGTTCGTCTCAAGGTGGATGATGATGTAAGTTATTTAAAGTATCGCTTTTACTATACTGTATTCTATTTTGACTCTTTAAGGGGGGATGGGCCGGTTTTCTGGCCTCCCTTCTTCCTCATGTTTAGCCCCAGTAATGTAGTTTTCAGATATTATGACGTTCAGCCCATTAGTTTGGCGATTTTAAGATCTTTCGCCCCATTTTTGTCACTATTAAAGACTTTTCGTGTTATTTAGATGTAAAAAAAAAATCCTGCACATTAAACTATTAATTAGTGAAATATACAAAAAATAATTGCAATTTGACAAGATAATAGTACTGTACAAAATATATACTCACAAGAGATAGTGCTATCGGGTAGGTACCTTTGAGCATAGCATAGACACATGACTCCTACCGACTGCTACCCTATGAATAACCTACATTAATAGTACAAATCTATTTCTATTTTATCTATTTACTCAGGCCCAATCCCCACTTTTCCTATTTTTTGTCTTTTTCCTTTTTTTTGAGGGGGGGTACAAATAAAATACGGAAATCACAAAGGCAAGTAATTGATACCATCCAAAGTGAATAGCAATTATAATGTAAAACTTGCAAAATAAACAAACCCAAACTTTGACGAACACAGTAAAAAGACAAAACAACTTATCAAAATCGCTGTGGAAACGACGATTAAGCAAAATTATAATTCTTTATAAATAAAAGAACACAATCTAGCTATAATATAATGTAGAACAATAGAAAAATATAAAGAAATAGTTACTGATATGAATAAAGAGTGGGCCTACTCTAACAAGAACAATAGACCTACTAATTATATAATTCAATAGTAAACAATAGAAGTAGATAATCAATGAATACAGGCAAATAGTAAGCAGAGGTTAGGTTATATGAGAAAGTTAAAAATGCTTAATTGATATTATTTAGATCAAATTTCAAAATAATCACAATAATTGACCTTAAAAAGGTTAAATTTATGCAACAATTTACTTTCTGCTCTGTCTACCTAGTAACCTAGCTCTAGCTCAATTTTTTTTAATTTAGTGCAAATTTAACAAAATCTTACTCGTTGGTAATAAAAACTTATTTTGTCATTAACCCGGGAACTGCTGGAAGACTTAAGAGTTCCCCCGGCGGACTGCGGGAAGACTCTTAAGAGTCAGAGACAAAAAAAATTAACTTTAAACATCGAAAAAAACAAAATATATATTTTTTTTAATTATTTTTTTTGGCTCCTGGGCCATGCAAAATATCACTCTTCTACCTCCCCTCCTTCCTCACTTTCCTCCCCTCCTTCAGTTATCACCTATTTTCCCTGTTATTCCCTTATTCTGAGGTATATTTTCGTGCTAACAGCGAGTTGCAAGCAGGGCATTGTCATCTCTGTTAGCAAGCGAGTGCAAGAGAGAGAGAGTATCGATCGACTGTGTCTCAGTGGCCTTGGGGGAAATTGGCGGAAAAGCAGGTTGCCTCACCCATACATTATATAACTCGCGGCCTGTATCTCCGATTTTGACCATCGCTGTTTTCACTCTTTTTATTGTTGTTTCAGGTTAATACCTTTATAATCAACCCATAATAGGCGCGTATGGATAAGTATTAATGCTATTTATGGTAAAATGAATATTTTAGTGATGGAAACGGCTCAAATACGTCGGCACAGGGGGACGTTTCTAATTACCCCCATGCGCACTTCTTAGGTTAATACTGTAGATAGATAGAGAGAATCATTAATATTACTACTAGGGAAAAGAAAGTTTATTACATTATGTTATCATTAATATTACTACCGGTACTAGGGAAAGTAATGTTTATTACATTAAAATTAAAATAATCAACTTTGTCATGTATTTTGAGTGAGCACTGTTCATTTCTACAGTATATCTATCCATTGCCGGATGCCGTGATCCCCGAAGGGGTGGCCACAAACGAAACGGCCTCATGCACCCCTGTCCCCAATCAGTCGGCGCCCCTCCTCCCATTCAGCACCATTTTCACTCATATTCTTCTTGACTCCATCCTTCCACCTCTCGCTCGGTCTACCTCTCCCTCTCTGTCCTTCCACTAAACTTTCGTACACTCTCTTAGTCATTCTCTCGCTTCCATACGTTCCACATGGCCGAACCATCTCAAGGTGTTCCTTTTCACACTTTCAAGCACATAGATCTGCATCCACACCACACCTCTCTCGTACTTCCTCATTCGTCTGTCTATCCCTCCATGTAACTCCGCACGTACTTCTTAAGTAACTCATTTCCACCCCTCTCACTATTGGTTTGAGTCTCTTCACCAACGTCCATGCTTCGCTCCCGTAAGTCAATGTCGGGATTACCACACTGTAATGCAAGGACTGCTTTACTTCCATGCTGACCACCCTATTTCTTGTTACTGCTTTCAGTGTTCCTACAACCATCTTCCCCTGTTGCACCCTCTCCCGCATTTCTTCATCCATAGTCCCATCTTTACTCAACACACTGCCCAAATACTTAAATGAACTGACAATCTCCATAGCCTGACCGTTCAACCTCACCTCACACTCTGTGGCTGCACCCCTTTCAAAGACCATAATCTTGCTCTTCCCCTCATTTACCTTCAGATTCCATTTTTCACACACTGTTCCAAACATATTTATCAGCCCCTGCAACTCCCACTCACTATCGCTCATCAGAACTGTATCATCAGCAAACAGCAGTACAGGCAACTTCCACTTGTTTCCTTCCCTTATCAGCGGTATACCAACATCCACTGCTCTTCCTTATTTCTTTCATGACTCCATCCATATACAGTATACAGTACATAAAACATACATACATACATTGTTTTTAAGACTGAGTGTTCCACACATACGTGCAGTTTCGGTCTCTTTTCCAATGGCGGCATTCCAGGCAACCCTGTTAAGGGCTTCTTCACTTGTATATATATTAAACAACCTGGGGACATCACACACCCTTGCTTTAACTCAACATTCAGATCAAAGAACTCGCTCTGCTCATTCTCCACACGTACTGGCGCCTTTGCACCCTCCTATATGCTCTTCCTTGCTTTCAGCAACTTGCTGTCTACTCCGTATATTATCAGTACTTTCCACAAACTTTCTCTATCCACTCTGTCATAGGCCTTCTCCAAGTCCATAAAGGCAGCATACAACTTATGTCCCTTCTCCAGATGTTTCTCCAAAACTCATTTCAGGGCAAAAATCTGAACTACACGTCCTTTTCTCTTCCTAAACCCTCCTTGCTCCTCACCTATCCATTTCTCCGTTCTCACTCTCACTCTCTCGATCACTACCCTACTGCACACATTCCCTTTTTTATGAATTTTATCTATTTTATTAATATTAATATAAAGAAAATGTTCAACTTCATAATTTAAGTTTTCTTTACATAATTTGGATAAGTTAATGTAGTGACTTGATTACAATTCTACACATTACAAACGAGAATATCGTCGATATACAGTACAGTATCTACTATTATATATTATTTGATAATTTGGCAAGTGCAAGTTTTTCTGGTATGTTACTTTTCTTGCTACCGTCAACTAAGTTATTTATACTGTATATTTATATTTTAAGCGAGCAATAATAAATCTGCAATTAAGCTGGCAGGTGCTATAGGCCTGTTTATTACAGTGCCACAGGTGCGAAAGATTTAGCTTAGTTTTGGGATTTTTTTTTTTTATCTACCATGTAAAGCAAGATTATTGCACCACAGGCTCCGTCAGTTTTCTCTCCCGCCCCAAGCCTCTATCTTTACTGCTGAACTATTAGCTATCCAATCCGCTATTGACATTATACGTGACACCCCTCAACAGCCCTTTATAATTTACAGTGACTCTCGTAGTGCTCCGTGCTTATCCGTCCTCCCACGTAATAGTTTTAGCCATAAAACACGCTCTCCACGAGATGAGCCTACGTGGATTCCAGGTCCAGTTATGTTGGATTCCTGCTCACATCGGTGTCCGTGACATAAGACGCCGATGCTGCGGCTAAGGATGCTATTTTAATGATCCCTCGCCAGCCCCACCTTCCGTTAGGTGATTGGCTGTCCTTACTCAAGCCTTCTATTCTTTGCATGTGGCAATCTCATTGGGATGCTCTACCCTGCAATAATAAACTCTTTGCAATCAAACCTTCTGTCCGTCCTTGGCCCTCGTCTTCCAGGTCTCACATGTGTGAGGAAGTTTTACTAACTAGACTTAGGATAGGCCATTCCCGGCTGACTCACGGTTATTTGATGTCCACTCCCTGCACTCCGCCCCCTACCTGCTCCTCCTGTCATTCCCTTCTAACTGTTCGCCACATCTTTGACTGCCCAGATACTGCCCGTCTGCGTACGGTTTGTTTTGGTACTAAATCATTCACTGACCTTTTATCCGATTCTCCGTCATTTTCCTTCCCCCCCCATCGTCCGTTTTTTGTGTCGCCTTAACCCTTCCTACCCGGGCTGTGTTACCCAATGACGGTCGCCCCTACCCGGGCGATATGGCCGAAAAACGTCTAGGCCTAGGCTACCGTATTTATGTTTATTTTCACTGCTAGAACTTTCCCAATCATCTATAATCGTAGTGCGGTTTTCAATCTGTATTTTGGCATTGAGTAGAGCTCTGTAAGTCAACTAGTTCAGTTGTGATGACGATTTCAGTGGAGCCAATATTGCAGAGATGTTGCCAATATGGGGGCTTTTTAGACACTAATTTCGTCATGACGTCAGAACAATAACCTTGAGGAGTCTTCTCCTTGTTTTCGGAGGTGCGGTGACGAACGCTTGGGTTTGTTGACATACGTTGTACGCACGGCGTTCGGACCAAGCTTAATTAGGCTATTAAGCTCATGCCTTAGATAAGGCATACCGGGTATTTGCCCTTCTTTCGTGCTGTCCTTACCTAAGGCAGACCGGGTAGGAAGGCTTAAGCTCCTTTCAGTAATCTGATCTAATCCTTCGGGCCAGACCTATGAGAGTTCTGTATGGAGCTCAGTGGTCTGGTTAATCTGCTCTACATAACTAACTAACCACAGGCTGTAGCACGGTTGGTAAAGCATCTGCTTGCAAACCGTGAGGTCGAGGGTTCGAGTCTCGGGGCAGCCAGTGTGCTGTTTGGCAGATGCCAGTGCTGTGGTGGACGGTGCGGTCTAGCAATCTGTGGCAACTTTTCACTGAGCTCCCTGATACATCAGGGCAATCAACCTAACCTAAAGTAGCTATTGAGCAAGGAGTGCATGGTGGAAAAAAAAAGAAAAAGAAAATCATCATTATTATCATATGCACATGTTTTTTTTGTATAAGGAAAATCTGAATATAGAAGAACCAGACTTTTAAGTGTAAATAGCAAATATCAAGTAAAAAAAATTGGTTTATTGTGAAGGGATTATGATGGAGGGTGGGCGGCGGTGCGACATACATTGTACTGTACTCTCTTTTGTTTTTCTTGTGAAGATAGATATATAATGGGTAAACATTGTTGCCAAGTCACAAATGCTTTTGTTTCTCTTTTGAAGATAGAATATATAATGGGTAAACATTCAGCCACATAATAGTAAGAATGATGAAATTGATATGTATATTTTCCCCTACAGGAGGAAGACTTGGTAGAGAGCCCCGAGCCTGCCCCGAAGACTGACGCAAAGGAGGTCGTGGAGAAATCCGCAGTAACCGACAAAAGTGACAACGAGGTGGAGGAAGGAGGCGAGGAAGACGAGGAGGATGAGGAAGAGGCAGGAAGTGGCGGGGAAGGTAAGGATGACTCTCAGGCGGAAGAGGAGGTGGAGGAGGTGGCAATTGAAAACCCAGAGGATTCCAAGAGTTCGCCGAATTTGAGGAGGAGGGCGCGACCGAGGAAGGACTAGCCGGGGAACACTAGACTATACTCTTTCAAATTACCTTGGTAGCAACCCTCACCCCTAGAGTTTAGTTATGAATGGATGTGATTGGTGGGTAATAGTGTGGGGAGCTGTCTGGGAAATTTTAATAATACTGTATATCATTTTTATTATGCTCCGTAGAAGAGTAAATTGAACCAAGAATAAGCAACTGTGATGGAAAGGGGGGTGGGGGGGGGGGGAATAAGCTTCCAAGTTAGTTTGATTTTAGTATAGGAAGTGTGTAGGTGTAGGAGTCTTGACAATAGTGTGCCCTTGTCGATTCACCCAAGCCTTTTACCAACCTTTCTGGGATGCAGGTGGAATCAGTTTCCAAATGAATTTCTTATCCCCCCTTAGGTCATGCGGCCTGTCGGACTCGGACTGTATAAGAATTTAGCTTCTGCAAATTGGTGATCTGTGTTTTGAGTGGATTAGCAGGGTTCAAAATTATTAGAGGATATTTGGAAGTAATGTTTACACTATCACGCCTATATAGCCAAAGCATATGATAACCGGATTGAACTGTACTTATACTACAGCCAGACAGGAATGGCAAGCATATTTTGCTCATAATAATCTTAGTTATCAGACACCCTTGCCAGATTTTGTCATGCTTTAGTATGAATGGATGTCGGTGAACGTGGGTTATCATACTAGTTCTATTTAAGCTTAATTGAGAACATCGTGTAAATGACACTTTCAAGATAATTGGCACTGAACTTGTTATAGTTAACCTAAGATTATAGTTAGTGAGGTAACGAATCACATAGGAGTTTCATTGCTATTGTTGCCGCTTATCTACATAGCTGATTTTGTGAGTGATCCATATTACTTAATTAAAAATATAGCCAATGGGAGGTTGGACACCTTTCTGAACTCTGATAGTACTGTATAACTCTAATTAGGGTGTCAAACCGGAGCAATTTTGTTTAGAAGACTTGAACGAATATGAGAAGGAATACAAGACAATTAACATGAAATAACATTGTTTTGGCAATTTTTTCACTTCCAAATACAAAATTTAAACTTTAAACCACCATATTACCTTTACATATACAATAATGACAAAAAATGAAGTCGCCCTTCGTTTGACACCCTGGTACCGTACTAGGCACAAACAAGCGAGAGAAAGTGGACAATAAAAAATGGGGAAACTTAAGCTGAATATCCTGCATACTCAATTCTCCTAAGATAAAGCCTTGTGTGATAATCTGGAAGCCTACCCTGATGTTGACAGTTGGTATGTCGGCTCTTCCGTACATAAGCTGGTATTTATTGGATATGTATGATCTTAACACAATTTGACCTTCGTTCTTCCATTTTGTTATTCTTTGTGGTTTGCTGCAATACGGTATTCCATTTTCAGGGCTTTCATTTTAGTTTATTCTCATCTCGGATAACGTTTTAATGGAACCATCTTGTGTCACTATAACAATATTTTACTTATATGGTTTGGTGTGAAATATTATTTTGTAATTTTTTTTTTTAGTGTTATAGACATTATTTTTATTTTTATTTTCCTGTCAAATTGTTTGTTACTAGTTACCGTATATCGGTATTGCTTTAATAATTTAGTCGTTGTGAATAGGAAGTTTTAAGAAGGAAAACCTTTGTATGTACATAGCACCATGTAGCCTTATAAAAAAATTGCTGACTTATAAATACTAAGCATGGTAGTGCAGATTTAAGGGGCTAGTGGCGTTTTTTTTGTTTTGGTCTATTCATGTATTCATTTATTTTTTAGTTTCCTCGCTAGACCTCCATCAAGCTTAGACAAAAAACTAGACCCCACCTCCTCCTTCAATATAAGTTTGTACTTTTTTCGGTAGAAAAATGTCCCGGTCAAAGGCCGGTTACTCAAAAAATTACAGGTTCACTATCGCTTGCCAGTAAAAAATTGACACCTAAATAAGGCGAAAGGTATTAAAATTGCCAAACTAATGGGCCGAATGTCATAAACTCTAAAAGCTAATGGGGATAAGCATGAGGGAGAAGGGGGACCAGAAAAGCGGCCCATCTCCCCTACAGGTGTTATGGGTGACTTGAGTGGGCGTAGGGTTATAGAGAGGTAGGGGCTATTTGCTTCGGTCCACTTTATCCAGGCTAAATCCTACAAAAGGTTATCTGTATTGTTGCTAGTGTATGCTCTCTCTCTCTCTCTCTCTCTCTCTCTCTCTCTCTCTCTCTCTCTCTCTCTCTCTCTCTCTCTCTCTCTCTCTCTCTCTCTCTCTCTCTCTCTCTCTCTCTCTCTCTCTCTCTCTCTCAGCTACTGACATTAATGTATAATACCTAATGTGTTGTGAAATATTAGTACATTTTATTAACAAACTATTGAAGGGGAGGAAATACCTGGTTCACTAACAATTAAGAGGAAAAAAGTGATTGAAAAAAATTGTTTCTAGTAAACCTTGATCACACAACTTAACACTGGTGTCACTGTTGTACAACTGACTCGAGAAGTATCCTTACTCCATCCCATATGTTAATTAAAATGTAAATCTTGCAAACTAAACAAACCAAAACTGGGACGATACACGATAAATGTAAAATAACTTATCAAAATTGCTGTGGAAATAACGCCCTGCCTTGTCTGACTAGTGTTGAGCCGACTCAAGACAGAGCCAGAATGGGGACAACACAACAGAAGACAATGAACACAATAAATACTGAACAAATACCAATAAAACTCGGTAATGAATGATCTCTTACGCTAAAAATCAGTGTAGTAACACCCCGTTCTTAACATTAATCATCAATTACAAACCCCAATGCACTGGAATAAACTAATGATAGCATATGGTCCTCACAGGATTCAAACTTGGGACGCCACACCCAGAACATAAGCATCTAAACCATTACACTACCATTAATGTCAAGTATTATATGATCAGCCAATGGACCTCAACTCTTACAAGCAAATAGAGCGATCTTGGCCATGGTGCTTGACTTAATTTTTCTGTAGCTTACCGAATATTGAAGTTTACCAAATACAGTACGATCCCGAAATAAGTGTTTGAAATGTGCGAGTCTCCAAATAAGCGAGCACCAAAATATGTAAACTATAAATACCGAATTGAGCGAATTTGTCAAGTCAAGCGAATGCCGGATCAAAGGCAAGGAAATCTGAGGAGAAACCGACTTAAGCGAGGTTCACTCCAACTGAGCGATTGTGGAAGATGTTGAAAAGCAGATTGAAGATGTGGATGATGAGGCCGTGGCAGTTTAGCTGTCCTCGCCCTGCCTTGGAGCCCCCACCTCTTATTTAAATAACACACCCAATCATCGTAGGATTATGGTCAGTACACAGTCGCGCTATTATTATACTTTTTTGCCATTTGTACTGTTGTAGTATCATTGCTTTGGTATAAGAAGTCTTGTATGGTAAAGTCTGGGTCGGCCATCCACCAAATTGTTTTTTTCCATTGCAACCAATCCCAACCATTGTTCGAATTAAGCGAATTCCAATTAAGCAATCGCATTTGCCTACCAAATTCTCACTTATTTTGGGACCCTACTGTATGGTCGTTGCTGAGAGGATTTTTCAGTATAGTTCCTTATTTGTTTTTAAAGATTTTCAACGACCAGTTATTGAGATCTTAACCCTTCCTACCCGGCCAGTCTTACCTAAGGACGGTCGCCCGTACCCGGGCGAAATGGCTGAAAAACGTCTAGGCCTAGGCTACCGTATTTATGTTTATTTTCACTGCTAGAACTTTCCCACTCAAATATAATCGTAGTGCGGTTTTCAATCTGTATTTTGGCGTTGAGTAGAGCTCTGTAAGTCAACTGGTTCAGTTGTGATGACGATTTCAGTGGAGCAAATATTGCAGAGATGTTGCCAATAAGGGGGCTTTTCAGACACTCTGACGTCAGAACAATAACATTGAAGAGTCTTCTTCTTGTTTTCGGAGGTGCGGTGACGCAACGCTTGGGTTTGTTGACATACGGCGTTCAGACCAAGCTTAATTAGGCTATTAAGCTGCTGTCTTAGGTAAGGATGGCCGGGTAGCTGCCCTTCTGCCGAGCTGTCCTTACCTAAGGCAGCCCGGGTAGGAAGGGTTAAGAGGTATGAGTATTTATAAAGGTATCGGTACTGAGTTAGGTTATGCAGAATTGTCTGTAACTTGAGGTTTTACCGAGTCATGTTACCGCCGAAGCTATGCTCTCTATGTAAGAAACATTATTTTATGGCTTAAAATAGATGCAATTTTGAAGGTCTAGATCAAGCATGTTAGTTTACGTAAATGGGGCATCATTCACTGTAGGTATTATTATGAACATTTTGACGGTCTAGAAAGAGCATTTCAGTTTATATATAGGCTACTGTATGGGTATCAAGAGGATCAGTGATGAGATGTGTACAAACAGTCTTGGATGGTTTGGACATGAGAGAATGGATCAACTAAGTTGGGTGAAAAGATGCAAGTCTGTGAACGTGAAGGGATCTGCACCAAGGGGCAGCCCAACAAAGATGTGGGATCATACCTTACGGTCTGATATTGAATAATATAAACTTGATAAGTGAGGCAGCTTCTGATCAGGGCTGCCTGGAGTGCCGCCTTTAGGACATTAGACCGGAACTGCACTTCGTGTGGAGCACTCGGCCTTTGATTTTATATATGTATGTACTGTATATGGGGCATTACTCACTGCATGTATAGTATTGAAACATTTTTGAGGGTTTTGATCAAACATTCTAGTGTATGTATATTGGGACATTCATTGCATGTATGGTTTTGAAAATCAATGCAATTTAGTTATAATCAAATAACCTCCATTTGCTACATGATAGTGGGCAGTACTGATACTGTATCAAGTTTTGACCATTAATGTAATTTTGTTACACTAGTTAAAATCAAAACCGTTGCTATATATTTTGAGCACCAGATTTTCAAGTTGTGTTATCTCTGTCTACTAATACCTCTCTATGTAGGGTGAGTTGTGTATAGGTGTCTACTAATACCTCTCTATGTAGGGTGAGTTGTGTATAGGTAATGTTAGGTATAAGAGAACACATTTACTTCAAATCAAGGTTAATTTATTGATGGATGGGATTATGGCTGTGTGTCAACACATGATATTTTCTAACTGAATTTTATCAGTATCTACTTACTGAATCATGTCAAACATATTGTATGAAACTGCTTCAAACTGAAGGATTTAACCTATGTTAAGCTGAATAATATCACTGTATGTATCAATGTGTGCTTATGCTTAATTAAGGATATATTTATATCAAATGGCAGTAATTTTTTATCAAATTCCTAGGTCCATATGATGTCACGTGATACCATTTCTAAGATATACCTATTGTTATATGGAAAATTTATTTCTATTAATCTAAAATTACCAATCAAATAAAATTATTGTTGATCCAATAGAATATTAAGATTTGTTACTGGATAGTACATACCCAAAGTATGGTTTTTCTTATACTGTATATTAGTTGAACATGTTGTCTATATGTATGGTTATTACTCCTCAGGTTTTCTGATTAGTTTGCTTGGATGAAAGCTAGATTTTTTTCCAGGCAAAAATTATCACTCCCTGTAACGTACTTCCTTTGAAAAAATTACTTACTACAATTTTTATGTTTAATTTACCCATGCAGAATAATTAATATATGTACATTGTACAGTATATGTATACATTCATATATAATTAATACATGTACATTGTACAGTATATGTATACATTCATATATACTGTACATACAAGTTTAAAAACGGTTTCATCCACACGGTAGTCACGCTTGACTGGCCATTGTTCTGTTTTGATGGTCCCAGGCATTCAATTCCTTAAGGCCCACCGTCCTTAGCACTGAATGCACTAAAGGCTCTATTATACAAGAGAGATACAAGGTTTTGGCACAAAAAAGCTTGTAAACAGATGTTTTTTTAACACAATGGAGGGTGACTTTGAGTGGCTGGCTGGTGTTCTTCTTGCCGTCATTAAAGATGGCGTCAGCAACTTGCGCAAGTGATGCTCGGATTTAGTCTCCAAGCAGCAAACTCCTTGACATGGCAGATTCTATGAGTTCAGTTCACTTGTTTGTTTGTTTTTGTTTTTCTAGTTTGATGTAGAGCAGGGGTGTCAAACTTGCGGCCCCCCTCCCTCTAGCATGCGGCCCGCGAACCAGTTTGGCCAAGTACAGTAATCACTCCCATATCCGACCTGTCATTATCCGAACCTCGCCAATAACCGAACAGGCCATGGGATATATACAGTATATAAATAAATAAATAAAGTAAAGTTGTTGTTCATGACTTTCAAAAAAAAAAGTTACCGAAATCGCCGATATATAATAATTTACTTATCATTACTTACTATATCTTATAAACAATAGTAGGTAGCCAACTTACCATAATACTAAATTATATTTCATAATAAACTTATATAAACCGAGTAATCTTGGCCAAACCGATACGCATGCGGTTTTGTTTATCACCTGTTTACTAAAGTGCCACCATTATCGATTTTCTTCGAGCCGACTCGAGCGGGAGGGTTACCAATTGAAGTTAAATCCGTGGTGATGGGCTGGTCTATCAGCGTGAGAGCTGAGCGATCTCTGCCATACCCATAGTTTACTCTGACTGTTCCTTTAACTTATATATTTTCTAGATCTCAAGTGACGGCGTCTCTTCCGTGGATTGATCTCCCAATCTACCAAGATTGGAAGCCAAAGCGTCACATTTTTCCCTTGCCCCTCAACTTTCTCTTCATAATTGCTGAGGGGCACAGGGCCCTGGGTGGGGCTTTGGTTTCCCGGGCGTTTCCGCACCCTCTTCAGCTCCCCGCCATGGAGTGGCTTCGGTCACCCAGGCTTTATTGTGATCGGCAGGGAGGGTTCAGTGGGGGCGCTCGGTTATGGCCTTGGAATTGCTTGGGGCTGTTCGGCCAGGCAGCTTGGGGAACAACTACAACAACAAGAACAACAAGTTAAATCCGCTAGCATATATTGTTAGATATAAGACATGATAAATACCACTAGAAATATGACTTCGCAAGATCCATATAATATCACTTCGAAATTGTTCTGAAATTTCAAAACAAAAGTTTAAATACAAACCGCTAGTGTAAGTCATTGCTGCTAGATCGAAGTAAAGGTCTCTAGATCTAGCGGAAGTCGCTATACGTATTGGCAGTACTTCACACTGCCGACGGCGACACGTTAAAATATTTTTCTTGTCCAATAATAGCTATTTCATAGTCCCACAGGACTTATTTGGATATAGTTATGACCCCTGGTATGAAGGTATGTTGCCAATATAATAGGCTATAGAGACAAATAAATAGTTAAAGGACTAATAACCTAATAATAATGACAAATAGATAATTAACTCTGTGTATCCGGATACTCCCTGTGACCGAACTGGCCATGGCCCATATAGTTCGGTTATGGGAGTGATCACTGTAGTGTCAAATATTTTATTTTATTCTAGATATCTAGACATAATTATTATTTCTTAAATATATTATATGTTGGTACTATACTAACTCAAGTACTAATTCTATTTTATATTCTAATTATTATTTCTTAATTATTATTATTATTTCTTAAATATATTATAATGTTGGTACTATATTAACTTAAGTTATAATTCTATTTTATATTTATTTAATATTTTTGTGTCATATGTCATTTGTGAGAGTAAGAAGCTTCAAGTAGATTAAATACTCTTGTCACCCTTAGACATTCTTCTTAAGCTGAATAAAATCGTCAACGGGTTTATGATATTCTCAATTCGGGGCCAGTGAGACGGTTCTTGCAGGCATGCTCAGTAGGCCTATGTGGCCCAAGACTACGGGGATAAAACACAACTAGTGTGACAGGTGCAACAGTTGCTGTAAATTCATATTTAAATAATATATTATGTGTTTTGAATATTTTCGGAAATTGTTAAATCTGGATAATATGAAGCATTTATTTTAATTTATATTAGGACGGATGGAGGCATTACCGGTATATTATGTTTGGCCTGCTACATTAACCCCTTCTGTACCGGCAACATCTTTTTAATTTAAATCTGGCTACTATTTGACGATTTTATTCAGTTTCAAAAGGGCCTCCAGCAATTGATAGGCTTCGAACTATCTCACTTATTCCTTTTTACTACCACAGATCCTTCTTAAACTGCACAAAATCCTCTAAACATAGCTACAATAAAATAAGAAAAGACGTCGCCGGTACAGAAGGGGTTAATGCGGCCCTACAATATTGTACCGTGTCAAATTTGGCCCTCCAGAGCAAATGAGTTTGACACCCTTTATGTAGAGTTTCATTATTTTTGCTCTTATTTTTCGGGTTTTGACTGGAATATTTTTTGCACGAAAATGGTATTTGGGAATATTTGGGGTAGGTTATGGTACGTACGGAAGGACAGATTAACCAATATAAATTTTTCACATAGGATACATGTTTCACAAACAGAGTTGATATTGATTTAATCACTTGATTAAATCAATGATTTTTTGGATTTTTTTGATCTGTGAATCAAGATAAAAAGAATTCTGAAGAGTTCTAGCCTACAGTATGTACATAGTCAGCTATTACCAAGTGCAGGTCTTCCAGACTGCCATGTGTTCACTTTTACTTCAATATCTCTGGATTTTGGTCACAGCCTTGGGATCAATATTTTAAAGTAAACATCCACAAAGCTACTAGTCACTAAGTCTGTACTAATAATAACAGATTATTATTTTTCTGTAATTCTGTTCAATAATAGGTTTTGTAATATGATTTCTTGAGGATCACTGGCAACTCAGCCAGAAGCAGCAGTGTGGTCAGACAGTGAAACATGACTAGAACAGGAACAGATCAGGAGTCTGGGCTGAGGGCATGGATGAAACAGAATTGTTATAAATTCCTCTACTTGAATTACTACTCAATAGGGCGGGGGGATATTTTAAAAAAATCAAATAAATCAATGATTTTTTTATTTTTTTTTTTTTTTTTTTTTAAATAAAAAAAATCAACAACCCTGTTCACAAAAGAGCGTTTTCACATAAAATTACCTCGTTCATCGACCAATTTCTCGCTCTATGTGGAACCCTACTGTACTTCCCATTGCTCAGAAAACTTTCCTTCCCTCACACACACTGTCTTGCATCCCTGCTTATCACTCCTAGATATTTAAAACACTCCACCTGTTCCAGCATTTCCCCATCCAGTCATAAATTTAGATTTACCTTATGAGCATCTCTATTACACACTATCATTTTACTTATACAGTATAGTACTGTATTGACATTCACCCTCAGCTTCCTCCTCCCACATACCACACCAAACATGGGTGTTTTGGGGTGTTTTTGAATGAAAGGATATAGTCCATGGATGTTTTGGATTGTTTCTGGATGTTTTTGCAACAATATTCATAGTCCCTGGGTGATTTGGAGAATGTTTTGACCAAAGGCTACAGCCCATGGGTGTTTTTGGACATAAGGCTGTAGTCCATGGGTATTTGCTGTGTTTTTGGACTACGAGTACAGTCCATGGGTGTTTTGGAGTGTTTTTGGACCAAAGGTGGTAGTCTATGGGTATTTTAGTGTGTTTTTGGACCATAGGTTATAGTCCATGGGTGTTTTTGAACCAAAGGCTACAGTCCATTGGTGTTTTTGGACCAAATGCTATAGTCCACGGGTGTTTTGGGGTAATTTTTGGATGAAAGGCCATAGTCCATGGGTGTTTTGTGGTATTTTTGGACCAAAGGTTATAGTCCATGGGTGTTTTTGGATAAAAGGCTATAGTCTATGGGTGTTTTGGATTGTTTCTGGATGTTTTTGCAACAATTTCCATTGTCCCTGGGTGATTTGGAGTTTTTCACCAAAAGCTACAGTCCATGAGTGTTTTGGGGTGTTTTTGGACCAAAGATTATAGTCCATAGTTGTTTTTGGGTGTTATTGGACTAATGGCTATAGCTCATGTGTATTTTGGGGTGGTTTTGGACCATGGGTGTTTTGGGTTATTTTTGGCCCATAGTCCATGGGTATTTTGATACTATTTTCGGTCCACAGGTATTTTGGGGTGTTTTAGGACAAAAAATATGGTCCAGCTGTTTTGTTGTTGGAGCACTTTTGAATTTGTATGACATTTTTTGTTTAAAGTAAAATAATCACAATTTCAATTAGATTAGGAATACTCTGTGAGAGCCGAATGATAAACTGGTATAATTATATCGCTGTAAGTGAGAGGGCCTTATGAGAAAATATGGATATGGTTAGTCATAATAACATTATTAATCACTTGATCTTCTGCCAAATGACTGATTTTGAGCAGCTGAATAAAAGTGAGTGGATATCTAAGAAAGTTAACTTTGAAGACTATTTTAACATATATTTTTGTGTTAACTAAGTTACTTTGGTTGTCAATATTGATTTGTGCCATACTGAGCTTTAACTTAAGTTTGTTTGAAGTTTTCTTGAAGTGTTAAATTTTAATGGGGTCACTTTTTTTTTTTAATTTTTCTCTTTTCCTGACTTGTATCCATTCAGCCAACTGTTTTAAGATGTTTATCCCCATCCAGGTGTTTATTTCTTGCTGGCGAGCGTTAGCGAGCCAGCATTTTATGGAGAAATCCGGCTTCGCAGGACATTTTTCTATCAACAAATTTCAAATTTAGCTTGCTGTTAAAAGCAAAAATATATATATGCTGGCTTGCTACCGCTCGCCAGGAAAATATTGACACCTGGATGGGGGTAAATGTCTTAAAACAGTAGGCTGAATGGGGCCGAATGGATACAAGCCAAAGAGAGGGAGAGAGAAAGAAAAAAAGCGAGATGGGCTCCCTTAAAAGCCTTGTCCATAGTTATATATAAATATATAGCTTGGTGTTAATGTAAACTCTATGGAATATGAAGTGTTCTGAAAAAAATTATTGGCTGTTATATTTTTGTGATTGGTCAGGTCTCCCTCGATTTACGATTGGGTTACATTCCATAAAACCCGATCATAAATAGAAAAATCCTTAGCAAATCATAAAATCAATGGGGTAAATGGGGATGCATTCTGGGAGCAGCCAAAACCCAAACACCTAAAAAACTAATAATATCATAAATTGGGGCATCGGATAGTGAGGGAGACCTGTGTATACTCCGGCACATGCTCCATAGCTGGGGGTGGCTGACTCCAGACAAAGCCTACTACGGTATCTATAAATATCATGGCAGTTGTTATTCCAGGAGTATATATTATGTAAATAATAAATATATTGTGATATTGTCTTTTGTTAAGAATTTATTAGTAATTGGTTTGTAATATTGTATGTTGATATACTTAACCCCTTCAGACATATATGACGCAGAGGTTGCCAGATTAGCAATAAGAAATAGAGTTCTCTCACTCTTATAATTACCTCTCCAAAATTAGTTTTCTGCCCACATCTAACTCAAAGACAACTGCAGAGGTTGAAGTAACTAAAATAAAGGTTTGTAAAAAACCCTGATGGTAATAAAGGCTTTAAAGTATCCCTAATAGGCTCAAAATTGCGTCATATGTCGGAGAGGGTTAATATGATCATGGTAAACTATGACCAAGAAGTTTCATATTGCTAACAATGTGATAGTTGACAAACCTAGGTCATGAGTACTGTATTCAATATAGCATAAGTGTGTCACAAATCCTATGCTTGAGGAGTACTAGGTGTTTGTCATTCCATTACTATTGTTTGTTGCCAAGTAACGGAATACTGAATAATTACAGAATTGAAGCAATGAAAGCACCTACAACTGGCTACTGTATCATTCAACTGCTTCTAGACATGGTTGTAGATTTCATTTTCGCCCAGCCATTCGCAAAGAATCAAAAATATTTTTTCCAAAAAACCTTGGGTTTAAGCCCAGGCAAATCCTTGATTTTGGTCGAATTTTGACTTGTCAATATTATTACATATTTAGCCTATTTTAAAGATTAAAAACTCCATAGAGGAGTTATGTATATACGGATTTTGTTTAAATTTATACCATTAGTACACTTTGGCAAGCTGAATCGAATGGCGCAAACAGAATTAAAATCGGACCATTAGTTTAGGATTTCGATTTTGACTTGGCCTTCCTGGAGGGCCCAGGGGACCATTTTTTGGGCTTTAAAAGTCCTCTGTAGCCTAAACTATAAGTCCTAGAGGATTCTAACTGGTGCCATTCGCTTTTTCTCGCCGAGCTGCTTCTAGACATGGTCGTAGATTTAATTTTTGCCCAGCCATTTGCCCAGAATCTAAAATATTTGTTCTATATATACTGTATATTATATATATATTGTTACGGCCCTACAATGCTGAACCCAAGAGATTAAAATTCAAGCTAGGGCAACGATAGCATGCTGTTGCGATCAGGAGGCCAAAAGCGTTAATGTCAAATATAATCACAAATGATGGAGAAGGATGATATTAAACATTTCTAATTTTCGTATTAATTATATTACTATTAACTAGGGAAAACGAACAGGTTGATAAGCACAATAATTCAGTTAATCAAGGCAATGAATAATAGTTGACTAAGCGCCGAGTGAAGGCTTCGAGTAAATGCACTCGTTACAAGGAATGAACACTACACAAAAAGAACATTTGAAGATAACGGTTAATCAACACTTGGCACACTGGATAGTAAACTGAATCACACTCCATTACAGACCGATATATGATACCATATAATATCACCAGATAACACGCTCGGACAACGTGTATACTTAAGAACACCAATCTGTGTTCGTTACACAACACACAATACCATAAAACCCAGAGCTCCTCACATACACTAGGGCTCGTTACACATACACAATAATGCACCTATGCTGTCTCATCTCCCCTTCAAAGGACAAAACCGACTCCTTCCTTAACACAGAGACCATCACCACCGACTTCCCTCTCAACGTTCCCAGCGGAGAACTCTAATCGCAGAAGCTGGAGAGAGGACACATAGACTCGCAGGTCTTGGCCGAAAGCGGAAAGGATGATCTTGTGTCGGAATCTCGAGCCTTGCAGATTTCGGCCATAAGTAAGATGTTGAGGGCTAAGCTGATGTCTAGCGTAAATGAAAAGGCCTTATTACAGTACCTTTAAAGATATTCCTGTGTAGTAGTGAAGACGATAACTGCACCGAAACGAGCGTCGGAAATCTCCCCAAGCCAGCGTACGAAGGTGACGTGTGCGGCAATGTGGTTAAGAGCGTTCGTTTGATCTTCACGCATAACGGTAGTCTAGGGATCACTGAGGTTCGAGCCCACATCCGCCTCACCGATCTACCAGCAGACAGGACAGACTATTTGCGCCAGACGTTCGGGAGTGAGTTTGTGTGGGCATCGGAGCTTGAGGGTGGGGCGGTGTTTGTGAGGAGTGGACGGCCCGGGTACATCACAGGGAAGCCTCTCATTATGGGGACACTGGTTAGGAATATTACTGAGGATGGTGAGTTGTGATTAAAGATTATTTTTTTAATTGATTTTGCTATACCTGTAATATTATAGATACATATATACACAAATTTAAAGACAGAGTGCTCCACACAAAACGCAATTCCGGTCTCACGTCCTAATGGCGGTGTTCCAGGCAACCCTGTTAAGATTAGGTTAGGTTATGTAGAGCAGATTAACCAGACCACTGAGCCCCATATGGAACTCTGCCTCATTTGGTCAGGGTCTTTGATTTAATGGACTGAAATATAAAAACACAAAATCTATCTATCTATATATTGTACTCTTGCATATTCCCCATTTTTTTTTTTAGCTGGGGGTGGCCAACTTGAGACACAAAATGCAAGAAGTAAATGGGTTTTGACTGTACTGTATATATCCTTCCTTCTCTCAACCCCCCTACAGATCAGAGACAAGAGGCCATATCCCTCAACACCGACCCCAAACACTGGCTGACCTTACTCTCAGCAGCGGGGGGGAGGGAGGGGGGTGTGTGACCGTCGAATCCAGGTCAACTTTGGAGAGTCAGTGAGGTCAGGGTGTGTTGTGGCCGTGACCCCGAAGGACCTGACCACCAATTGTGAAGGACTGCAAAGTAGATTTCTGCACCTCCTGTTGGGATCCACGTTGGCGGAAGCAGGTATTTGCAACAACACTAAAGTCACCGTTATTAAAATGTAGAACTTGCAAAACAAACAAACCAAAACCGTATGTATGTATATACTCGGGCACATACCCCATAGCGGGGGTTGGCCGACTCGAGACAAAGCCTGAACAGGGACAACACAACACTAAATACAAATTCACACACATCTAGGTCGCCCAGGAGAAGACCCATAGACCAAGGATCACTATGGGCCTCCAGCACTGCCCCAGCCATTGTCACTGGTAGTAAGTCTAATAAACTCACCACGTGTATGAAGCCATAGCCCTCCTGGTTCTTCAAAGGAGAACTAAGATGGTTTCCTTATTCTATGTCAGAGCGTGGTACAGTGGTAGCACGGGAGGCTAGTGCCTACTGACCCCGGTTCGAAACCCCAGATATTATCAGGGGCACAATTCCCTTCTCACCCAGCATTTAAAAAATAAATTATTGTTTGAGTGTAGAGACTAAGAGTGGTATTCTTAAAAATTTCTTTCCCTTTGCAGCGCCTGATACCAAACAAATATTTGATTTTAATATAACATTTTAACAATAATTGTAGTTTCTTTTATTCATGCAGAGTTTAGTAATACTGTATTTGCCAGAACGTCCCGGACTTCCCAAATTGACTAATTCCCTGAACGTGACGATAGTCGTTGTTATGTGTGCAATTAGTTTGCTTGGGAACCAGATTGACTTGCTCATGTAGTAATGTACACCCTATGTGGTGGATTGCGTTCTTTCATTTCATAAATGTTATTTTAGTAAGCGTTGTTTTCACATAGCGATTTTGATATGTTGTTTTGACTTTATATTGTCTTTGTCCCAGTTTTGGTTTGACTTTGTTTGCAAGTTTTACATTTTAATTTTAATTATGGGAATGAGTGTTGTTTATAGAGATTAGACGGATTAGCACTCCCATTTCTGAAGCTAGCGTTATTTGTCAAGCTATTTCGTCCAATAACGGCGCTGCGAAGGGAAAACATTTGTTTAACAATATCACTCTAAGAGAGCACCCCCTATTACCCCACAGACTTGAGTATGGTGAGGGTGGCGAGCTACGGAGACTCGAGTATAAACAACGCTGGTGATTGGCTGTCTATACTGACCCCAGAGGTTCCTAGAACTGTATCAGGTAATGGAGACAGAAAGAGGGATGGACAGGGAGAGAGAGAGAGAGAGAGAGATAAAGAGGGACTTATGTACAGTATTTTGTATAGTAGAGTGAAAAAGGATGTAGTTGAGAGAGTAATGTCTTACTTCTTATTAGTGATACTGTATACTCTAACTATATACTTGTATATATGTATGTACTGTATATAATCAGGCAAATACCCCATAGCTGGAGGTGTTGCGCCGCTATATACTTACTACAGTACTGTATATTCTTAATTAATGGCCACAGGTCTTAGAGCACTCGCCTGCAATCCGTGAGGTTGAGGGTTCGAGTCTGGGGCCAGCCAGTGTGTTATTGGCAGACTCCAGTGCTGTTGGTGAATGGTGCGGTCTAGCAATCGGTGACAACTGTTCACTGAAGTCCTTGATTATCAGGACACCCACCTAGCCCAGCTATTCAGCAGGGAGTGCATGCTGGCAATGTTTTTGAATTATTTTGTAGGGGGATATAGATCGGTAGATAGATCAATGGATAGATATTTATGGTAATGTATACAATTAAACAGCTGTGGTCTTTCCTCCATTGCCAGATGGGACGTCAACGAGCCTCGGGTTTTGGGACCTGACCCTCCTGCTACACTTGGAGGTGGCCTACAGCTTACAGGGGGCTCTAGCAAACCCCCAAGCGAAGGTCGTGGGGGTTGTTTTGCGCTACGGGGGGGCCTCAGAGCATTGAGTTCCCTTGCAGTAACGCCTTGAACTGTAACCGTATAAAAAAAAAAAATTTTTTTTATGTGATTGAGGGAGGCAAAAGGCATAACTGCCTATAGCGAGTGCCTCCCCCATAGTTGAAAGAGTGACAGGGCCAAAATCAAGGGACGTTCGAGCCAAAATGCCTGGACACACGGAGTTTGAAGCAATTTAAGTCATAGGAAGCGGGAAAGACTGATTCTGGGAGAGAGTTCCAGAGCTCAGCTGTTGAGTAGAAGAAAGTTTGAGAGTAATGTTTCACTCTTGGGTTGGAGAGTTGCACAGAGTAGAGGTGGGATTGAGTTGCAAGACGGGTACCACGTGCCCTACGTAAAGGAGGTGGTATGCACTGGGATAGCTCTGAGGAACACTGATTATTATAGTAGCGATAGAATAGCGAGAGAGATGCAACATTGCGGCGGAGAGAGAGAGATTGCAGAGAGTTGGTGAGTGGACAGGAGTTAATGATACAAAAGGCCTTCCTTTCAACCTTGTCTAGGAGAGTGGTGTGAGAGGAACCTCCCCACACATGTGAACAATACTCAATACAAGGGCGCACTATGCCCCTGTACAGAGCAAGAAGCTGTGCAGGGGAAAAGAACCCCCTAAGGTGGTTGAGCACACCCAGCTTCTGGGAGGCTGCCTTAGCAAGACTGGTAATATGGTCCTTCCAAATGAGAGCAGAAGAAAAAGAGACACCAAGAATATTGAGAGAAGATAAGGGTTGATTTTTGTATTGTTGAAGAATAAGGGATAGTCCGTTGGGAGATCCTGACGGGTAGATAGATGGAGAAATTGGGTTTTGGAAGCATTAAAGTTAACAAGGTTTTCTCTGCCCCAATTGGAAATAGTATTTAGATCAGAATTTAAGAGTTCTATGGCTTCATTACGTTTGTCGTTGAGGGATTACTGGCTGGGGCGTTCTGAAAAAGTAATGGAGTAGTGTAAGGTTGAGTCGTCTGCGTATGAATGGATGGGAATTAAGGTACAGTTAAGGAGATCATTTATAAAAATTAGAAAGAGAATAGGAGATAGGACAGAGCCCTGAGGAACACCGGAGTTTATAGGGTGAGGAAGTGAACAATGGCCATCCACAACCGCGGCTATGGAACGGCCGGAAAGGAAATTAGAGACAAAGGCACAGATGGAGGGATAGAAACCGAAGGAGGGTAGTTTAGAAATTAAAGATTTATGCCAGACTCTATCGAAGGCTTTCGATATGTCTAGTGCAATAGAAAAAGTCTCACCGAAGTCCCGAATGGGACTTGAATTGTAACCGTATGCCTTGTAACGCCTTGAATTGTAACCGTATGCCTTGTTCTTCGCCTGAGTGCCTTACGGCGAGTCGGAATGTTGAGTTGGTGTCATCCGTGTCGTTCGTAGATGTGACGTGACCGGCCCAAGCAGCTTATGCCAGTCTCCCCTCTCTGGACGTCAAGCTGCCCTACGATTTCTTCTATCAGGTCAGGTCAGGTATTCCTGCTATCAGTAACATGTAATCTGATACTACCTGTTTCATGGTCGGATTGTCGGCGACAAAACCGGCTCCCCCTCCGGGTCCTCACTTGGAGGGTGGGTGGCTAGACACCCTGCAGGACTAAAAGCAATACCTGTCAAAGGGCGGATGAACTACTGTATATATTAGTCAATGGTCATCTAGCAAACCTATGGTATTTTACCATGATGGATGTTTAGGATGCTGCCATAGCCTGCACCAAGGTCTTCCATTGTCCGTTTTCATCCATCCCTGCTGTTTGGTGCTATACAGCAACTTTCCTTCATTTTCCTGCAATCTCCTGTTTTTTCCCCACGGTGGTTAGCAGGCCAATGAGGAAGACTTTTGAGTCTGGTGGATTTTCAGGAGATTTGGCATTCTTTTTCTGTTTCTCGTCTTTTCTAAACAAATAAAATCCACCGCTACTGCTCCCCCCTGGATATGGTGTCTTTGGGGCTTGTTTTATACCTTACCCAGATGTGATGGCTCTGTCTGGGTCGACCTGTTTATATCCATCTTTATGTATTTGTATATGGATTGCTTTCAACTTTTTTCTGTTTTTGTTTCTACTTTTGTCCGGTGATATAGAAGTTAATCCCGGTCCTCACAGACAACTTGCTACAAGTTGTCGTGTATTTTATTCCAATATTCGTGGTCTCTATAAGAACATCAAGGATCTTACATTGGCATCGGTTGATTATGATATTGTCTTTTGTTCTGAAACCCTTGTCTCTGGTTATATAGATTATTATGAACTTCTTATACCTAACTTCGGTAAACCAGTTCTTATTCGGCGTGATTCTATTCCTCGTGCTCGTAGAATGAGCTTGTATATTAGATCTGGGTATAATGCTCAGCACTTAACTAAGCATATTTGTAAATGCTATGAGATGCAGTTAGTTAAAGTTTCCAGCAAGTATCATAATCATTACATTTTTAGCCTGTACAGAAATCCTGATGTTAACAATGACATACTGTATATGACTGCCTTTTAACAGCCATGGCTTCAATACATAGACTAGATGTCAAATCATCCTTTATTTTTGTTGGTGATGTCAATGCGCATCATCAAGAGTGGTTGAACTCGGTCTCTCCAACTAATAGAAATGGTCTTGCTGCATTGGATTTTGCAAACTTATCTGGTTGTGAACAGCTAATCCAAGGACCTACTCATATGTCTGGAAATTGTCTTGATCTAGTACTAACAGATATTCCTGGCATTGTAGAAACCTCCGTTCTTGTACCTGTTGGCACTTCCGACCACAATGCCATCATGTGTAAAATTAATCTTGATTTTTCTGTTCCTGATATTACTCTCTCACGTAAAGTCTACCTTAAATCCCGGGTTAACTGGGACAACGTTTGTAATGATGTTTGTAATATTGAGTGGAATCACATACTAAGATCTCATGACCCGGTTTCAGCTCTCAACAATTCCCTTCTTGGTATCCTTCGCAAAAGAGTTCCATCAAAAACAATTAAGTCTCGTATCAGGGATAAAGCATGGTTTAATGATGACTTCAAGCGTGCATTTGATGACAAACAGGCTGCATATAGTTTATGGAGGCGTAATCAAACCCCCTTGCATTGGGAAAATTATGTTTTTAAAAGGGCAGCTGCGCAGAGAGTTTATGATGGCGCTGAGAGGGATTATAACTCCCATCTTCAGGATGTTCTGGCAGGAGCTACACAGCCTCATAAATGATGGTCCGCTTTGAAATCCTCTTTATTTGGAATAGATTCCTCCATGCCTCCTCTTTGTGATTCTGATGGCTCCATCTCTTTTGATCCATTATCGAAGGCCAATATTCTATCTAATATTTTTATTAATAAGCAGAGTAATCAGGAATTGTCTTTGCCATTGACATGTTTCCCTAGACCCAACCTCAATTCAATGGCATTCAAATCAGCTGAACTGAAAAGGTACTTGCTGGATCTTGATACCTATGGTGGCACAGACCCGGATGGGTTTTTCCCTCTCTTTTTTAAAAAGGTTGCAGTGGTCTTGGCACCTAAATTGACTGTGGTGTTTAGGTTGCTTTTGAAATCAGGTAGTTTTCCTCTTTGCTGGCTTAGGGCTATTATCACTCCTATTCCAAAGGGAAATACTGCCTCATCATCTAATGACTATCGCCCTATCTCCATTACACCTATCCTATCCAAGCTCTATGAGAGGCTTTTGTCCAGACGCCTTTCCTCTTATTGTAATAGTCATAATTTGATACCAAACTCACAGTTTGGTTATGCGCTTCTGACACTCACCCATGACTTGCAATCTTCATTGGACCAGGGACATGAGTCTTGTGTTGTGGCTATTGACTTTAGTTCTGCTTTTGATTTAGTCAACCATAAGTTACAGCTCATTGGTATTGGTGGAAATTTTTTAAGGATCTTTGAAGATTTTTTGACGAAAAGATCTCAGTCTGTTGTTGTTGTTCCCTAAGCTGCCTGGCCGAACAGCCCCGAGTCCCTGAGAAAGGCCATGGCCACGATCGGGCTTTTCCACAGAGCTCTCATTGAGTGTAGATTGTGTTGTTGGCGTAAGTGGTTGTGTGAAATGCAGTCTTCTATGATGTGTTTAATGGTGTGGGGTGCTGTGTTACATCCCGGGCAGGCGTCGACAACGGAGTCATCCAGTCTCTTCTGATAGCTCAGGAGAGCTGGATGGTGTCCGCATCTCAGCCTGGCCAGGTGGACTCTTTCCTCGCGAGGAAGGGAGGATTCGGAAGGATGGATTTCAGGAGGTCGTGCATGCAGCTGCGTGTTGTCCGTGAGTGAGTGGATGGATCGGTGAGAGATATGAGTATGGATGTGCTTCTGGAAGTTGGTTCGGGGTGGGCAGGGAGGGAGAGAGGACAATAATTGTGTGTGATACCATGTGCTGGGTGTTGTTTTGATATTTCTTGGTGTCTGTGGGTGTGTTGCCATGTAGTTTAGTGGGTGGTCTTGGTTCGTGGAGGCTGCTGCCAGGAATTGAGTGCCTCTCATGTCCAGATGGTCTTTGACTTTGAGAATTTTGGTTTCTTGATGTAGGTGATCTGTGGGTGCAGTAGCTGTGCAGCCTGTAATGATCTTCAGGGCTTTGTTTTGAATAGTCTATAAGGTCTTATGATGTGTTTCAGCTAGGTTAGAAGCCCAGGCTGGGCTTGCGTATTCCATCACTGATCTTATGTATTGTTTATATACTGTGGTGGTAGTTTCTTTGTTGTGTCCAAATTTTGTGTGAGCAAGTGACCTGAGGGCGTTAAGTCTGGGTCAGTTTCTTTTTAATGTTAGTGGTGTGCTGTTTGAATGTCATATGAGTATCATATGTTACTCCTAGGATTTTGGGTGTGTGTGTATGTGTTAGGGGTGTGTTGTTTATGTGTTAGGGGTGTGTTGTTTATGGTGAGTTGAGGGATGTATTCGTGTTCTCCTGTCCAACTTGTGAGCAGGGTTGCGGTGGATTTGGCTGGGGCTAGATTAAGTCTGTGTGTAGTGCACCAGCCATGTAGTGTGTTGAGATAGGGTTGAAGGAGATCTGTTGCTCTTTTTGGGTCATGGTGTGTGCATGTGAGTGTTATGTCATCTGCATAGGAGGCTAAGTTTATTTGGGGCGTATTGGGTGTAGTTATATCGTGCATGTATAGATTGAAGAGTGCGGGCGATAGGACGGATCCTTGTGGGACTCCGTTTGGAAAGTTTCTGATTTTAGATGACTGACCGGCAAAAGATACGTGTGCACATATGCCTGCTAGGAAGTTGGCCAGCCACCTTTTTGTGTTGTAGATTTTGTTTGTTAGGTTGTGGCGGGGGATGGCGTAATGAGATGAGAATGGTGAGATGGATGTGTGGGGCCAGGCTACAGGATAGAATAACAAATGTTGAGCTGAGGAGACGTTTAGGTATAAAGAGTATTAGCGAGGTGATATGTACAAGTAGACTGGGATGGTATGGACATGTGGAGAGAATGGATGAACAAAATTGGGTGAAAAAATGCAGGTCTGTGATTGTGGAGGGAGCTGCACCAAGGGGTGGACCGAGGAAGACCTGGGATCGTACTATACGCGCCGATCTCAAATCCAAGAACTTGACAAGAGAAGCAGCCCTTAACAGGGTTGCCTGGAATGCCGCCATTAGGACAAGAGACTGAAACTGCACTTATGTGTGGAACACTCAGTCTTACAATTTTATGTATGTATGTATGTATGTATGGCATCGAAGGCTTTACTAATGTCAAGTGTGGCTAATAGTGATCTGTGTGGTGGTCTAGCTGAGTTGATGCCGTCGAAAGCTCTTTGTGTAAGGTCTGTGAGAAGAGTGTTTGTGGAGTGCAGTGGCCTAAAGCCATGTTGTGTTGGAGCTAGGGGTAGGTCAGGTGTAATTACAGTAGTTGTAATACTAGGCGTTCCATGACTTTGGAGGGGGAGCAAAGGAGTGTGATGGGGCGGTGCGAGGAGGGTAGCGTGGGGTCTTTGTTGGGTTTGGGGAATGTGATGATACCATGCTTCCAAATGTCTGGTATTGTGTTGTGTGAATAGCTGTAGTTTGATATGTTAGTGAGTGCTTGTATGCCTTGTGGTCCCAGGTGTCTGAGGTGTATGTTGCTTATGTTGTCTAGGCCACAGGTGGGTGAGTGCTTGAGATTGTTGATGATATGCTTTGTCTGGTGATTGGTGAAGGGTGTATAGTCAGGGTCTGTGGGGAATTGTCTCTTACGTCGGATGACACGTCGGTCGTCTTTGTGAGGTTTTAGGTGGCTGACATGTGAAAAGTGACTGATGAGAGTGTTTGCTTGTTGTTTACATGAAGGAGTAGAGTCTGTTGTTGTGATTGCAGCATGTGATTGTGTTGTGTTGCTGTTGGAAAGTGTGATGCTGTTTAGTGTTTTGTAGAGTTTTTTGGAGTTTGTTTTGTGTGAAAGTAAAATACAGTAGTATGAATGAACTGCAAGTGTGGTTTATTTTAATTACAGTATCAGTTGAGTTAACCACTGCATAAGAAACTACACTCGTAATTCAATCATACGCATTATATTTCCATGTATAAGATCACGGAGAGGAAAGCGCCAGTTCTTGCGAAGGAATTCACTAGCACTTGGAACCTGTTACACCACTACAGGTATTAAGAAAAATGTGGTATTGGTCATATGCAGTACGATTCTATATGAGCTGCAACATATTTTTATGTATAAGATCACAGAGAGAAATTTAAGTTGTGTGGGTAACTACAAATTATCCTGACCTATTTTTTTTTATGTATAAGATCACGGAGAGGAATGGAACTTACATGGGTAACTGTACAAAAATAATCCTGAACTAATGGATAGTGATGTTATTTATGCTTTATGTTTTTTCCTAGAGCTTTTACATTGGCTGGACCTTGGAGAAAAGTTCTGTCTCTCATTCAACATACTGTCGGCTTGGATCACCTCTGGCTCGTGAGATATGAGCTTACCGAACCAGGCTTTTGTCTCCTCGGTCCTATTCTGCGAGTCGACCAAGTAATCCGCTAGTCCGACTTCCAGGGCTTTGGTTGCGTTGAATTTTCCGCAGGTGAAGAAGGTGGTGAGGGCGGCACTGGGCCCTAATATCCTGACCAACCGAGTACCCCCGCCCCAGCCCGTAGCGACCCCCATCCTACTCTGGACGAAAGCCACCTCCCCGGTCTCTGTAAACACTCGGTAGTCGGTAGCGGTAGTCAGTTCCGCTCCACCTCCGATACCCTTACCATGGATCAGACAGACCGTGATGAAGGGTAAAGAGTAGAGTCGTAACAGCGCGGCGTGCATGAACGTTGACATAAGGAGACCGTCGTGAGGGTTGCTGATGGCTCGAACGGTTGTCAGGTCACCCCTGGAGCAAAACATCTCTCCCGCGGCACACAGGATCACCGCTCGGTCCGTAGACCAACTCTGTAGCTCCTCGGTTATGTCAGACAGCTGCACCATCATTCGACCTGGAAGTAACCATAAACAAATACAGTAATTCCTCAGTTAAGGTTGTACCGGTATTTACGATCCTAAAAATCCAGACATTAAACGAAACGACTTTAAGTGAGGCAATTAGTATTTGACAATGTTCTTGCAATTTTGGACCATTTTTGTCTGATTTACAACTTAATAATGAAGCATAGCAACTTTAAGTGAATTTCGTTCCCTAATTAATGAACAGTGAAATAATGAAATTACTTAAAATGAGGCAACTTTAAGTCAGGATTACTTGTAATAAGAAATACGCCACAAATCTTCAATATGATATTTTTCTTATTCATATCAAGGCCTCTTCATGGCAGCTCTCTAGGTTAAAATCACATCTCTGGTACTTTGGTGTGACCAAAGGAGGTAAAATTATAGGTGGATGCTGTTGATGTCAATACAAACGTGGGTGTGTGAGGGGACCCAATTTTTTTTATTTAATGAAGTTTAGCCATTTAAATTTGTGTTTGTAGAGTATGTGTATGTTTTCATAACATTGTCAATAGTAGAATAAAATATTTGTGTATAAGTAACAAGTGGGTTTCACTCCCGTTTCAAGAACTCACCTGAGAGCGCATTTTTCTTGTGTTCATTGTTGAGGGTGATGGTGGCGAATCCTGACGCATCATCCTTGACCAGTGTGACCTCCCCTTCACCCAAGCCAACCAGTCTCTCTCTGGCCTCTGGTATAAGACTGTTGGTGGCGGTGGTGGTGCTCTCCCGACGACACAACTCAATGGGAACATAACGCCACCATACACTTCTCAGCACACCTCTCCATATCATCCTCTTCTTTACCTACAACTGGAATAAAGATTTCAAGATTAGTGCCTGGATGGTAAAAGATCCTATAAGATGCGTACTAGCAAGCTTGGATGGTTTAGACATGTGTAGAGGATGGATGAACTAAGATGGGTGAAAAGATACAAGGTTTTAGCCTGGATACTAAAAGATGCCTTAACACTGTGTGGTGCAATGTCTTGGGGGTTATTATAAGAGTATTGGTGGTGGTGCTCTACCGACAATATAACTCTCGGGGAACATCACGCCACCGTACACTTCTCAACACGCCTCTCAATATCATCGTCTTTTGTATCTACAACTGGAACAAGAAAGATTTTTACCCCTATGAGTACCGGTAATGTCTGTTTTGTCTTGTTTTAACTATATTTAGACAATTTTATGCAGCTTAAGAACGATCTGTGGTAGTTAAAAGGGATAAAGGAAAGAGATTAATGTCTATAATTTGCTAGTGGACCTTCCTAAGCTGAATTATATCATCTAATAGTTGCCAGAATATAAAGAACAGGACGTCACCGGTACATGACGGGTTAAGGTTAGGCCCTTGATACTAAAAGATGCTCATTGCGTCGCTTTGTTTACCGTTCATCGGGGTCGCCCCCACTAATTATACTAGGTTAGGTTAGCCATGGCATAGTCATTAGAGCGTCGGCTGCTGATTAAAATGTAAAACTTGCAAACAAAGCAAACCAAAACTGGGACAAGGACAATATAAAGTCAAAACAACTTATCAAAATCGAATCAGCGAAGCAAGCCCGCACTGTCAAAATGTTATTAAGAACATAAGAAAATGGGAGTCTGCAGAAAGCCGATTGGCCTAAGCAAGGCAGATCCCTGTCCCACACAACCCCAATTCAGTTACAAAGCCCAATTATAGGCTTCACACTCTAATACCCTGAGGATCATCTTACCAAAACGGTTAGAGATTAACGCAGGATTATGGGGGTCTGCAGAGCGCTGATTGGCCCAACCCGGCTGATCCCCCTTCACACCCAACCCTTCTCGTCCATATGCTTATCCAATTTTATCTTAAAGCTCCCTACAGTTTTAGATCCCACTATAGCACTTGGTAGTCCATTCCACCCATCTACAACTCTGTTACCAAACCAATATTTGCCTATATCTTTTCTGAAACGAAATTTATCTAATTTGAAACCATTGGTACGAGTTCTTTCGCTATCACTGAGCTTTAGTACATTTGTCATGTCCCCTTTGTTAATCCCACTAACCCACTTGAACACCTCTATCATATCCCCTCTAACTCTGCGTCTCTCTAACGAATGTAAACCTAATTTCTTCAACCTTTCTTCATACGAAAGATTTCTAATATTATGGATCATTTTTGTCATTCTACGCTGTACTCTCTCCAATGAATCTATGTCCATTCTGTAATAAGGACACCAAAATTGGACAGCATAATCCATATGGGGTCTCACTAATGACAAGTAAAGTTTTAAGATAACATCAGCAGTTATTGGTAGATGTCAAGCCCGGGTGTAATGTCAGTAAAAATAGGTTAGCCTAAACAGAACCAGATGCGGAAATATACTTGAGCCGACCAGGTCATGTGAGATATCTTTCTTGGTCTAACTTGTAGAGTGACTGCCTCATAGCCTAAGGGTCCCGGGTTCAATCCCAGCCCATGGCATATTTTCAGGCGGCTATTTCAGCATCTAACTAAGTTTAGGTGTGTTGGTAAAATTGTGAAGATGGTTGAAAGTAAGATCGGAGCTCCAAAACTCCTCTTTCGGGTATGGTGTACAAACCTATTCCTACACGGGCAACTAACCTAGTGATTCGTGATAAACGACTTGCGTAATGTTCATTATTTAGATGGTTAATGCCTTAATTAAACAAATAAAAATTGTCAAATTTGACCATCCAACATTGATGGGGTTATAGGAATAGAAGTTGACTGTATAGGCTAGAGGGTAAAGTGTCGCAGTTTTCGTATAATAGCGTGTTGATTTAGAGTGTTCGGCGACCTAATTAGCCTAGGGCTAGGGTATGTCTAATTTGGCCAAATTTTTTTCCCGAAATTAAGAGTTCGGCTTAAAATATCTAAGTTAAAACTTAACCTAGGCTATCCAACCCAACCTATTATTATTATCATTATTAGTGTGCTGATTTGGAGAGTTCGGCGACCTAATTAGCCTAGGTCTAGGCTATGTTTAATATACTAAAATTAGGCTAAGATTTCAGCTTAAAACATCTAAGCTAAAACTTAACCTAGGCTATCCCAACCTAGTATTATTAATGGGGACTACCATCTCCACTTAAATGTGAAGCAACCATGTAAATAAAGCAAGGCACCGAACTCTCCAAATCGGCGTGCTTCTATATTAAAACTGTACCAAAGTCTGTGATGCCACCAAATGCAATACCCTAACCTGTATCTACCTCTGCTTTCACTATAGTAGGCTACCACTGAATACATATTTATTCACCAACCCACCAATTAACTTACAAATAGACCTAACTAATGAAATCAATGAAGATAATTTATGCGGTACAGTACTCCAATGGTGACACAGGTGCCAGATCAATGGTGCCATATCATTATCACCGATGACAACTGTGCCTTTCTTTTAATTATGGCGTATTTTGAGCTAGGCCTATGGGCTATGGCTAAGCATTATATTGACCCATTTAGTATCAGTGACATCCTTTTCAATATTCTGGCTACTAATAAACGTCCTTCTTAATCTGATTTTTTTTTTATAATAATGTGTTTTACTCATAAAAATAAAATAGAGTAAATTTCGGCCACTGCATTGTATTTGGGTAGTTTTAGGCACATTGGTAATTTGCTAATCGTTCGTTAGGCCGTAATGGCGGATGGGGCAGGTGGTGTTGCAATCTGATTATATTTCCATTTTCTTGGCGTTTTGCATGATTTCAGTCAAGGTAGGATATATTATGTTATACTTGAAGTTCTATAGATTATTTTAGTGAGTAAATCGAATCCTTTATTTATTTCCTAGGCTGAAGCTGGTCAACTAGGTCTAGGCTATACCGGTACTCCGTTTCATTTCAACTGACGGTAAATTGCAAAGTTCCCATCAAAATTTATCGGCTATTTTGAAGATTGTGTAGTGAAAGATGGTGCTAATTATATAAACTTGGTCTTAATATGATGCAGACATAGTGGTTTCATATTTTATAATTAATTATCGAGAAATTAGCTAAGGGATTCAATTTACCGTCAGATGAAATGAAACAGAGTATAGGCCTAGGCCTAGTCAAAACCCTACTTGTATGCTCAACTATTATTTCGATATATAGTCCATTATAGGCCTAATTAGACTAGAAGTTTTACCCCTAACCTCTTGTAAATCAGGAATGACTGGCGCAATCCGGCTGTAAGTTTCCACACCTATTTACTCGTTGACCCCTCCAAAATTGTAGAAATGACAGCTCGATTACTCAAGTAAAGTTGGTTGGTGGAGATAACATAATAACTAAGAGGGTTTATTGAGATCATATATACAGTAGCCTACCCATCTGATTGTTATAGGTAGATTCAAGTTGAGAGATTATGGGTTTCGGATTTCTTGCCTACTTGGAATTAATGGGCCTATACTTGTTTTAATATATGTCTATCATATGGTATAAGAACTAATATTGTGTTTATGCTATGGTCTTTATTTCAGCCTGTGTATAATTAAAGCCTTGTAAACTAACTAACTCCGCGGTTATAATTTATGTATTTCGTCGCTTTGTAATCTAAGTGTGTTGTAGGCTATTAGTTAATAGGACTAGAGGCTATCAACTCTTCTGGATTATTAAGCCAGCACACTGTCAAAAATAACTTCATTATATAGGCCTATGTGTGTTCTATCCATTAATTTGGAGATAATCAATAGGCCTATGCCCTACGTCTTCCTTCTTAGACTGCTTTAAATTTCGTGTGTCCAGACATTTTGACCCCAACGTCCCGTGAATTTCGCTCTTTAACTCTTTTTGGCTTTGTGAGAGACACTCGATACAGACAGCCTGCCTTTTGTCTCCCTCAGAAAATGTGGCCAGATGTGCTCAGCCTCTTCAACCAATCAGAAGCCAGAATTATGTAAACAACAATGATGGCCGCCAAGCGTCACCATGGCAACGGAATTCAGACTGTAGGTGGGCGGAGCTAAGGGTTGGTTGCTATGGTAACGCATGGCGGCCATCATTGTTGTTTACATAATTATGGCTTTTGATTGGCTAATGAATCGAGGCACGCGTATATGCTCGGATGCCATATTTACCAGCCCACTTATTAGAATTCGTGAACCCCTATGTATTTCTGTATGTAATTTGAACTACAGTATATGGATTGATTTTCGGATAGAACTTGGTTATCAATAAATAGTAGGCTATATATAGTTTTATAGATGACGCATAGATAATTATATTCATAAATTCGTTCCAGATAGCCTATATTTTTATAGGCTACTTCCATAATTAGAAATGGGTCAACCACTTCAGCACCATGACGCCTTTTTACCTTTGAATCTGGCTAAAATTAGGCGAGTATATGCAGTTTAAGAGGGACCTATGATACTAAGAGGGTTTATTGATATCGTATATAGGCTACCCATTTGATTCGTATAGGTAGATTAGGCTATAAACTAAAGAAAATCGTCTAATGGTAACAGTTTAGGAAGTAGGCTATCCTAATGTTACTAAGAAGGCTTATTGAGATCGTAAACCCATCTGAGTCTTATAGGTAGATTATATACCAAAGAAAATCGTCTAATGGTAACAGTTTAAGAAGGATGATTTATTGAGATAGTATATACAATAGGCTACCCATATGAGTCGTATAGGTAGATTATAAACCAAAGACAATCGTCTAATGGTAACCAGAATATGATGAGCATTTCATAATGGTGGTGAAGGGGTTTAATGCCAACAAAATATACCTTAAAATTAATAGATACCGGTACTTTAAACACCAGTACCGGGGGACGGTATTATTCCTTATATTCTGGTTATTATTAGACGATTGTATGCAGCTTAGGAGGGACGTCTGGTAATCTAGTTCGTTGACAATCCTAAATCTTTATTAAATAGTAAAATCGTCTAATGATAGCCAGAATAAGAAAGACAAATAACTGCACCTATTATGGTTATAGTGTAAGACAATTATTATGGCTAATTATAATTATAACTATTGATGGTGTCATGGTTAGTGATCTGTACGTAGTAACCCAGATTCGAATCCCGGTAGGATCACATGCTTTCATTAATTTCATTGGGAGGTATTTGGTGTTGGGAGTGAAATAAAAAAAAAATATTATTATAACTTCGAACTGCTTAACCCTTTAAGTACCAGTGACGTCCTTTTAATTATATTCTGGCAACTATAAGATGATTATATGCAGCCTAAGACGGATATGTAGAAATTAAAAAGTTACACAGTATCTCAATTAACCGTTTAGCTACCACAGATCCTTCTGAAACTTCATAAAATTGTCGAATTATAGCTAGATTAGAATAAAAAAGACGTCGACGGTATAGGAGTTAAACGAACCCCTGGATAATAATAATAGGTAACGAGTCGATAGGAAACCTCGACTCATTCATTACCCTTTTCGTACATATTATTTGTATAGTGTAAGACAATAATCATGGCTAATTATATATAACATGAAACTCCTTAAAAAATGTGTCTAAATATAGCTAGAATAAAATAATAAGACGTCGCGACCAGTACGAACCTACTGATACACATATTAGGTTACGACTCGATAGGAAACCTTAACTATAATGGAATAGCTTGGAACTTTAAATCGGCTTAAGGCGGATGTGTATATTAATTATGAGGTTATACTATATTAATCCTTTTAGCTACATATATCCTTCCTAAGCTTCATAAAATTGTTTACATGAGACTGAAATCCAATAAAAAAGACGTCGCCGGTACTGAAAGAATTAAATTAACTCTGTATACAATTATTAGGTGACTCAATATGGAAGAGCTCCGAACTTTAAATCTCAGTTTAATCTATAGTAATTTATCTTACGTCCTACACAGATATTTCTTAAACTATATACAATTTTCTAATGATAACCTGAATTAAATACAAATATAACTTCATCTATTGGTTTTTAATATTGCAAGCTAATTATGGTTTATTATATGAAACTTGGAACTGCTGAACGCCTTCACCACCATTACGTAATTTGTTCTCGTATTCTGCCTACCATTAGACGATCGATTTTCTTTAGTTTGTAAATACCTATACGACTCGAATGGGTCAATACGAACTTGATAAACCCTCTGAATAACAAAGGTCCTTCTTAAACTGCATAAAATCGTCTAATTTTAGCCATAGTCCAAGGTAAAGAAGCAATATAATGCTGAAGGAGTTGACGAACCACCGTATGAAAATATTGCATGGGTACCGAGTCAATAGAAACCCTCGAATCAATATGGAGAGCTCCGAACTTGAAATCTGCCAATTTAATCTATAATAATTAACCTTACGTATTACACAGATATTTCTTAAGCTATATAAAATCGTCGAATGATAACCTGAATAAAAACTATACTCCAAGACGCTAATATATATTTTATAACCCCTTGGGAAGCTTAGATGAACCTTCGAAATGCTAATATTAGGTAAAGCATTAATAAACTTCGAATCAATATGAACTTCGAACCTTATTTTTCAGCTAAACCTCTCGCAATTAACTAAGTAATTCATAGATACTTCCTAAACTAAATATAATTTAGACGTGACGTGAAGGGGGATCAGCCGGGTTGGGCCAATCAGCGCTCTGCAGACTCGCATAATCCTGCGTTAATCTCTAACCGTTTTGGTAAGATGATCCTCAGGGTATTAGAGTGTTGAGCCTATAATTGGGCTTTGTAATTGAATTGGGGTTGTGTGGGACAGGGATCTACCTTGCTTAGGCCAATCGGCTTTCTGCAGACTCCCATTTTCTTATGTTCTTATGTATAATTGTCGAATGATAGCCTGAATAAATATTTAATGTATGTAGTATATACATTAATTTTAGTTTTAGCACAATAGGATAAACCCATTTCTGGCAAATATTAGACGATTTTATTCAGCTTAGGAAGGACGTCTATCCATTAAAAGGCTACAGACTATCTCAATCCTTTTAGCGGCTATATATCCTACCTAAGCTTCGTAAAATCGTCTATATGTGGCTGAAACAAAATATAGAAGACGTCACCGGTACAGAAAGGGTCAAAGACTCGGTTATTCAAATGGGTGTGGCCTTATTTATGTTAACGACTGTGCAATCGCCTGCGCAAATAGGTATAAAACTATTGATTAAACCATTGATTTCCATAGGCCTTTCCTAAGCTGAACAAAATACAATTCATAATTAAGAGTCGATTCTGAATAAAATACGATGAATCTTCAGAGTCTATTAGTCGGCTTGCGGGAAAGGATTCGACCAAGGGTGTTCGAAATGTGTATGTAAAAAGAGATCGATAATGCTTCGACCATTAAGGCGGTTCGAATTGTAGAAGAACAAGGAGAATGCTTCACCCAAAGGAGTTCGAATTTTTAAGATCAAAAAGACTGATTCGACCCAAGGCTGTTCGAATTGTCTAAAAACAGCGAATCAATCTTATCTCGACTCTGAATCCGAGGCAAGGACGACTGGACTGGAGAAAGGGGTTAGTCTTTTCCAGGATCGCGAACGGTGAAGGTGAGGTTAGAAAGTGCTCCAGCGATATTATTTACGTATACATTATGGCCGGTTTCTCTAGTTGAATTGTTCTTCGGAGTTTTACTAAGATAATATTTGTAGACTTTACTTTCATACAGTGTTCGCTCTTACAAATATTTGTTGTTAATGCGTTAATATTTGCGATGCGTATACTTTGCTGCCATGTCTTTAGCTGGAATCGCTCTCGCTGTATTTACAGAGTTAATATTTGTAGACTTTACTTTCGACCCGTATTCGCTATTGCATTTGTGTATTTGTTTAAATAGTTACTTATTGCGATGTTTAGGTTTTCTGGCAATTTTCTTTGGCTGGGATCTCTCTTGCTGTTTTCATTAAGCTAATAGTTTTGGATTTTTTAACTTTCGTACCGGATTCGCTCTTTAATTTCTTAGTTAATAATTTTCATATTTGCGATGTGTAGGCTTTGTGGCCATCATATTTGCGATGTGTAGGCTTTGTGGCCATCATATTTGCGATGTGTAGGCTTTGTGGCCATTCTCTTTAGCAGGGATCGCTTTTGCAGAGTGTTTTTATTGCTTAAATATGTGGACATTAACATTATATAGACTTTGAAAAAAATCGCCAGGAGCGCGTTCGGTAAACCTATCGCCGATTCGTCTGATAGCGCTTGATAGAACGGTATTTCGATTTCACTACCGAACGACACAGATCGCCGATCGGTCTGCCAGAGCTTTGTAAACAATAACAATAGCCCTTTGACCCAAGAAAGAAGAAGAAGAAGAAGACATCGAAACAAGAATTGTTTATTTTTCGTAGTGAGTTTAATATTTACATAAATTGTATTCAAGAAGGGGAAACACGATACGCAATCTATATTATTAGCAATATAATAACTTTAAATAGTTTGTTTACATTCTCGTCTATCATTCGATCGACCTCAGAGGACCGATCGCTCTGATAGCTAAAACAGCAATCATTTTCGATCGCCGATTCGTCGAATCGGCGGCTATCGCGTTCGCTAGAGCTATCGGCCCTAAACGATAGGTCTACCGAACGCGCCTCAGGTTCGCTCTTGCTGATTATTTTATCCGTAAATATTTGGACTTTGGATTTTTTTTTTAAATTAATTCAAACTGTTTTCTGTAAATGTAATGGGGTAAATGGATTGACACCCTGCTAATGCCCATTGAATTTGCGATGAAAACTACCTATATAGCGAGTCATGGAGTACAACTATAGTATTTTTTCCAGGTGAAGGTAGATTGCAAAGTTCCCATCAGAATTTTGCAGTTATTTTAAAGATTTGTTTGTGAAATGTTATTTATTAAAACTTTGAATTATTAACACGCGTAGACTTAGTTTCATATTTTTGTGTTCAGTATTGAGAAATTAGCTGCTAAAGGATTAAAATTGCCATCCGCTGAAATAAAAGATAACCTATAGTCCTACGGCATTGAAATTTATGGCTAAAATTTTGAACTAGACTTAATTTTGTCAAACAAAATCTACCTTAGTCTAGTTTCTGAATCTAAAGCTAAAATGCTTGAAATAAAAAATGTGCTCATCGAAAATTGACTACTTGAGTTTCAGGCTATTAGGAAGTTTGAGCCGTAAATATTAGTTATACAATAATAATTTAAGTTTCTGATTAATAAATTATCTTTAATTGGGCTTTATGAATGTACTATGACCATGTTTTAGCTGGTAATTCTGCTAAATATAGAAGTTTACAACTTCCTTATAGAACGAAACTCGCAAGTGGTCAATTGCCGGAAAAAGCGCTCTTGTAACCGACTTTATTGGTTAGCGGTAGAAATCTTGCGTGAGAAGATCTACCGATTTTTTTTTTTTTTATTTGACTTTCAACACTAAACGCATTCCTAAGAAATTAATGGAAGCATGTGATCCTCCTGAGATTCGAACCTGTTACCAAATGGAAAAACAAAGTAGCTTTACTGTACTAAACTATTAATAATAATTAAAACTAATCAACTAAACTTCTGAAACTAGAAACCGTACTCAGATCTAAATGTATGGAAGTGTTATGTGTTATGCAATAGCCCAATAATATTTACTGCCAAATTAAATTTATTTGTGATCTAGGAGCTGGTCTCTGAAATGCTGCTGCATTAAATTTACCAAAGCTTCTAGTTACGCTCCAATTAGGATATCGATCTGTGTAACAGACTATAATTCCCATAAATAGATTGTCTACCTATTTAACCCCTTCAGCAAGATTACTTTTTTTTTTACCCATGTCTAAATCTAGATCTTGTGTAATTTAAACTATTATTTAGATGGTTTATTGAGTGTTTACGGTCAATATACAAGAGGCGCTACAATATAGGTAGCAAAATTCTTGAAATGCTGGGTGTGAAGGGAATTTTAGTCTCCTGAAATATCCCCAGGCTACCTTTAGGATCAACTTTTCCTGGTACCTGGCGCGGGGTACGAACCTCTGAAGGGAATTTAACCCCCCTAAAAACCCACAGGTTTTGAGATGCCTTGGGTGGGGTTCGAACCCTGGTTAGTGACCCAACCATCGCCACCAGGCCCGCGCGCTAACCCACTGTACTACCACGGACGTACTAAAAGTATAGCAACCTTAGTCCGATTTTTAAGAACCAGGTGATAGTCTCGTGGTGTTATCACGTGATGAGTTTATTGGACTTGCCATCTCCGACTATTTTACGCTATACCTGGAGCGCGTTCGGTAAACCTATCGCCGATTCATCTGATAGCGCTTGATAGAACGGTGTTTCGATTTCACTACCGAACGACACAGATCGCCGATCGGTCTGCCAGAGCTTTGTAAACAATACCAATAGCCCTTTGACCCAAGAAAGAAGAAGACATCGCAACAAGAATTGTTTATTTTTCGCAGTGTGTTTAATATTTACATAAATTGTATTCAAGAAGGGGAAACACGATACGCAATCTATATTATTAGCAATATAATAACTTTAAATGGTTTGTTTACATTCTCGTCGATCAATCGATCGACCTCCGAGGACCGATCGCTCTGATAGCTAAAACAGCAATCTTTTTCGATCGCCGATTCGTCGAATCGGCGGCTATCGCGTTCGCTAGAGCTATCGGCCCTAAACGATAGGTCTACCGAACGCGCCCCTGACGTCAACTCGGGTTAGTATTATTGTGGGTGCGGGACATTTTAGAGGGCATTATGGGTGTGAAGGGAATTTTAGTCTCCTGAAATATCCCCAGGCTACCTTTAGGATAAACTTTTCCTGGTACCTGGCGCGGGGTACGAACCTCTGAAGGGAATTTAACCCCCCTAAAAACCCACAGGTTTTGAGATGCCTTGGGTGGGGTTCGAACCCTGGTTAGTGACCCAACCATCACCACCAGGCCCGCGCGCTAACCCACTGTACTACCACGGACATACTAAATGTATAGCAACCTTAGTCCGATTTTTAAGAACCAGGTGATAGTCTCGTGGTGTTATCACGTGATGAGTTTATTGGACTTACCATCTCCGACTATTTTACGCTATACCTGACGTCAACTCGGGTTAGTATTATTGTGGGTGCGGGACATTTTCGAGGGCATTACAATTCTAATGGTAGTTTTGGGTTCCTATCATCATATGCTTAATTTCTATATACTTTTTATCCCCGGGAAAAAAATAAAAAATCTTGAGTTTTTTATTTTCTTGGATTTTTTTTTTTTTTTTTTATTAACCTAACCAAAAAAAACTAACCTAACCTAACTTAAATGTATTTGGGGGCTATTAGGTTAGGTTAGGTTAGGGTTTTTGGTTAGGTTAATGACCAAAAAAAAAAAATCCCAAGAAAATAAATGAAAAATCCCAAGATTTTTGTTTTTTTTCCCGGGGATAAACAGTATATAGAAATGAAGCATATGATGATAGGAACCCAAAACTACCATTAGAATTTTGCTACCTATATTGTAGCGCCTCCTGTATATTGACCGTGTTTACCCCTTTAAAATCATAGATGTACCGGTAGATTATTTGCTATTGCTAAATAAATTAGTGTAATAGTTACCAGAATGATTACAAAGACTTTAATGCTGAAAGGGGTTAATAAGCCCCAAGGCAGGGTATGTATAGCTTAATGTGTATTAATGTGGATAAAACTGATAGAACCTTTACCTATAAAATTTCAATAGTGAGGGGTGGCGTTGAAAATGTCTCTTAAAACTACCACTAAAATTGGGTAAAGTGTTTACTACGGAAAAAGGAACTAAATATTTCTTAGAAAAAAATTCCGATCCAAGAGGTACCCTTAGAATGCAGTAGAGCTGTTGCTGAACTGGTGTTTCTGGCGAGTGTTAAATCTTGGTATTTTGTTCATAATTTTGCCTTTAACGTAATAGTTTTTAGGAGTTCTAGAAGGTTGTTAAAAGTAAAATGTAGAAGCATGCTTGTGAATAAAACTATCAGATAAAATTAACTTAATTTTTCCCATTATAAATTTAAAATATAAAAATTGCAGTTCTAATAAAAAAAATACTGATGTCAGTGCTAAAATATAGTCTTAAAGAAGTTCAATCTTAGTCTGATTTAATAATCTTAACTAGATTTAGGAATTGTTAGATTTATAGATGGCTATACATAATTTCTTTAATTTTCAGAATTCCCGGTCAGTATTTCTATTTTTAATGTGGGGTATATATTTGATGTATATACTCAGGCACATACCCTATTACTGGGGGTGGCCGACATGAGACAGAGCCCGAACAGAAGCTTTTAAAGTTTATATTTTCACGGTCTTGCGGTGTAAAAACCGATCCCCACAAGACTACTTCCGCGTTCCCTCGCTTATTTGTCTGAGTGAATTGTATAATGGGAAGACTTCTAGCCCCCTGTCCCTGTTAAAATTTAGTCTCAAAGAAGTTAAAGCTTTGACTTATAATCCTAAATATATATAGCATATTTCTTTTATTTATTTTTTTAGATTTATAGAAGTTTATAAATTGTTCCTTCAAACTATACTCCTAAAATCGATTAATGAAATCTACAAACACATGTGGTAGTCCGTGGATTCGAATCCAGGATGCTCGCACCGAAAATCAACACATTAGCCATGATTTTCAAATTTCCCGGTCACTATTTCTATATATAATTATATGGGGTAACTTTGAAATTTAGTGTCTTTGAACAAAACTGTAGGAATTATATACTTTGTCTAGGTTTTAGCTTTACTTTGGGCGCAAATAAAATCTGTTATCGTAGTTAATAGTGTGCCAGATTTTCATTTAAAGTAGTCCCAGATTCTAAACTAGCCTGCTGCACCGTATCTCGCACAATTCTATCTTAAAACTCTGCATCTTCATTCTAGCTTTATTACCGGTAGGTTACTCTAAAACAAAACCGCGGTAGTTTTATTTTAACTTGGTCTACTTTTCCTGAATGAGAAAATAATTAACATTTATAACCGGAATTGGCTATTAATTTAATAGTTTATGCCTCCGAAACTCCTTGAATTATGACATTTTATTGTTCATATATGACAGGTCCTCTAAACATTTACAGCACCGACGTAGGTCATATTAAAAGTCCCGGCATCTAAATTATATTTTTCGCAAAAAAAAAAAAAAAAAAAACTACCGGTGCCGTCCTTTTAACTTTATTATAGCTACTATAGCCTACTAGATTTTAGTTATTAGTGCCAATAGCAATTTAATCGGGGGACTGTTATTTGTAAAAGGATACTAAAAAGAACTATGCTGATTTTTGAATAAGGAAAAAGTTTAATCAGTGAAATGTGCAACTAAAACAATAGTGGTGCCGTTGCGCAACGCACAGACCACTTGGGTTTTGTACGGTCCGTCCCTTTTACCCGACCGCGGTTGCCGGTTGTCAACAACTAAGCTTCCGGTCTCTGCTCCTGGTTTCTGTAAGTTTTGTTCACTCTTTAGAATCCTGACTCGTTTTGACAGATTCTGGATGTCCTTTGACTATTATAGATTGCTTAGGAAGCCTAAGGAAGGGTATATGGGAATTAAAAGGGTAAAGATTGGCAGAAACTGTCCTAAATAATCAACCCTTCGACGGAGTCTGCTATGATCTATATAGCTAGCCTAGCCGGTATTTTTTATTCAGATTGCCACAAGTGACCTGCAAGATATTTAATCTTTGTAACTTGGTCTTTATGACTTGCATAATTGCTATGCCTTTAGCCTACCTGCAGAAATAAAATTATATCTTATAGCCTAGACTGCTGGTTAAATATGGGAAAGGCGGCCATTTATCTGTGATTCTCACGCATGCGCAGAGGACAGGATTTGGAAGGATTTGGTGCCGCAAGCAAAGCTTCCGGTCTCTCTCTGCTCTTGTTTTCTGTCAGTTTTGTTAACCTCTTTGGTGTTCTGACGCGTTTGACAGATTCTGAATGTCCTTGTTATAGATCGCTTAGGAAGTGTATGGGAATTAAAAGGGTTAAGATTGGGCCAGGCCAGATTATTCTTTGACTGAGTCGGACTTCCATAATTATAGCCTAGCCCAGCCGGTATTTTTTTCAGATTAGACTCTTGCACGAGGTATTTTAATCTTTGTAATATATATAGTCGTTATGACTTGTATAATTTCTAGCCTATAAATTTAAATTGCGAAAATAAAATATTTTCTAGGCTACTGGGTTAAATATGGGAAAGGCGGCCATCTTTAATAGAGTGGAGATATAATTGCCCAGGGCCTATGGCCAAAAAGTGAAATTTCTGCAACAAAGTAGAAATGGGTGTTAACCCACAAAATCCGGGGGGCCTCATGATTCCGATCGCTGTGTACGGGGCCCTTTTGGTACAGTCTATCTTCATAATTCAGTAGCTACTGATTGAGACTACCTAGAGCAGTCAATTTTTTTGCAAATTTAACTTTTTGTCTAGCCTAGATTCGGTTTAGAAGACCTTGCTAAAACGCGTGGTTGCCGTGTTATGATTTTAGCGGGGATTTTTAGCCACGCATTTTGACTCTTATGAGGCCTCCTGGATTAATTAGCCTATTGCCAATTTTTTGTTTTTTTTTCTTCCTCCTAGGCCTTCGGTATCATGGCGTCACGCAATGGATAGATAGCCTCTTATAAGGCCTTCCGGATTCAGTGTTAAAATCTAATAAAATACTTAAAAAATTAGGAAACCGCGCACATGTTAATCGGAAAATTTACCGGCTAGCCTAGGCTATACCTAGTTCAAAATATGTTTATAAATACACCTTCACAACCTATGATTTGTCGCTAATCTGTTGCTCCTAATAGGTTAATATTAGCCTAGGCCTATTTGTAGTAGACTGTATGGTTTGATGCTCGGAAATTTATATTTTACTTTAAATTGATACATTAAAGTATTAAACTTTCACTAAAGTGAGACTTTTCAGTCACGGTTGGACTGTACCCCCAAAACTCCCATTTTCTTAAGACTATCTCTTGTTTTCGCTCTTTCGCATTACTTTTTAGTGATTTTATGATGGGTTAAGGAAAAGTATATAGGCCTATGGCTGCCATTGGGTTGTGATTATGTGTAGTTGAGTTAACTTTGTAATTATTTAAGTCTGCCTTCCGCTTGCTGTACTAGTAAGTTAAATTCATAGGTGTTCGTATTGCCCATTAGCCTAATTTCAGGAAGTTAAAACCAAGGCTTATGCAAACATTTCTTAAATTTTAGGATGTTACTTTGACATGGCCTATCTCATAGCTGGTGCGGCTGCTTTATATTTTAGACTTTATTCCACACAATACGAATTGGCATTAGACCTATACAGTACAGTACTTAAATTCACAACGGAAATGCTAAATTTGATTTAGCCTATTATTTGGTCCGATGCTGCTCTGGACTTGGCTCAATTGTGCCGCTGCTCCTTTAGTATACGGGTATATTGCCATCTTTATTTAAATTACTCTTGTGGTCGGAATCTCATTACTGTCTAGGCTAGGCTATTTTAACGGGCGTGGAATACAATAATAGGCAGTGTGGCAAAATTTGCCTATTTTCTTTGATCCCAAACTAGCATCTGAAAAATATTGATACTGTACAGAATTTGGCTGCTGGCCCTTTTACTAAACCCTTGCTATGATCTTACAACTACCGGTACAGTATTAAATATCGTCTGATTTGAAGTTCAAATGCGGCTGAAAATCGGTTACTCCCCAACTTTCGTGAGGGAAACTTAATGTCTGTCTAAAAAATATTGTTCATGAAATGACTGGTATTGAGGGCTACCAGTAGGCCTACTTAACCCAAGGTCTGCAATGGTCCTTCCGGTAGCATGGTATTTAAACCTGTGTAAAACCAACCCTTCAAATACCGTGCTAGTGCTGGGAAATTTATCAAAATTGAGTGATTCATGGCAAGTAGTGGAATCTCTCTGTACCACATCCTCCACTCCTCTCCCTCAGTTATACCCAAACCTCTATTTTATATTTTTTGTGCCAGGTTCTAGCAGTTCTTGGGTTAAATTGTGAAATGCTCTGGTACAGTAGGGGTTAGGAAGGGTATATGGAAGTCTGAGGGTTAATTTAGATAGTCTTTACCCTTCTAATTCCCACAGATCCTTTGAGCTGCATATAATGGTAAAATGATTGCCATAATCAATTTTTGTAATCTTAAAAGGGATAAAAATTTATCACAATCAAACTTCTAGCTGAATTAGACTTCTCGTTTATCAATAAAAGTACTGTACTGGTAACTTTCCAATTGGCTCGAGGGGGTAGGTAAAGGCCTGTAGGCTAAACCCAGATTTAAGGGAAAGTTTTAATATTTTTTTATTTGGATCGCCTTCTCCCATATGTGAAAGCCCATTACTTCTTGATCTTAAGAAATTCGCCCCATTAGTTCCTATGGTTTTCAATTTTGAGACTTCATGCCATTTGAGTAATTTTTTTGCTGGCAAGCAATGGCGAGCATGTAATTCAGGAAGTGTTCTACCAAATTTGTTATTTATCTAGAAAGGCTCTATTAATTAAGCTTGGAGGTCTAGGGAGCAAACTAAAATCCTCACCTTTAGTATACCGGTAACTCTTATCAATCGTTAAACACAATCTGGTAAAATTTCTTATGTTTGAATACTGTACTGGAAGACAACCCGAAAAACTATTTTCTTGCCTCAAAATTTCCAGCAAGTCTCCCCTCTTGGGGAACTCGCCCCGCTCCGAACTTTCCCAGTTCATATTCCCTGAACCTAGCCCAACTAACAAAGCCTAACCTAACTAGGGTATCAATGGAAAGGGTAGATTAATTTTATATAAAAATTTAAATTTAAAGCTTAAAAAAACTATAGTTACAGTTTCTGTATAAGTTAAATAATGGCAAATAAATGCTAGCATTTTATATTTATTAATATTCCTTTAAATCTAACAATATTGCTCCTCGTTGACACCCTGACCTAACCCACTAGTGGGAGGGGTGGTGTCTTTAGATAGTTAGATACAGTAATGGGTGAACACTAATTTCCGGGGGGGGTATACATGAACAGGGAAAGTTTACTAAAACTGGGCATTGGTTTTAAAAATGTGGGACTATTTTTTTTTTTTTTTTTTGGGGGAGAGTTTTCCAGTACCGGTATCCTTGGGTCATGATATTAACTCCTTCAGACATATGTTCCAATAAGTCCGAGGAGGCGGGAGCCCCGGGATCATTGCCATTGCCCCGCACTACACTCACAACAACACTGCGGCAGTTAGAATTATCGGAGGTGGATGAGGTTGCCACCAACGGTTTTATCGTAAGGTAACTTATCGGACTTACTGAGCTCCATATGATGCTAGTGAGTCTTCTAACTTATTATAGAGGCCTGGAGACAAGTCCATTCATGAGTTTTTGGTTCACTAGTCCATATGACGCGATCGCGTCCTATATGTCTGAGGAAGTTAAGGGGGATAGGGTTTATCTTTATACAGTAATAGTTTCCTCCCTAGACCTCCAAACTTTAAAAAAAAAAATCCGGGAATTTTCCTCTTGCCAGGATAAAATCGCCACCTAAATGGCACTAGAAGTTCTTAAAATTTAGTGTTCATCTCTTGACTAATGGGGTTAAAAGTGCAGGGCTTACACAAAAACTATATACCCTCTTTAAATTAAATTTTTTTTTTAATGTTTTTAACATTTTTGAGGAATGAGTTTGTCTCGCTAGGCTAGCAAAAATGTGGTCCTTATTAATCAAACTAAAAACACAATGCCCACCCAGACCCACTGCTGAAGGCAGAATTTAAGTTGGTCTCCCTATCGCTCTACTGAAAATGGAAAGTGAATGGAATGAAGTCTTCTCACCAAACTAATGTTGAAATTTCTCCAAACTAATGGAGCGAAAAAGGAGTTCCGGAAAGACCTCCCTCAGATCTAATTGCAAAGGGTATTTTAACAGTTCGGTTCCAAATCTTACGCATAGTACCTGTATTTTATATTTTTGCCACACTCTGTAGCCTAATTCCCGGGAAGGGGTGGCCATGAATATTGGAAGTTTGTTACGAATCGCTAGGTAAAGTTGCCCAGAGTTTAAATCTACCAATAACCTTTTGACGGGGAGGGCTCGATCTGCCGAAGTTCTACGGACTATGCCAAGACTCATGATTGTAAAGCTTATTTTTTCAGTTCGGTTCAGAATCGTGCGCATATTTTTTTTTAAATTTTTGGAGTCTTTTAAATTACGGTAACCCCTTCTGTACTGGCAACATTTAGTTTATATTGTAGCTATAGCCATTTTTTTGAAGTTTCAGAAAGATCTGTGGTAGTAAGAAGGGTAAAGGGAGATTAGTTGAAAGTCTGTTTACTGTATTGCTGGAGGCCCTTTTATAAACTAAATAAAATCTAATGGTACCGGTTTGTGTTACCAGAATTAAGTTTAGGACAACACAGAACTGAAAGTGTTAATGGTTAGCCTATCAGGAGTACCACCTGTATTAATTATTTTCATTTATTTCATTAGTTATGTTTATTTTAAAATTGGTGGGTGTGAAAACTATGAAAGTACAGTACCATAATCCGGCTGTCAAACTAGATCTATTACCTTGGTCAAAATTACTGAATACCGGTTCAGTTAAATGGATGATGGTTAAGACTTTACCCCTTTTGTAGTTGCAAATGCATTTATTTTATTTTAGCCTTATGTAGACTAATGTATTTTGTGCCGTTAAAGGAGGATCTGTGGTAGTAAACTAATATGGAAAGAGTTCAAAGCCTGTTAATTGCTAGAGGCCCTTTTTAAACTATGTAATATTAGACTACGAAATATGACTACACGATCTTTAATTTAAAAAACCTGCAGAGCGAGATGGCTCTGAACAGGGCTGCCTAGAATGCTGGAATTAGGTTGAGAGACTGGAAGTTCGCTGATGTAGAGCACTTCTTTAAATTTGTTTGTACAGCATCTTACAACCTGTGGGAAGATACTACCAACCCTTTCTCTAATAAAATAGAAATGCAGTTTTGTGATAAAGAACTAAATCTCTTTTACATTAAGAAGGCTCTCCTTGTTTTGGTTCATACCACTTTAGTGAGGTTGTGAAATATGGCTTGATGGTACTGTATAATGGTTAGTGTTTAAAATCTGATAACCTAGATTAGAATCCCGGTGGATCACATGCTTTCCTTAATTTAATTAATTGAGAGGAGTTTAGTGTTGGAGTGAAATTAACACTCACGTTCTTGACTCAATTTTGAGCTTTGGGGATACTTCAAAGTCTTTGTTAGCATCAGGGGTATTTAGAAACCTTCAGTTTAGTTACTTTAACCTCTGCAGTTGTCTTTGAGTTAGCTGTGGGCAGAAAACTAATTTTGGAGAGGTAATTATAAGAGTGAGAGAACTCTATTTCTTATTGCTAATGTGGCAACCTCTGCGTCATATGGTCGTGAGAGGGTTAATATATTTGACAAGTATATACCCATAGCCTACAGTAATGCACTTGTGTTTTGGAAATTGATTTTTTTGGGGGATATTAACCCTCTCACTGGGCATTACTAGAGTTCTATATATCTATTGTCAGACACGGTGATCCCCGAAGGAGTGGCCACTAACAAAATGCCCCCATACACCCCTGTCCCCATGTCAGTTGATGCCCCTCCTCCCATCCAGCACTGCCTTCATTCCATCCTTCAAAGGCTCTAGGTTTACCTCTCTCTGTTCTTAACACCTCGCTTTCGTACACCTGTCCTCTCTTCCCATACGTTCATATGGTTTATTACTAGAGTTAATTGCATTTTTTTTTTTTTTTTTATAAAGTATATCCTGGCCGATCCAGCATTGTTTTGCTTCTCGGTAATACGGTATTCTAATACAGTATTGCATTCTATATACTGTAGGCCTACTGTAAATACGTATTCCAAATTTTAGGTTTTGGCGTAATGAGTATGCTGTTGGACCAAAAATTCGTAATCTATTTTTTATTACCAGTATAAGAATTACTAGGTATAAATTTTATATCTATTTACTCCCGCCCAATCTCCATTTTTTTTTTCCTCTTATATACTGTATACTTATAATCTCTTATAAGAATATAAACTTCTAAATATCTGAAATGTATGGAGAACAAATTTGATCCTTGCGTAATTTAACTGACCATTTTTAACCGAAAACTTAAATGACCAGAGTTTTTTTATGAGTACCGGTACTGTACTATAATTGTGTATGCCCTTGCCATTTGTATCCAATTTTTCCCGTAAATAATTGAATTAATATGAATATTTTAATCTCAAATTTTAATGAGTGATTGTGGAAAATTTCGCTTTATGCCCGCATTTCACTTAACTATGCGGCTTAAAATGTTGGACTTATGGCAATATATAAAGAAACTTAAACTTTAAGCAAGAACAAAGTCTATCACTAAAAAAGTTCTAGAGTATTTTGATATGCGTATACAGTATACCGGTAATGTAACCGTGGCAGTTGGAACTTTTTTTTAAATATGAAGGCTTGCCTTAGGAGTATCGGACAATTTCTTGACCACAAATGATTATATCAAAGCACTTCTGTCTTTCTATACTGTGTACTATTCAATTCCAATCGCATATGGACACATTGTACGTAGTAGAGATTCCAAAAAATAATAGATCAAAGAATTTCCTATTCGGAGGCATAAAATGAAAGTCTGAAGCTTTTGTTTTTGGCTTAAGTGTTGGGAGTTCTCACTGAATTCCTTTTTTCTTAAACGGAGACTGAGATTAACGTCTTTGGGTGATTTGTCTATTATTGTTTTGAAAGCCGCTAGTGCATTTTCTGGCGAACGAGAGGGTTAACATAGGCTATGCAAAAAGGTCTTTAATTATTCTGGAGATTACAGTAGCCTTTGAGCCAGTTCTATTTATACCTGTACTGTATATACCGGTAACTTATTTTCTTCAGGGTAGCTAGTGATGTTTCTGAAGATAAAGAGTTGGTAAGTTCTTTGCTGAATCCCACGGCGGTAACTTCTCCTTTGATGAATCCCGAGGCGGTAAGTTCTTTACAGATTGTTGGCAAGTTCTTTACAGATTGTTGGCAAGTTCTTTACAGATTGTTGGCAAGTTCTTTACAGATTGTTGGCAAGTTCTTTACAGATTGTTGGTAAGTTCTTTACAGATTGTTGGTAAGTTCTTTACAGATTGTTGGTAAGTTCTTTACAGATTGTTGGTAAGTTCTTTACAGATTGTGAGGTGCTAAGTTCTTTACAGATTGTTGGAAAGTTCTTTACGGATTGTGAGGCGGTAAGTTCTTTACGGATTGTGAGGCGGTAAGTTCTTTACGGATTGTGAGGCGGTAAGTTCTTTACGGATTGTGAGGCGGTAAGTTCTTTACGGATTGTGAGGCGGTAAGTTCTTTACGGATTGTGAGGCGGTAAGTTCTTTACGGATTGTGAGGCGGTAAGTTCTTTACGGATTGTGAGGCGGTAAGTTCTTTACAGATTGTGAGGCAGTAAGTTCTTAACCCTCTCACGACCATATGATGCAGAGGTTGCCAGATTAGCAATAAGAAATGGTTTTCTCGCTCTTATAATTAACTCTAAAATTAGTTTTCTGCCCACAGCTAACTCAGACGACTGCAGAGGTTAAAGTAACTAAACTAAAGGTTTTAAATACCCCTGATGGTAACAAAGGCTTTAAAGTATCCCTAATAGGCTCAAAATTGCGTCAAGAACGTGAGTAATTGTTTTACAGATTGTGGCGGCATATTCTTCTTGCGTTTAATCCCGTGGCGGTAAGTTCTTGCGTTGAATCCAGAGGCGGTAAGTTCGTCTTTGCAGAATCCAGAGGCGGTAAGTTCTTCTTTACAGATTGTGTAGCGGCAAGTCCTTCTTTGTTGTCCCTTGGCGGTAAGTTCTTCTTTGCTGAATCCAGTGGCAGTAAGTTCTTTTAGATTGTGTAGCAAGTTTTTCTTTACAGATTGAGAGGTGGTAAGTTCTTTGAATCCCGTGGTGGAAAGTTAGTCTTTTAATCCCGTGGCGGTAAGTTCTTTTACAGATTGTATGGCGGTAAGTTAATCTTTGCATAATCCCGAGGCGGTAAGTTCTTTGCTGAATCCTGTGGCGGTAAGTTCTTTACAGATTGTGTCGATAATTTCTCTACTGATTGTGAGGCGGTAAGTTCTTAATTCTTTACAGATTGTGGCGTAAAATTCTTCTTGCGTTGAATCCTGTGGCGGGAAGTTATTTTACAAATTGTATGTCTGTTCTTTTCAGAATCCCGAGGCGGTAAGTTCTCCTTTCAGTATCCCGTGGTGGGAAGTTCTCCTTTACAGAATCCCGTGGTGGTAAGTTCTCCTTTACAGAATCCCGTGGTGGTAAGTTCTCCTTTACAGAATCCCGTGGTGGTAAGTTCTCCTTTACAGAATCCCGTGGTGGTAAGTTCTCCTTTACAGAATCCCGTGGTGGTAAGTTCTCCTTTACAGAATCCCGTGGTGGTAAGTTCTCCTTTACAGAATCCCGTGGTGGTAAGTTCTCCTTTACAGAATCCCGTGGTGGTAAGTTCTCCTTTACAGAATCCCGTGGTGGTAAGTTCTCCTTTACAGAATCCCGTGGTGGTAAGTTCTCCTTTACAGAATCCCGTGGTGGTAAGTTCTCCTTTACAGAATCCCGTGGTGGTAAGTTCTCCTTTACAGAATCCCGTGGTGGTAAGTTCTCCTTTACAGAATCCCGTGGTGGTAAGTTCTCCTTTACAGAATCCCGTGGTGGTAAGTTCTCCTTTACAGAATCCCGTGGTGGTAAGTTCTCCTTTACAGAATCCCGTGGTGGTAAGTTCTCCTTTACAGAATCCCGTGGTGGTAAGTTCTCCTTTACAGAATCCCGTGGTGGTAAGTTCTCCTTTACAGAATCCCGTGGTGGTAAGTTCTCCTTTACAGAATCCCGTGGTGGAAGTTCTCCTTTACAGAATCCCGTGGTGGGAAGTTCTCCTTTACAGAATCCCGTGGTGGGAAGTTCTCCTTTACAGAATCCCGTGGTGGGAAGTTCTCCTTTACAGAATCCCGTGGTGGGAAGTTCTCCTTTACAGAATCCCGTGGTGGGAAGTTCTCCTTTACAGAATCCCGTGGTGGGAAGTTCTCCTTTACAGAATCCCGTGGTGGGAAGTTCTCCTTTACAGAATCCCGTGGTGGGAAGTTCTCCTTTACAGAATCCCGTGGTGGGAAGTTCTCCTTTACAGAATCCCGTGGTGGGAAGTTCTCCTTTACAGAATCCCGTGGTGGGAAGTTCTCCTTTACAGAATCCCGTGGTGGGAAGTTCTCCTTTACAGAATCCCGTGGTGGGAAGTTCTCCTTTACAGAATCCCGTGGTGGGAAGTTCTCCTTTACAGAATCCCGTGGTGGGAAGTTCTCCTTTACAGAATCCCGTGGTGGGAAGTTCTCCTTTACAGAATCCCGTGGTGGGAAGTTCTCCTTTACAGAATCCCGTGGTGGGAAGTTCTCCTTTACAGAATCCCGTGGCGGAAAGTTCTCCTTTACAGAATCCCGTGGTGGGAAGTTCTCCTTTACAGAATCCCGTGGTGGGAAGTTCTCCTTTACAGAATCCCGTGGTGGGAAGTTCTCCTTTACAGAATCCCGTGGTGGGAAGTTCTCCTTTACAGAATCCCGTGGTGGGAAGTTCTCCTTTACAGAATCCCGTGGTGGGAAGTTCTCCTTTACAGAATCCCGTGGTGGGAAGTTCTCCTTTACAGAATCCCGTGGTGGGAAGTTCTCCTTTACAGAATCCCGTGGTGGGAAGTTCTCCTTTACAGAATCCCGTGGTGGGAAGTTCTCCTTTACAGAATCCCGTGGTGGGAAGTTCTCCTCTACAGAATCCCGTGGTGGGAAGTTCTCCTCTGCAGAATCCCGTGGTGGGAAGTTCTCCTCTGCAGAATCCCGTGGTGGGAAGTTCTCCTCTGCAGAATCCCGTGGTGGGAAGTTCTCCTTTGCAGAATCCCGTGGTGGGAAGTTCTCCTTTGCAGAATCCCGTGGTGGGAAGTTCTCCTTTGCAGAATCCCGTGGTGGGAAGTTCTCCTTTGCAGAATCCCGTGGTGGGAAGTTCTCCTTTGCAGAATCCCGTGGTGGGAAGTTCTCCTTTGCAGAATCCCGTGGTGGGAAGTTCTCCTTTGCAGAATCCCGTGGTGGGAAGTTCTCCTTTGCAGAATCCCGTGGTGGGAAGTTCTCCTTTGCAGAATCCCGTGGTGGGAAGTTCTCCTTTGCAGAATCCCGTGGTGGGAAGTTCTCCTTTGCAGAATCCCGTGGTGGGAAGTTCTCCTTTGCAGAATCCCGTGGTGGGAAGTTCTCCTTTGCAGAATCCCGTGGTGGGAAGTTCTCCTTTGCAGAATCCCGTGGTGGTAAGTTCTCCTTTGCAGAATCCCGTGGTGGTAAGTTCTCCTTTGCAGAATCCCGTGGTGGTAAGTTCTCCTTTGCAGAATCCCGTGGTGGTAAGTTCTCCTTTGCAGAATCCCGTGGTGGTAAGTTCTCCTTTGCAGAATCCCGTGGTGGTAAGTTCTCCTTTGCAGAATCCCGTGGTGGTAAGTTCTCCTTTGCAGAATCCCGTGGTGGTAAGTTCTCCTTTGCAGAATCCCGTGGTGGTAAGTTCTCCTTTGCAGAATCCCGTGGTGGTAAGTTCTCCTTTGCAGAATCCCGTGGTGGTAAGTTCTCCTTTGCAGAATCCCGTGGTGGTAAGTTCTCCTTTGCAGAATCCCGTGGTGGTAAGTTCTCCTTTGCAGAATCCCGTGGTGGTAAGTTCTCCTTTGCAGAATCCCGTGGTGGTAAGTTCTCCTTTGCAGAATCCCGTGGTGGTAAGTTCTCCTTTACAGAATCCCGTGGTGGTAAGTTCTCCTTTACAGAATCCCGTGGTGGTAAGTTCTCCTTTACAGAATCCCGTGGTGGTAAGTTCTCCTTTACAGAATCCCGTGGTGGTAAGTTCTCCTTCACAGAATCCCGTGGTGGTAAGTTCTCCTTCACAGAATCCCGTGGTGGTAAGTTCTCCTTTACAGAATCCCGTGGTGGTAAGTTCTCCTTTACAGAATCCTGTGGTTGTTCTTTGCAGATTGCGAGGTGGTACGTTCTCTGCAGATAGCGAGGCAGGAAGTTCTTTTTGCTGATTGTCAAAGTCCAGGAAGTTCTTCATTTTGGATTCTCGGCAGCGGGAAGTTCTTTGCAGATAGTGAAATTCGGTAATTTCACCTTTGCAGATTGTCGAATGCGGTAAATTCTTTACAGAATACGAAGGTGATAAGTTAGTTTTAATATTAGAGCTCAGTTTCTAGATATGTCTAATACACAGTAACTGATAAACTTAATTTTCAGTAAACTTTATAAAATTATTTTGGAAAGTTAGCATACTGTACTTTATTAGTAGTGTATCTGCTAAATTTATCTTTAAAACTTTCAAAAAACGGTTTACAAATAGGCTCCCCTTTTTGAGCATTTAGTTTTCAGACTAAATGTAGATGAATCGGCTAAAACCTTGCGCATAATTTTTTTCCCTTTTAACTTTTATTTAACCCTCTGACATATGACTCAAATTTGAGCCTACAGTATTAGATACTTTAACCCTCCTGGCCCGGGCAGGCTCTCAAAATGACAGTGTGGGCTACCTGGGCGATCTGGCCGAAAAAAGTCTAGGCCTAGGCTACCGTATTTTTGTTAAGTTCAACTGCTAGAAATTTCCCACGCATCAATAAATTTAGTGCGGTTTCCAATCTGTAGACTGGCGTTGAGTAGAGCTCTGTCAACTGGTTCAGTTGTGATGACTATTTCAGTGGAGAGTACTTGCAGGCGATGTTGGCAATATGACTTATCTTTTCACTACTGAAACAAAGACATACAGACAAACAATAACAAAAGAGTAGTTTCTTTCTTGTTTTCGGAGGTGCGGTGACTTAACGATCTGCTTTGTTTACATGCGTCGGACGCACAGCGTTCAGACCAAGCTGAATAGGCTTTCAAGCTTACAGATTTTAAAATGACACTCGGTCTCCTGCCCTTAATTCGTGGTGTAATTTTAAAATGACAACCGGGCCAGGAGGGTTAAAGCCTTTATTACCATCGGGGGTACTTCCAAACCTTTAGTTTAGTTACTTAAACCTCTGCAGTAGTCTTTGAGTTAGCTGTGGGCAGAAAACTAATTTTAGAGAGTTAATTATAAGAGTGAGCGAACTCTTATTTCTAATCTGGCAACCTCTGAGTCACAAGAGTCTGAAGGGGTTAACATGCCTGTATTGGATACTATGCAGCCTTTGTATAGTGAACAATTTTATCAGGCTTAATATGGGGAAAATAAGAGTTTATGACTGGTCTTTTTAAGTCTATTTCCATAATCCATCTGAGGGGGTCCTAGACTGAATACGAGAACGCAAGAAACCGGATTGATGTGCCAATGGAAGTCTTGGAGAGCCATGGATAATACTGTGCCTGCCATTGTCCCGGGAGGAAGAGCTGTTCCCTCGGATAGTCTGGTTTATCAAGCACTGGTAACACTTCCTCGGGATGCAGCTTTCGCCGATGCTGCTGACAACCAGAGCCATAGGTAATTTATAAGCATTTAACTGCATTTTCTTAACCCCTTCAGCACAAAGACTTATTCTAGTTACCATTAGACTATTTTTAGCTTGTCTACCTTTAGAACTCATAATTCCTCTAACACAGGCCCTTCTTAAACAGCATATTGCATAGGTGTATTTTAGCCATAGTCTAACTTAAAATGGCATCCTTGTGCTGAAAGGGTTAAACAATTGGTAAAACTATGTAATTTGCATTACTTTAATAGTCACCGCAAAGTAACTGCAATATGGGGAATTCATTGTACTGTAATCTAATTTTGACCAGTGTTATTTTAGTTTTAAGTTAAAAGAATCTTTTTGATTTGCCACTTTACTCTTAATTCTTTACTTTCGTAGTGCTGATAATGAATTAAATAATTTGGAAAATGAAAGTTTCCCTTTACTTAGAAATGGGGATTGTAATATCTGTACGCAACGCTCCTTCCTAAAATTTTATTTTGCTTTATTCCTTTTCATAATCTTCAAACCAAATTTACCTACTTGGACGCCCTGCCAGATTTCTCCTGCCCGTAATGCTGGACGGTGTACGAGACGGTTGAGCACTACCTTAACTGCCCTCGCTTCTATTGCCATCGGACCCTTCATTGCTACAGCCACCTCTTTGTTTGGAATCAGACTTTACATTCCCTGCAGCCTCTTTGTTTGGAATGTGACCTCTCTCGCAGCTTCATCTTTTTTGGAATCGGACTGCAGCCTAGTCTCTTTTGGAATCTTTACTTTACCCTCCCTGTTCGCTGTGGCTGTGACGTGGACTCTGGCCTCCATGGCTGGTATGAAGCGCACCAAGATCTTAGTGTGGCGTTGGGTTACTTCGGCACCTGTGATTCCCCACCGGTGCTGTTTGGGTCCGCTTGGCCGCCTGGGGCTCCCTCAGTGGTGGACTGTGGTAGGGTTTATTAGTCAAACTCTAACGGCCCTTCAATCAAGAATCTAAAGCTACTCAAACCGCTTTCTCTCTTTCAAACTCTTCTTCTTCCCTCTCTACACCCTTCAGAAATTAGGAACGGAAATTTCTAAGGTGCCGTTATAAAGGCTTATACCTTCACCCGAGATCATGGGTCGGGACTGGTGAGTACTGTATGTGGGAATTTAGAGTAAATTTAGTTTCTATTTTTAAATTAAAATTAACGCAGACTGAACAGAAGTTCTAATGTAGAAGGATAAAAGTTAAATTACTGGTAGAGTAGCCTAAATTGCAAGTAAATTGTTCCATAAATTTAATCTTTTTAGGGTCAATTATTGTGACTGTATTCTAAAATTTGACCAATAATTTTAATCAAGCATTTTTAACTTGAAGTTTCTTGTATAACCTCTGCTTACTTTTTGTCTGTATTTATTGTTTCTTTTTTTCTTTTTCTATTATTAATATTAATATTGATGATTTTTTAAATTTATTGTTCTTGTTAAAAGAGTACTCTTTGTTTAAATCTGTTACTTCATATTTTGTAATTATTTGTCTTTATATTATATGTATTCATTGTCGATAGTATAAATTGCTTACTTTTGCGATTTCCATAGTTTATTTGTGCTATAAATGTAGGTTATTTCTAGGGTAGTTATTGATAGGGGTCACTTGAGGCCTGCTATGCTTACAGGTACCTACCCGATAGCACTATCGTTAGCGAGTGCTGTACTGTATTTTATATATTTTGTAATAGTATAGATATCTTATCAATATTTGTATTTTGTACTATTTTAATGTCTTGTCATGTTGCAAATTTGATTTTAAATAATATTTTGACATTTAACATATAGTTTCTTTATTCATGCAGAGTTTAGTAAAATTTGCCAGAACGTCCCGGACTTCCCAAACTTGACTACTTCCTTTAACGTGACGATAGTGCGTTGTTATATGTGCGATTAGTTTGCTTGGGAAACAGATTAACTTAGTAATGTACACCCTATGTGGTGGATTGTGTTCTTTTATTTAATAATTTTCATTTTAGTAAACGTTGTTTCCACATAGCGATTTTGATAATTTAATTTGACTTTATATTGTCCTTGTCCCAATTTTGGTTTGTTTAGTTTGCAAGTTTTACATTTTAATTTAACTTCGTAGTCCTGATGTGGCGGCGTCTACGCCGTGGGGCCACCTCCCGAGGCTGCCAACCGCGGATGGCTGCCGACCCTCCACAGCCGAAGACAAAATCAACGACCAGTGGAGGAAAACCGGATGCCGGCCGCGGGGAGCAGTTTCGGGAGCCAAACCGTCACAACCATCCCCTGCCCCCTCCCTGGGGGCACGGGTCCTTGGAGCGGCTTCGGTCGCGCCGGGAATTTCCACACCTCTCACACCACACACACACATCACACAGTTTTTCCTACACCGAGAAATGACTCTCCGGCTGTCATTTCTCGAAGACTTCTTCTAGCCGGAGACATTGAGAGCAACCCAGGACCCACGTTCACATACATATGTCCAACTTGCTCAAAACCCATCACTTCGAGTCGCCATACTAAGGGTTCAGTTCTCTGCAATTCATGTGGGAACTGGACCCACTTCACCTGCACAACACTTGCCTCCAAGAAACACTACACAAACACCTGGACCTGTTCCTCATGCCCCTCCCTCTCCCAGTCAAATCCCTCGCCTAAAACCCGTCCACCTCTCCTCCCCAACCCACCTAACCTTCCCATATCATCCACTCCCCCCCCTAAAACCCGTCCACCTCTCCTCCCTAACCCACCTAACCTTCCCATACCATCCACATCCTCAACTCAACACACCACACCCCATCCTAATCCATTCCAACCCCCATCTCCTGCTCCCCAATCCCCACCCCCACCTCACCCATCCCAACCCCCAGCCCCTCCCTCACCCCCACCCCCCCCATCACCCCCACCCCCACCCCATCCTCGTGCAGCAGCACCCAACGTACATCGTGCACATAACATTAACATTCTTCAACTGAACATAGATGGCATCAACACAAAGAAACACGAACTCTCACACTTCATCAAACAACACAACATACACATTGCCATCTTACAAGAAACAAAACTCTGCACAACACAAAAAACACCCACATTTCATAATTTCACCACCATCAGACAAGACCGGGCTGTCGGCGGGGGCGGTGGACTCATCACCCTGGTACACAAAGAAATATCATACATAGTAACCAGTGTACAAACCAAATCACTCCTCCCCCCAAATGATAACACAACAGAAATACAGTCAATTAAAATACGCACTGGCAACAACTCCAACATAACCATCATAAACACATACATCCCTCCCCAAACATCCCCTACAGTACCAAATGAATACAGACCACACTTACAACACATCACAAACACCCCACACACCCCACACATCATCCTGGGTGGTGACTTCAACGCCAAGACGTCGGCCTGGTTTGTCGACAACCCCGACACAGACAGAGGGCTGGTACTACAAAACCAAACCGATAACCTCATCATCCTTAACGACATCCATCAACATACCCATATTCCTCACCAAGCCCTCTATAACCCATCATCTCCAGACATCACCTTTTGCTCCCCAGAACTCGCCCCCACAACATCCTGGAGGGTGGTCAGAACCTTAGGCTCTGACCACCTCCCGATCATTATCACCACCAAAACCAGACTCACCCCAGCTAGCCACAAACACACATACACCAATTATAAAAGAGCTAACTGGGAAGCATTCACAAATGAGACAGAACAACACTTCACAACTCTAAACAGTACACCCATCACTAACATCAACAATGCTGTACACATACTCAATAAAACTATCCAAAACGCTGACAAGAAACACATTCCAAGAGGTAACAGAAAAAGACACAACCCCAACTTCACACCAGAAATTCAAAACCTCATCAGACAACGCGACATACTGAAACACTCCCCAGCACCCCACACACAAGACATCACACAACAAATTCAAGCACTCAACACCCAAACTAACAACAAAATACAAGAACAACAAAAACTAAATTGGAATAACTTCCTACAAACACTTGATCACAAAACAAACCCCAAAAAACTATACAAAACACTAAACAGCATCACACTTTCCAACAGCAACACAACACAATCACATGCTGCAATCACAACAACAGACTCTACTCCTTCATGTAAACAACAAGCAAACACTCTCATCAATCACTTTTCACATGTCAGCCACCTAAAACCTCACAAAGACGACCGACGTGTCATCCGACGTAAGAGACAATTCCCCACAGACCCTGACTATACACCCTTCACCAATCACCAGACAAAGCATATCATCAACAATCTCAAGCACTCACCCGCCTGTGGCCTAGACAACATAAGCAACATACACCTCAGACACCTGGGACCACAAGGCATACAAGCACTCACTAACATATCAAACTACAGCTATTCACACAACACAATACCAGACATTTGGAAGCATGGTATCATCATCACTTTCCCCAAACCCAACAAAGACCCCACGCTACCCTCCTCGCACCGCCCCATCACACTCCTTTGCTCCCCCTCCAAAGTCATGGAACGCCTAGTATTACAACTAATTACACCTGACCTACCCCTAGCTCCAACACAACATGGCTTTAGGCCACTGCACTCCACAAACACTCTTCTCACAGACCTTACACAAAGAGCTTTCGACGGCATCAATTCAGCTAGACCACCACACAGATCACTATTAGCCACACTCGACATTAGTAAAGCCTTCGATGCCATCCCCCGCCACAACCTAACAAACAAAATCTACAACACAAACATGCACAACAACACAAAACGGTGGCTGGCCAACTTCCTAGCAGGCAGATGTGCACACGTATCTTTTGCTGGTCAGTCATCTAAAATCAGAAACTTTCCAAACGGAGTCCCACAAGGATCCGTCCTATCGCCCGCACTCTTCAATCTGTACATGCACGATATAACTACACCCAATACGCCCCAAATAAACTTAGCCTCCTATGCAGATGACATAACACTCACATGCACACACCATGACCCAAAAAGAGCAACAGATCTCCTTCAACCCTATCTCAACACACTACATGGCTGGTGCACTACAAACAGACTTAATCTAGCCCCAGCCAAATCCACCGCAACCCTGCTCACAAGTTGGACAGGAGAACACGAATACATCCCTCAACTCACCATAAACAACACACCCCTAACACATACACACACACCCAAAATCCTAGGAGTAACATATGATACTCATATGACATTCAAACAGCACACCACAAACATTAAAAAGAAACTGACACCCAGACTTAACGCCCTCAGGTCACTTGCTCACACAAAATTTGGACACAACAAAGAAACTACCACCACAGTATATAAACAATACATAAGATCAGTGATGGAATACGCAAGCCCAGCCTGGGCTTCTAACCTAGCTGAAACACATCATAAGACCTTACAGACTATTCAAAACAAAGCCCTGAAGATCATTACAGGCTGCACAGCTACTGCACCCACAGATCACCTACATCAAGAAACCAAAATCCTCAAAGTCAAAGACCATCTGGACATGAGAGGCACTCAATTCCTGGCAGCAGCCTCCACGAACCAAGACCACCCACTAAACTACATGGCAACACACCCACAGACACCAAGAAATATCAAAACAACACCCAGCACACGGTATCACACACAATTATTGTCCTCTCTCCCTCCCTGCCCACCCCGAACCAACATCCAGAAGCACATCCATACTCATATCTCTCACCGATCCATCCACTCACTCACAGACAACACACAGCTGCATGCACGACCTCCCGAAATCCATCCTTCCGAATCCTCCCTTCCTCGCGAGGACAGAGTCCACCTGGCCAGGCTGAGATGCGGACACCATCCAGCTCTCCTGAGCTATCAGAAGAGACTGGATGACTCCGTTGTCGACGCCTGCCCGGGATGTAACACAGCACCCCATACCATTAAACACATCATAGAAGACTGCATTTCACACAACCACTTACGCCAACAACACAATCTACACTCAATGAGAGCTCTGTGGGAAAGCCCGATCATGGCCATGGCCTTTCTCAGGGACTCGGGGCTGTTCGGCCAGGCAGCTTAGGGAACAACAACAACAACAACTTCGTATTCTAATTTGTGTATATACTGTACTTCAGAAAGATTTTTTGTTCCATAGGCTCCCAAAACAAAGTAACTGATTTTTATATTTTGTGTATACTGTACTTTGAATATCTCCCAATGTTCACTAAACCTTCTCGGTGTGGTGTGGACTGCCGAGGGAGACTTGTTGGACGGAAGTGAGCCTTGAGGTATAGGACTGATGTGGGCCTGGAGGATTGTTGGACGGATGTGCTTGGCCTTGTGACTTGTTGGCCAGATGGATGCTGGAAGTGTTGGGCATGGTGATGGACGGTGGGCTTGGTAATGGACGGATGTGGGCTTGGGGACTATTTTGACGGATGTGGGATGGACGGTGGCCTTGGAGATGGACGGATGTGGCCTTGGAGATGGACGGATGTGGCCTTGGTGTTGGATGGATGGAGGAAGCATTGGGCATGGTGTGGACGGAAGTTAATCTACCAACCTCCCCTCCCACTCTAAGGCAGAGACTCTAGGCATCCTGTGGGGAACAAAGTGGAAGAATTCTAGAAGACTAATATACGGTTCGTATTTCGTACTTTGCTTTGCCATTAACATTTGCGTATCCTACTGATTACCTATAATTAATGAGAAGTAATTCTCACTAACTGGCATGAACTTCATGAACTTTATCTAAGAATTAAAGCCTATACTGTACTTTCAATATCTGTAATTGTTGTAAATCTTTTGCTCTTATCAGGTGTGATGTTGACTGCCGAGGGAGACTTGTTGGCGGATGTGGGCTTGGTGATAATGGACAGATGTGCTGGGCCAAGTGGGGAATGGACGGTGGGCCTGGTCGTCATTGACAGAAGTGGCATTGGACAGATGGACGGAAGACTTTCTGGGCATGGTGTGGACAGACGTGAGCCTTGTGGTGAGCTGGACGGATAAAGTGTCTGGATACTGATGGACGTAGTGGGCCTGGAGGAGAGATGGACGGACGTGGGCATGGTGTTGGATGGATGTAGGAGGTGTTGGGCCTGGTGTGGACTTTAATAGACCTACCCCTCTCCCTTCACACCTTGAGGAGCGGAGATTTGGATAAGGGGCCCAAGGAATCCTGTGGAGAGCCCGGAAGAACAATTCTAGAAGACTAGTATTGCGTAGCTTGTTTAACTTTTGGTACAGTTTATTTGGTTTTAATTTTATGGTGGCAACTATTCTACCAATTTAAAACTCTATTAATACTCTTTGCTTCCATATATCCTTCCTCAGCTTCACAAAATTTCTAAATATAGCTAGTACAGTACTGCAATAATCCGTTACTTTGACATACAAAATTGTGGAACCAACAGATTGCCTTGAAATAAAGGCTCTAGCAATTATCACCGTTTAGGATGAACTTTAACAAATTAAATTTACTTTCAATCTCCCTAAATTTGTGTAAATCTTCAGTTTCATCGGGTGTGGTGTGGACTGCTGAGAGGGACTTGTTGACGGATGTGGGCCTGAGGCGTGTTCGGTGGACATATCGCTGATTCGTCTGATAGCGCTTGATAGAACGGAGTTTCGATTTCACTACCGAAAGACTCAGATCGCCGATCGGTCTGCCAGAGCTTTGTAAACAATAACAATAGCCCTTTGACCCAAGAAAGAAGACATCGCAACAAGAATTGCTTTATTTTTCGCCTATTTTTCGTAGTGTGTTTAATATTTACATAAATTGTATTAAAGAAGGGGAAACACGATACGCAATCTATTAGCAATATAATAACTTTAAATGGTTTGTTTACATTCTCGGCGATCATTCGATGGACCTCCCAGGACCGATCGCTCTGATAGCTAAAATGGCAATCTTTTTCGATCGCCGATTCGTCGAATCGGCGGCTATCGCGTTCGCTAGAGCTATCGGCCCTAAACGATCGGTCTACCGAACGCGCCTCTGGTGGTGTTTGAACGGAGAAAGTGTTGTTGTTCCCTAAGCTGCCTGGCCGAACAACCCAGAGTCCCTGAGAAAGGCCATGGCCATGATCCGGCTTTCCCACAGAGCTCTCATTGAGTGTAGATTGTGTTGTTGGCGTAAGTGGTTGTGTGAAATGCAGTCTTCTATGATGTGTTTAATGGTATGGGGTGCTGTGTTACATCCCGGGCAGGCGTCGACAACGGAGTCGTCCAGTCCCTTCTGATAGCTCAGGAGAGCTGGATGGTGTCCGCATCTCAGCCTGGCCAGGTGGACTCTGTCCTCGGGAGGATTCGGAAGGATGGATTTCGGGAGGTCGTGCATGCAGCCGAGTGTTGTCTGTGAGTGAGTGGATGGATCGGTGAGAGATAGGAATATGGATGTGCTCTGGAAGTTGGTTCGGGGTGGGCAGGGAGGGAGAGAGGACAATAATTGTGTGATACAGTGTGCTGGGTGATTTGATATTTCTTGGTGTCTGTGGGTGTGTTGCCATGTAGTTTAGTGGGTGGTCTTGGTTCGTGGAGGCTGCTGCCAGGAATTGAGTGCCTCGTGTCCAGATGGTCTTTGACTTTGAGGATTTTGGTTTCTTGATGTAAGTGATCTGTGGGTACAGTAGCTGTGCAGCCTGTAATGATTTTCAGGGCTTTGTTTTGAATAGTCTGTAAGGTCTTATGTGTTTCAGCTAGGTTAGAAGCCCAGGCTGGGCTTGCGTATTCCATCACTGATCTTATGTATTGTTTATATACTGTGGTGGTAGTTTCTTTGTGTCCAAATTTTGTGTGAGCAAGTGACCTGAGGGCGTTAAGTCTGGGTGTCTGTTTCTTTTTAATGTTTGGTGTGCTGTTTGAATGTCATAGAGTATCATATGTTACTCCTAGGATTTTGTGTGTGTGTGTATGTGTTATGGGTGTGTTGTTTATGGTGAGTTGAGGGATGTATTAGTGTTCTGTCCAACTTGTGAGCAGGGTTGCGGTGGATTTGGCTGGGGCTAGATTAAGTCTATTTGTAGTGTACCAGCCATGTAGTGTGTTGAGATAGGGTTGAAGGAGATCTGTTGCTCTTTTTGAGTCATGGTGTGTGCATGCGAGTGTTATGTCATCTGCATAGGAGGCCAAGTTTATTTGGGGCGTATTGGGTGTAGTTATATCGTGCATGTACAGATTGAAGAGTGCGGGCGATAGGACGATCATTCGATCGACCTCCCAAGACCGATCGCTCTGATAGCTATAATCGCAATAGTTTTCGATCGTCGAATCGGCGGCTATCGCGTTCGCTAGAGCTATCGGCCCTAAACGATAGGTCTACAGAACACGCCTCTGGTTGTGTTTGAACGGAGAAAGTGTTGGGCTTGGTGGTGTTGGAAAGCTGGACGGTGGACATATTGGGCCTGGTATGGACGGAAGACTTCTTGTGCCTGGTGTGGACGGATGTGAGCCTGGTGTTGCGGGCTTGGTGTGATATTGTACGGAGGAATTGTTGGGCATGGTGTTGGACAAACGGAAGACTTGTCGGGCATGGTGAAGGACTGACTTGACTCGACCCTCCACCCTCCCCTCGCCTCGCAACCAAGGGGACAGATGAGGATAAGGGACCGAAGGAATCCTGTGGAGAGCGCAGAGGAAGGGCTCTTGAAGACTAATTATAGGTTGGTATTTTGTAATTTGGTATTGTAACTAATTCTGTATATACCAGCGATTTCCTAAAATTTATGATGGAAACTTTTAGACTATTTTATTCGGCTTACCTTTACCCATTAAAACTAAAGATCTCTTTAACCCCCCTAGCTACCAAAACTCTCCCTACCTTCAATTTGTTTTTGTAAATATCTATATCTATCTATATACTCAGGCTCAATCTCCACTTTGCTTTTATTTTTATTTTTTGTAAATATAGCTAGAATAAAATTTAGAACTTCGCTGGTACAGAATGGGTTGAGTATAAACTATAATTTTAGCTATACATATACAATAAGCCTGAAAACTACGAATTCACCTTTAGTTTGACACTTTGAGTTCAAGTTAGTGGTAAAGAAGATTGGCCTAATTATAACTAACACTATAGTTTTCAAAATGATTTGGCGTATAAGTAACACTCCGTTCTTAACATTAATCATAAATTACAAACTCAAATAAAAGCCTATGGTCCTGCCGGGATTTTAACTCGGGACACCAGAACATTAGCATCTAAACCATTACACCACCAACAGTTTAACCCGTGACCCGGGCTGCCTTTCCAAAGGACTGAAGTCGTATCCGGGGGATCTGGCAGAAAAACTTCTAGGTTACTGTATTTTTGTTTATTTTAACTGATGGAAATTTCCCATGCATCTATAAACTTAGTGCGGTTTTCAATCTGTAGACTGGCGTTGAGTAGAGAGTCAACTGGTTCAGTTGTGATGACTATTTCAGTGGAAAAAAAATTTCCGCGATTTTGACAATATCCGAGCTTTTCAGACACTAATTTAGTCTTACATCACAACAATAACATTGATCCGACGTCTCCTTGTTTTTGGAGGTACGGTGACGCAACGATCGGCTTGGTTTACATGCGTCGGACGCACAGCGTTCAGACAAGGCTGAATAGGCTTGAAAGCTTACTATCTGTTGGAAGGACACCCGGACTCCGGCCCTTCTTTCGCGGTGTAATTTTAAAAGGACACCCGGGCTGGAAGGGTTAAAAGGCTAGGCTAGAAAATTGAAAGGGCTCTGTATAACTAATATATTTACTGCACAATAGTCTAAATATAGCTAGAAAAATATTAGACTTTGCCGGTACAGAAGGGGTTAATTAAATTATATGCTGGCAACTATTAGACTATTTTATTCAGCTTGCAAATGACTTCTACCCATTAAAAGACTTGCTTTATATTACCAGAATGGTAATTAGATAATGCAGACCTAATACATTGCAATTATTCCATGAAATGCTAGCCCTTTAATTGCAGACTTATTCTTGCTTGCTTTAGAATTTAAATATATAAAAGACTTAGTTGACAGTAGCAAGAAAAATAAAATCCCAGAAAAATTTGCACTTGCTAAATTAAGTAATAATAGTAGATATATTATGATATTCTCGTTTGCAATTTGTTAAATTTTAATAAAGTTGCTAAACTTGTTTACCCTAATTCTATTCCCCTCACACAATGTAACGTAAATTATAAAGTTGATTTTTTTTTTATATAAATATAAGATTGTTAATGAACAGTGCATACTTAAAGTATATCACAAAGTTTATTTTAATTTTAACTTAATAAACTTTCCTTTCCCTAGTAGTAATATCGATAGTAAAATAACTTATAATTGTTTTTATTCCCAATTAATAAGATTTTGTAAAATCTGCACTAAAGTAGATGACTTTTGGGCTAGAGCTAGGTTACTATACAGACTCTTAGTAGACAGGTTTTGAGGCAAGTAAATTGTTCCATAAATTTAATCTTTTTAGGGTCAATTATTGTGACTGTATTCTAAAATTTGAAATCAATCATTTTAATAAAGCATTTTTAACTTTAAGTTTCTTTGTATAACCTCTGCTTACTTTTGTCTGTATTTATTGTTTTTTGTCTGTATTTATTGATCTTTTTCTATTAATATTGATGATTTTTTAAATTTATTCTTGTTAAAAGAGTACTCTTTGTTTAAATCGGTTGTTACTTCATATTTTGCAATTATTTGTCTTTATATTATATGTATTCATTGTCGATGGTATCAATTGCTTACTTTTGCGATTTCCTTAGTTTATTTGTGCTATAAATTTAGGTTATTTGTAGGGTAGTTATTGATAGGGGTCACTTGAGGCATGCTATGCTTACAGGTATAGCACTATCGTTAGTGAGTGCTGTACTGTATTTTATATATTTTGTAATAGTATAGATATCTTATCAATATTTGTATTTTGTACTATTGTTAATGTCTTGTCATGTTGCAAATTTGATTTTAAATAATATTTTGACTTAACATTTAGTTCCTTTATTCATGCAGAGTTTAGTAAAATTTGCCAGAACGTCCCGGACTTCCCAAACTTGACTACTTCCTTTAACGTGACGATAGTGCGTTGTTATATGTGCGATTAGTTTGCTTGGGAAACCGATTAACTTGCTCCTATAGTAATGTACACCCATGTGGTGGATTGTATTCTTTTATTTAATAATTTTCATTTTAGTAAGCGTTGTTTCCACATAGCGATTTTGATAATTTAATTTGACTTTATATTGTCATTGTCCCAATTTTGGTTTGTTTAGTTTGCTAGTTTTACATTTTAATGAAGTATAGAAAGTCAGTTTTTCAAAGAATGTAGTGTATAAAAGGCTAGGATAGAAAATGGCAAGACTTCTGTATAGCTAACCTATTTTTTCTTCTACAGAGCTAGACTTCGCTTAAATATTGAAGATCTTCTATAAATCCTTCAAGTAACAAGAAATCTCCAATTCGACAAGGAATCAACTTCTCAACATCTTCGCCTCACCACTACACACCACTTCTGTAAATAAGGTTGGAAAATTAGATCGGATATGTCAATGTTATGCTGGATTTTTTGTTTTTATATAAATGATGGTCTTTTGCGATAAATTTCTTTCGTTCGAACTGTTGGAGTCTGTCTTGCATATGCTGGTTAAAAATTACCCTCACCCCTCCCTTTTAAAACTGAAAATTATCTGTACTGTACAGTATAATGTACTGTACAGTATATAGTATCCCTTTCCCACCACCATAAAGAAAATAATCCTAATGGAATAAAGTAGTTTTGAAATTTGCTAAAGTTTAATATGTTGGTTTTAAATATAAATACACGCTTTGCTATTACATTAGCAAATAGTTTTAAAGTAATCAAGTTCTGCCAAAATGTTAAAGTAATAAGTACTGCCAAAATAGAGGCATACACAATTTAAATAATTTAATATTGCATTGAAGTTTGATAAAATATACATAATTTTAATACTTTGCGCTTACATTAGCAAGTTTAAGTTCAAAGTTAATTTATTTATAAAGTGTGAATTAATAGTTTTAAATTTAAAATAAAATTTCCTTGTCAAAGAATGTAAGCGTACCTGCAATGAAACTCCATACAGCAAAGAACCTATTTTTGTAACTTCAGTATGACTGCACCTTTACCATTTACCTAGAATGACTTTATCAGGTACTTTGGCCCGATCTCAAAAATTACTTGATAACCGAGGTAGCCCTTGATGGGGCTGCCATTTAATACTAGAAACTGTAACCACAATCTGTGTGGACAAAACTGTCTTTAAACTTTTTTGTAATCAATAATCCGTTTAAGAAAGACTTATTACTCAAAAGTTAAAAAAAAATTCCGCCATCAAATGCTTAAACTGATGGTAGACAGTTTTGTGTGGGTATACTGAAGCGGTTTAAAAAGTAAAATTTAATCACTTTTGCTTAATTAAATCTCCCAAAATCTTAAGTTTGCTTAGTTTGCGCTGTATACTTCAATAAAGCTTGAAACAAAGAACCCCTTGTACATTTTTCAATAGAAAAATTTCCCTATTTATATTATAATCTGTGCCCATGACTGCAACTTTATCACCAGTACATGTTGGGAAAAAGTATCCGCTTCTAGTACTGTACCGGACTATAAAGGTCTGTCCCATGGTGCCCTGAATCCTCCCCCTCCCTCCCCATTTTCATTAGTCTCCAAATCCAGCCTAACGTGATATATCCTCTATAAACATGAATGTAGCCAAATGATATGCTTACAAGGTAAACTTTAAAAAATGAATACCAGTTTGGAACATGTTAGGATACTTTAACGGTGTGTGATAGTGATGGAATAGGTACGGTTACGAAGGATTGTAATATTTTGGCATGATTTGATAGCGTAATGCTTAAACAATGAGCTTTAATGTTAATTTTCTTGATAGCGTAATGCATAACTGCGCGTAATTTTTGTGAGTATCCAAGGTTCGAATCCTTGGAGTGACTCCTGTATTTGCCGATTTCATTGAGTTTAAAAGTAAAGTTAGTTGATGAAAAAATATGAATTTATAATTTTGCTTTTACCTCAGACACTATTTCAAAATAAATGTTTGCATTTTTCGGTAGAAAAATGGCTCGGCCAGAGGCCGGTTTCTCCTAAATTGTATGAATAATCTGAAAATTGCCAGACAAAATGGGCAAATGTCCTAATGTTTAACCATCTTTTTAACAGTTTGATTAGTATTTAACTTGATGCAGTTTTTACCACCATACACTCCCTGGTGAATAGCTGGGCTAGGGTGGGTGCCCTGATCAGGGATTTCGGTAAACGGTTATCACTGATTTATAGAAAAATGTTCACAAAATTTAAATCCAGACTTTAGTTCCTGCTTTATTATAGTTTTCCTTCAATTTTATTCAGTTTATGAAGGGTCTATGGCATCAAAGAGTATTTGATTCGTACTGATCTTTCCTAAGCTTGATAAAACTGTAAGGGTAGCTGTGATGAAGGTAAAATTAAAGTTAAAATTTAAAACTTGCAAACTAAACAAACTAAAATTGGGACATCTAAAGTTATTAGATAATATCCAAATATTGCCAAATATTAAATCCCGTAACTAATCAAGAATGTGAATGGAGGAGTGTCAGAAGGGATCTGCCCCTTGTACAGTACTGCTACCCTGAAATGGGGATTGAATGCAGTAAGTTCACAAATTGATATTGGAACCGCGAAGCATATCTCTCGGGCGGGGAAGAATAGTTTTGGGTGGGGGTTATTAACTTTAAAATTAAAGTATAATTTTGGGAGAGTATCCTAGGTTAGAGTCCTTGGAGTGCCACATGTATTTGTTGATTTAATTGAGTTTAGAAGTAAAGTTGTTGGTGTAATGGCTTAAGGTGCTTATGTTCTGGGTGTGGTTTCCCGGGTTCGAATCCCGGGAGAATCATATGATGCCATTAGTTTATTAAATTCTGGGTGTGGTGTCCCGGGTTCGAATCCCGGGAGGACTATATTCTTTCATCAGTTTATTAAAGTAAATTTGAGTTTGTAATTGATAAGAATGGAGGGTTACTTATTAGATTTATAACTTTTATTTAAATGGGGTGGTACTTATTATATTTATTACCTTTATTTTTATTGTTTTGTTAGTATATTCTGGGAGATAGGGGGTGGGGGTGGGATTATGCTAGGAAGGGTAACTTTAAATTTAAGGTTTTTAGCTGTAGAACTTTTATTTTATTTGTGTTTTGAGTATATTCCGGGCCCACCACTGCAGCCTGAAAACTAGTAAGATCATTCATGAACTGTCTCCTGCTAGCACGCAACAAGGTTGTCAATAAGTAGTGATTCCGAACGTCAGGTCCTGCCCCCGAGGTGCCCGGGATGAACGGAGAGAGAGAGCGAGTTTGTTTATGTAGGCTTAGCTTCGGGGTATTAATTGTTCCACTGGTATCATTTATATTCCTTCGGAAGCAATGTTTGGAGAGTCTTGGCTCCCTCGGTATTAAGATGCGCATAAAGTTTATTCGATCTTTATATAATTTCTGTGTTTTAGGAAAGTCTTTGGCAACTCAAATCTACCCAATATATCATGGCCTTGTGCATAATTCTTTAACGGTCTTTATAGCATAATTCATAAATGTGCAGAATTTCTGAGTCTCCTAGGTTAGAGTCCTTGGAGTGCCACATGTACAGTATTTTTCATTAAATTTACTTTAGTAATATCCTTGGTTCGAGTCCTTGGAGTGTCCCATGTATTTTTCATTGAGTTTAGAAGTAAAGTTGGTTGGTGAAAAATATGAATCTATAGATCCTTCTTAAGCTGAATAAAAGCATCTAATGATCGAATAAACTGAACGCTTCCTAATCCTGAAGGTGTTTATTAACTTAAAAGAATTTCCATCCTGGTGTTTTGGAAATATTATAAGTTTGTAAGGGTTCTGTAAACATTGCTAACTGAGTAAATTTATACAAACCGAACTTGGCAAGATAAAAGTGAATGGGAGAGCTTTGGTTACTGATTAGAGTTGCTTTCGTTAAATCTCCTAAGTTAAGGAAAGGAATTTATCTGCAGTATCCAAGCTTTAACCGAATTTATTTTAGACGCTGATTTTAATGCAGCATTGTAATGTTTTTAAATTTTTTGCTCTATTGGTAAATAAAGAAAAATATGAGATGTGAATTGTATATATACCATATAAGCCAATTATACATTTTGATATGCTGTATTGTTCAATGGATAGGGTTAGGCTGAAAATAGAAGTACCTAGTTGTAGTAGTGACTAGTTATAGATAGTAAAATATGCTAGGAATAAGTTTGGTAAAAGATCTGATAATGATTGGTTCTATATACTGTAGTCTTTAATGTTTTTGTAATTAGTCTGGCAGCTTAGTTAGAAATTTGAATGTAAAACTTGCAAAAGAAACCAAAACACAAATGACTATGTAAGACCAAGTACTTGTCAAAATAGCAATTGGCAATAAAGTTTGAAAATTTATAAAGTAAGAGCAAATAATGTTGGTGTAAGTGGAACTCTATTCTAGTTTGAGACTAATGGCAAATAAGTTTGCAGTAAATTTTTTGATTTGATCCGGTACTCTCTTCAAGAATATACAGTACTATATATTATAGTTGCAAATGCAGTATCCCTAAGTGAAGTGTTGGTATAGAACTTTTAAATTATAAATTAAATGTATAAGTAAAAGATTTACCTAGTGGTGTAATGAGTAAATTACCTGAAATAATTAAAAAAATTACGGGAATGGAAGCAAACCTTAATTGTCCATTTATAACTTTAGATCCTTCCTAAGCTGAGTAAAGTGGATTAATGGTCTCTATACATTTTGAAAATTAGTTTAATAGGCTGCAAGGCTAAGAATTCAATTACAAATGTTAGCCTGAAGAAAGTAACTGTTGGTCATTTATATTAAGTCTAGTGAAGTCTAAGAATAGTGTAATCTATATAATTGGGGCTGAAAATGTTACTTTGATGCTCTGAGGAATTTGCCTATAAAATAAGATGCCCTGACTGACTCTTCCCAAATGCTAGAAATATTAGATTTATTACTCTAGTACAGTACCAGTTATCTGAAAGTAAATTTGTGGATAGATTATTGTAGTTCTCCGTAAACTCTAATTGGGAATCTATATATGGGATATATAGCTGCATTTAGGGGTGAGGATTGAAAAATAGTTCTAAATGATACAGTATATATCCTTGAAATACTTTTAATCGGAAGGTTGCATTTGTTATTTTTGCTTATGGGTGAAACTTGATTATAGCTTATGAGAAGAGTAGTTATTAATACAGTACCTGCACCTACAGTATATATGGTAATAAGGATTATCTTTTATGGTGCTAGGGAAGACTGATGGAGATAGTGATGCCTTGGTCTATAGTACAGTATGAAAGTTAGATTTTAGTTATAGGTATAAGCAATACGCTTTTAGTTCATAGTTTTATAGAATTGCTACTAAATTAGGTATAATTAATAGGCTTTTAGTTAGTTCATAGTTTTATTGAATGTTTAGTAGGATTGGTATAAGTTTAGTTAGTTCATAGTTTTATTGAATGTTTAGTAGGATTGGTATAAGTTTAGTTAGTTCATAGTTTTATTGAATGTTTAGTAGGATTGGTATAAGTTTAGTTAGTTCATAGTTTTATAAAATTATTACTAAATTTGTAAAGGGCTTATTTGTTATATTTATGATTTATGTATTTATTTGTCTAACATGGAGCTAAAAATGTCCCTAACCCATGGTGTATTAATCCTTTTGGAATGCAATACATTTTTCCATATTATGGCTTTTTGACAAATTTGAGCAGTTTAAGAGGGACCTTGGAGAGTGTAAAGGGCAATGACTAGATCAACCTTCAGACTCTCACAGGCCCTACCTAAGCTGAATAAATAATCTATTAGCCAGAATAAAGGAAGTAATTGTAGCCTATACTGAAAGTTTAAGGTGCAAGTTCTGTTTGTATAGATTAAAGTTTACTTTTTGAGATGCAGTTGTAGATGATTCATAATTATTCAGAGTTTTAATAGTGACAACTTGAGACTTCAATAGAACTAAATTCATAACAAAATATTGCTTCCAAAATAGACTTGGAAATTAAAGTAATTAAATCTATACTCTGGTATATACCCCATAGTTTGAGTTTGCTGACTTGAGACTGAGCCTGCACAGAGAGTTTAACATTTAAATATATATCATTTTTGGAATATTTGAGCATTTGTCCAAAGACTGAAAATGTAAAGTAATGAAATTGGGTATTTATGTATATACTCGGGCACATGCCCCATAGCTGGGGTTGGCAGACTTGAGACAGCCCAAATGGAAATAAAATTTAATTAAATCTTCCGGTTTGTCAAAATACTTTGCAATTAAAGTAATTAATTTGAGAATTTGTATATACACTGGCACATACCCCATAGGTGGGGTTGGCCAACTTGAGACAGCAGGAACTATTCTATCTATATACTCTGGCCCAATCCCAATGTTCCTAAATAAATAAAATGGAATTACTAGAAATTTTGCAATATTTAAAAGTTTTGTAATTTTTCTATTATGTTGACTCAAAGTTGTCTTTATTAACCCTCTCCGACATATGATGCGATGTTGAGCCTATTGGGGATCCTTTAAAGCCTTTGTTACCATTAGGGGTATTTAGAAACCTTTAGTTTAGTTACTTCAACTTCTGCAGTTGTCTTTGAGTTAGCTGTGGGCAGAAAACTAATTTTGGAGAGGTAATTATAAGAGTGAGAGAACTCTATTTCTTATTGTTAATCTGGCAACCTCTGTCATAAATGCGTGAAAGGGTTAATACTGGATGTAGAAGTTATGCATATTTTTCTACAACTGCATGTTATGGCCTTGGCCTTGCTCGGGGCTGTTCGGCCAGGCAGCTTGGGGAACCGCAACAACAACTGCATAATACAGTAATGAAATCTTTAATGGAATGATTTTTTAGAATGTGCATTATTTGGTATGTTTGAAGACTAATTAAGTATTGATTTATGAAGGCAATGTAATTTCCTCTGAAAATATAAGTCCTTGTACCGTATATTAAAGAGGAAAATTATATGCTTTCAAAAATATTGTTTTCACCACCATACACTCTGCTCAAGAGCTGGGGTAGGGTGGGTGTCCTGATGATCGGGGACTTAAACAAATCGATACTTAAAATAATCTTTAATATATACAGTATACAAAAATGAAAATATATGAAGTAGAAATTATTTTACTCTATATACTTTAGTAGATGTTGTCAAGGACTGTCTACTTGACATCACTAAAAGTTTGCACATTATAAACTTTATTTCGTTGAGATACTCTTTAGCCATAAATAAGTACATGCTATGGAATCTATTTAACCTATTTGAGAAAAAGTAATTTAGGGTACAGCATAAGATTTGTATGCAGTGTTGTAACTAGTTATATTAATAGAAAATGCCCACTGAAATCTAACTGATTAAATATTTATGGAAATGTACTTGTGCATTTTGATATATATTTATGTCCCTTGATTTTTGTGATTGTATTTATATTGATATTTCAAAGAAAATACAGTTTACAAATCTGGTTCTGTATTTTAATGATAGGCCAACCTTCTTGAAACTAAAAGGCTAGAAGAAATGGGCTGAAAATTTCCTATCTTATTCCCTGGCTGACTCTTCCCAAATTATGAAAATCCCATGCTAGATTACTGTTTATTGATTTTAATGGTAAAGAATATTGGACAATTATGAAAGACTATTCTACTGTAATTAAGCCAGATATCTTTGCCACTAAGATTAATAATGGGTAATCACTTTATGTGAGATTTCTATGAGTTTGGAAGAGTTGACCAGGAAATAGGTGTGGTAATGCAGTTTATTTACTTTGGCCTTTTTAGTTAACTCATTGAGGAATATGAATCACTTAATTTTGGTTACCTGACTATTATATGCAGCTTAGGAAGACTTGAGCAATGAGGGGTAATAGTAATATATTAACCCTTGATTGGTGTAGTACTTCCTAAGCTGAATTTAATTGAATGCTAGCCAATATTCCCAAAGTGCATCATAATTGAATTTGTTTAGAATTTTGGCCTTTATATATTTACTACTATAATTACTGAAAGTGATAATCGGCTTGATAAATAAGACTAATTTAATAATGGATATTTGATTATTTTATGTTATTTTGGAATTATTTTGGCATTCATGCTGTTGATTATTCCTAAAGTGCATAGAATTTCTCTTAGCCAGCATGACTATTATTTTAAGAGTGTTAAAGGTTCAAGATTCCATTGGTGTACTTAGTTTTGCTCAAGAGTGTACTGTATAATTTAAGAAATGGTTTGGCTGCATTTATGTAGGTTTAACTTTATATCTTTGGTTTGCATATTTAAATGTTAGTTTGTCTATCACTGACTGAAAAATCTGCCAAAGTACCTTAAAGATTTAAAAATGGCTGGTCAATGTAAAGTATTTAAATTTTAAAAATTATTTTTACTATGCATATGCCATTTATGAAAATAGTTTCTTTGCATGATAAGTGAAAATATCACAACATTCAAAGAAAGTAATATGATTTTCATAAATAACCTGCATAATAAAAGTAATAAATTTGTTACTGTATGCAGATTTTACTGACTTTATAAATAATTAAGTTTCTTTGGCTGTTATGTGATAGTTGACCATATTTATATACTGCACACTCAAGATGTAAAGTTTAGCAAGCTAAAATGAAGTGACAACCAAAGATCATTATGAACTCTGGATATGTTCAACCATCATTACTAAGAGTTAAACCAAAGTCTATAAATTATATGGTAGCAAAGTTCTTTTAAGTAATTTGGTTGAATTTTCTAGAAGTATAGCCAGACCTAGGAGAGTTCCGTATGGAGCTCGGTGGTCTGGTTAATATGCTCTACATAACTAACTAATCTAGAAGTATAATGATAAAGTTCAGAGCCTTTATTATTTGTCTGGTCTTAGTCTCTTAACCCTCTCACATCCGGACGCGATTTTTGAGCCTATTAGGGATACTTTAAATCCTTTGTTACTGTCCGGGGTATCTATAAACCTTTAGTTTGTTTACTTCAACCTCTGCAGTTGTCTTTGAGTTAGCTGTGGGCAGAAAACTAATTTTGGAGAGGTAATTATAACTGAGCGTAATCTTTTTCTTATTGCTAATCTGGCAACCTCTGCGTCCTATGGTCGTGAGAGGGTTAAGATGGCAAGTAATTTTTCTCTGACTGAGTCTTTGGTTTTGTACTGTTTATTCTGGGTTGCATGTGTTCTTAGTGCATTTCAAACATAACTTCCATAGCCCATGCTTGTCATGAGCTTTATTAACCCTTTCAGTACTTATTCTGGCTAACTTCAAAAGATTTTAATCAGCTTAGAAAGGACCTCTTTCCTAAGTTGACTAAAATCTTTTGAGGTTAGACAGAATAAGTAGTGAAAGGGTTAATTGAGCCAATGACAAGACTGGCTATGTGAGGTTAGGTTTGAAATTTCACAGAGTTGCTGGGCCAATTCTGGATGGTCAAGTAGAATATATCTCTACAAATTCCCAGCAAGAATCTAGAGATAGAAAAGTTTTTGCTGTGCGAAATGTTTGGGTTTCACCCCCTAAACTTTTCACTGCTTTCCCCCAGAAGTTTGCCAAGTCCAGCCTCTGAGGCTGGACTTCGCAAACTTCTGGGGGTGACTGACATTTTTCAAAGTTCAGTGGAACTTAGCAAAATTTCAGTGGTGTATACTTGGGAACATTTCCCAAGTCTACACTACTGAAATTTTGCTAAGTTCCTGAAAAATTTCAGTCTTTGCCACTTTACAAAATGTTGCCAGTTTGACTTCTGAACTTATCAGAACTGGACATTCATAAGTTTCCAAAGTCCAAACTAATTTTGTTTTTTTTCCTGAGTCCAGTCTATGACTGGACTTTGAAAAAATTTGGTGGTTTGGACTTTTGAAAATTTTGCATGTCCACAGTTCTGATCTGTTCGGAGCTCTGACTGGCAAAATTTTGCAAAGTGACAAAGCTAACTGAATTCTAAATTCCATTCATTGTTTTGATTTTTTTTTTTTTTTTTTTTTTTTTTTTGCAGATTTTTTTTTTTTTTTTTACTTTAACAAAATACTCTATGAATGGGATTTATATATTCAGAGTCTAGCCTTTGGTATGAACCTAAGGTGAACTGTATCCTATTACATGTATTATAATAAAACTAAGATATTATGGTATTCAAAACTTTTACTGGATTTCCAAATATTACATTACGACTGGCTATTTGTGATGGAATTACTTACGTCTCCAAGCACCTTTCAATGGACTTCTGTGGGGGCGCTCGGTTATGGCCTTGGCCTTGCTCGGGGCCTTGGGGCTGTTCGGCCAGGCAGCTTGGGGAAAAACAACAACAAACATTAGGCTTTGGGATAAACCACTAAAGTCTGCCGCTTTAAATAGGTAACATTTGATCACTTTCAATACTTTAATATTACAACAATTATAGATGTTTAAAGCATTGCTGACAATGATACTTTCAATTGATTACTATACAACTCATGATATAACTATAAAGCAACATTGACTAAAGTCATTGGACATTCAAAATAACTGAAACTGAAGTTACTAAAAGATTGTACTGTAATTTCTTTGGTTACTGGATATTTTTTACGTGACTATGTTTTATGAATGATTATAATGAACAACTATTATAAACTTAACTTATTGTTATTTCCGTCTAATAAAATTGACTTGGTATACTAGTTTCTCAATAAACTTTGTAACATTTGGCTTTGCCAAATTATAATTTAAAACTTTCAAAATTAACAAACCAAAACTTTAACTACACAAGATACTCAAAGGAACTAATCAAAATTGCTATGGAAATAACTTAATAAAATTCCAAACTTCATGGATACAATGGACAACTGGTTCAAGTGACTGATTCATATAAATAATCATGGACTTGACAAGAATATAAATATCTAGTGGCTTAGAGACTGGCATCAGAGTGTACATGTACCAATAATATAGTCTCTTAAACTGAGTAAACAATAAAAGTGAATGTGCCTGAGCATATACTGATAGTTAATTATATAAAATTCCTCAATTATTGGTAATTAGAAATACAACATAGTAAGGACCTCCTGAGCATTATACAAATAAAAGATGGCATCAATTATTGGTACTGAGAAATACAACCGTAAGGACCTAAGTAAATATGCCATACCTATTATTGCTAAGCAATGTTTCATCAATAAATTAAACTTTCAAACCAAAACTGTGATTAAGGCAAAATTGCTATGTGGAAACATCAATTATATAGCCTATCATTCATCAGACAAATATTACCATAATCAAAACTAATTAGAATTTAAAACTTGCACAATAAACTAACTATATAAAGACAAAAGAACTTATCAACATTGTGGAAACTATGCTTGAGCAACAAATTTAAAGGGAAATAAAGCATCAACAGGTATCTAATGACTGGATGCTCAAGACTACTAAAGTAAAATTATAATGGGCTCTCATTTCTACAAAAATTAATATAATTAAAAACTGATTTCACCATTGGATTCAGCGTGTCGTGAGGATTCCAAAAGTATCCCCACATGTCTAATCTATTTTTTCCAAAAAAGTTGTTCTATTTTAACTTGTGATCATATCGTTGGAATACTCTAAGCTGAGAATTCCCAAAAAGGTGATTCCGACCTATTATAAACTCTAAACATATTTTTGGAAAATCTTAAAATGGCTTATTATAATTTTAGTTCTTAACAATTAAATTTGTGTAATCAACCACTATTCAGCTTAGGAAGGACCTAGCCAAAAATAAGGCTTCAATATATCTCAACCAACTTTTAACCACTATTCAGCTTAAGAAAGACTTAGCAAAAAATACTTCAATATATCTCCACCACTTTATTCAGCTTAGGAAGGACCTCTAGCCAAAAATAAGGCTTCAATAATATCTCTACCAATCTTCAAAATATAGCCACAATACAAATCTAACTCACATCGCTGGTACTCAAAGGGTTAACGGACAAAAACAATGTCAAATGATAGTTACTGTACTGTCAAAATGTGTATCATGAAGGGGTTAAGCAAACTATATAAGATAAGCAACCTAACGCTAAACATTCAGGAAACTAACATAATATCCAAACAAGACAATTGATATAAGCACAAAGAAAAAGGAGCAACAACAGGAGGCATTTCACAAGTAGAGAAAATATCAAAGTAAACTATTTAAGCAAACCATAACCAATCTAATATATACCCATACACAAGCAAAATATATATATTTTTTCTATTTGAGTGAGGGAGACAAAAAGCAAAACTGCCTATAGCGAGTGTCTTCCTCAGAGTTGAAAGAGTGACAGGGCCAAAATCAAGGGACGTTCGAACCAAAATGCCAGGACACACTGAGCAATTCAAGTCATAAGAACAGGGAAATACTGATTTTGGGAGAGAGTTCCAATGATACAGCAAACCACTCAAATCAAGCCATACTAAAAAACATAAGTGTCTAACCAATATATAAAGTACCCAAGCAAAGAACAATACAATCAAAATATTCACAAGTATACATCAACCATAGAAACGCATAATGGTACACGACAAAGTACAGTGGCGCTAATAAGTCATGTCTCGGCACCAAGTATATTTTTATCAATAATTGGTATCGGCAATACCCAAGCTTATTTTCTTCATATCGAGTGATATATACAAACATGTTCCTACACTTACCCACCCTATTCAACATCTGACAGACAAGCAGGTGCCCAACCCCGAAAGGGTTGAAATAGGGGAGCTATCCCCCTGCCAAAGGTGGCTTTCTAGGGCCTTTCCTAGCTGATGCTGAGAGGATTGGGTTCTAGTCATGTGGAAATGGGCTGGTCTATCAGTGAGAACTGAACGATCTCTGCTATACCCATAGCTTACTCTGACTGTTCCTTTTACTTATATATTTTCTAGATCTCAAGTGACGGCGTCTCTTCCGTGGATTGACCTCCCAATCTACCAAGATTGGAAGCCAAAGCGTCACATTTTTCCTTTGCTCCTCAACTTTCTCTTCATAATTGCTGAGAGGCACAGGGCCCTGGGTGGGGCTTTGGTTTCCCGGGCGTTTCCTCAGCTACCCGCCATGGAGTGGCTTCGGTCACCCAGGCTTTATTGTGGTAGGCAGGGAGGGTTCTGTGGGGGCGCTCGGTTATGGCCTTGGCCTTGCTCGGGGACTTGGGGCTGTTCGGCCAGGCAGCTTGGGGAACAACAACATCTGACAGACATTAATACAGCACAAAGCGAGCCAAATGTAATGACAGCTGGGACATGACTTATTAGCGCCACCGTACACGACAAAGTACAACAAAGCCAACAACTGTAGATAAAGTCGTGATGTGGCGGCGTCTACGCCGTGGGGCCACCAACCGCGGATGGCTGCCGACCCTCCACGGCCGAAGACAAAATCAACGACCAGTGGAGGAAAACCGGATGCCGGCCGCGGGGAGCAGTTTCGGGAGCCAAACCGTCACAACCATCCCCTACCCACTCCCTGGGGGCACGGGTCCTTGGAGCGGCTTCGGTCGCGCCGGGAATTTCCACACCTCTCACACCACACACACACATCACACAGTTTTTCCTACACCGAGAAATGACTCTCCGGCTGTCATTTCTCGAAGACTTCTTCTAGCCGGAGACATTGAGAGCAACCCAGGACCCACGTACACATACATATGTCCAACTTGCTCAAAACCCATCACTTCGAGTCGCCATACTAAGGGTTCAGTTCTCTGCAATTCATGCAGGAACTGGACCCACTTCACCTGCACAACACTTGCCTCCAAGAAACACTACACAAACACCTGGACCTGTTCCTCATGCCCCTCCCTCTCCCAGTCAAATCCCTCGCCTAAAACCCGTCCACCTCTCCTCCCCAACCCACCTAACCTTCCCATATCATCCACTCCCCCCCCCTAAAACCCGTCCACCTCTCCTCCCTAACCCACCTAACCTTCCCATACCATCCACATCCTCAACTCAACACACCACACCCCATCCTAATCCATTCCAACCCCCATCTCCTGCTCCCCAATCCCCACCCCCACCTCACCCATCCCAACCCCCAGCCCCTCACCCCCACCCCCACTCCATCCTCGTGCAGCAGCACCCAACATACATCGTGCACATAACATTAACATTCTTCAACTGAACATAGATGGCATCAACACAAAGAAACACGAACTCTCACACTTCATCAAACAACACAACATACACATTGCCATCTTACAAGAAACAAAACTCTGCACAACACAAAAAACACCCACATTTCATAATTTCACCACCATCAGACAAGACCGGGCTGTCGGCGGGGGCGGTGGACTCATCACCCTGGTACACAAAGAAATATCATACATAGTAACCAGTGTACAAACCAAATCCCTCCTCCCCACAAATGATAACACAACAGAAATAGTCAATTAAAATACGCACTGGCAACAACTCCAACATAACCATCATAAACACATACATCCCTCCCCAAACATCCCCTACAGTACCAAGTGAATACAGACCACACTTACAACACATCACAAACACCCCACACATCATCCTGGGTGGTGACTTCAACGCCAAGACGTCGGCCTGGTTTGTGGACAACCCCGACACAGACAGAGGGCTGGTACTACAAAACCAAACCGATAACCTCATCATCCTTACCGACATCCATCAACATGCACATATTCCTCACCAAGCCCTCTATAACCCATCATCTCCAGACATCACCTTTTGCTCCCCAGAACTCGCCCCCACAACATCCTGGAGGGTGGTCAGAACCTTGGGCTCTGACCACCTCCCGATCATTATCACCACCAAAACCAGACTCACCCCAGCTAGCCACAAACACACATACACCAATTATAAAAGAGCTAACTGGGAAGCATTCACAAATGAGACAGAACAACACTTCACAACTCTAAACAGTACACCCATCACTAACATCAACAATGCTGTACACATACTCAATAAAACTATCCAAAATGCTGACAAGAAACACATTCCAAGAGGTAACAGAAAATGACACAACCCCAACTTCACACCAGAAATTCAAAACCTCATCAGACAACGCGACATACTGAAACACTCCCCAGCACCCCACACACAAGACATCACACAACAAATTCAAGCACTCAACACCCAAACTAACAACAAAATACAAGAACAACAAAAACTAAATTGGAATAACTTCCTACAAACACTTGATCACAAAACAAACCCCAAAAAACTCTACAAAACACTAAACAGCATCACACTTTCCAACAGCAACACAACACAATCACATGCTGCAATCACAACAGACTCTACTCCTTCATGTAAACAACAAGCAAACACTCTCATCAATCACTTCTCACATGTCAGTCACCTAAAACCTCACAAAGACGACCGACGTGTCGTCCGACGTAAGAGACAATTCCCCACAGACCCTGACTATGCGCCCTTCACCAATCACCAGACAAAGCATATCATCAACAGTCTCAAGCACTCACCCGCCTGTGGCCTAGACAACATAAGCAACATACACCTCAGACACCTGGGACCACAAGGCATACAAGCACTCACTAACATATCAAACTGCAGCTATTCACAAACCACAATACCAGACATTTGGAAGCATGGTATCATCATCACATTCCCCAAACCCAACAGACCCCACGCTACCCTCCTCGCACCGCCCCATCACACTCCTTTGCTCCCCCTCCAAAGTCATGGAACGCCTAGTATTACAACTAATTACACCTGACCTACCCCTAGCTCCAACACAACATGGCTTTAGGCCACTGCACTCCACAAACACTCTTCTCACAGACCTTACACAAAGAGCTTTCGACGGCATCAACTCAGCTGGACCACCACACAGATCACTATTAGCCACACTCGACATTAGTAAAGCCTTCGATGCCATCCCCCGCCACAACCTAACAAACAAAATCTACAACACAAACATGCACAACAACACAAAAAGGTGGCTGGCCAACTTCCTAGCAGGCAGATGTTCACACGTATCTTTTGCCGGTCAGTCATCTAAAATCAGAAACTTTCCAAACGGAGTCCCACAAGAATCCGTCCTATCGCCCGCACTCTTCAATCTGTACATGCACGATATAACTACACCCAATACGCCCCAAATAAACTTGGCCTCCTATGCAGATGACATAACACTCACATGCACACACCATGACCCAAAAAGAGCAACAGATCTCCTTCAACCCTATCTCAACACACTACATGGCTGGTGCACTACAAACAGACTTAATCTAGCCCCAGCCAAATCCACCGCAACCCTGCTCACGAGTTGGACAGGAGAACACGAATGCATCCCTCAACTCACCATAAACAACACACCCCTAACACATACACACACACCCAAAATCCTAGGAGTAACATATGATACTCGTATGACATTCAAACAGCACACCACAAACATTAAAAAGAAACTGACACCCAGACTTAATGCCCTCAGGTCACTTGCTCACACAAAATTTGGACACAACAAAGAAACTACCACCACAGTATATAAACAATACATAAGATCAGTGATGGAATACGCAAGCCCAGCCTGGGCTTCTAACCTAGCTGAAACATATCATAAGACCTTACAGACTATTCAAAACAAAGCCCTGAAGATCATTACAGGCTGCACAGCTGCTGCACCCACAGATCACCTACATCAGGAGGCCAAAATCGTCAAAGACCATCTGGACATGAGAGGCACTCAATTCCTGGCAGCAGCCTCCACGAACCAAGACCACCCACTAAACTACATGGCAACACACCCACAGACACCAAGAAATATCAAAACAACACCCAGCACACGGTATCACACACAATTATTGTCCTTTCTCCCTCCCTGCCCACCCCGAACCAACTTCCAGAAGCACATCCATACTCATATCTCTCACCGATCCATCCACTCACTTACAGACAACACGCAGCTGCATGCACGACCTCCCGAAATCCATCCTTCCGAATCCTCCCGAGGACTGAGTCCACCTGGCCAGGCTGAGATGCGGACACCATCCAGCTCTCCTGAGCTATCAGAAGAGACTGGATGACTCCGTTGTCGACGCCTGCCCGGGATGTAACACAGCATCCCATACCATTAAACACATCATAGAGGACTGCATTTCACACAACCACTTACGCCAACAACACAATCTACACTCAATGAGAGCTCTGTGGGAAAGCCCGATCGTGGCCATGGCCTTTCTCAGGGACTCGGGGCTGTTCGGCCAGGCAGCTTAGGGAACAACAACAACAACTGTAGATAATAATAATATTAATAATAATAGGCTGGTACTGTATTGTACGAGCGCCAATTCTCAAAGATGATTCACGAGCGCTCGCATTAACTTCAATTTTTCAAACACAAAATAGTATATGTTTATAGTCATCAGTACAAGAACTCTATGATCCGCAGTATCATAAGCCTTCAGAAATAGGTGCGACTTCACTGGTTTATTAAAAGCATCAACACATGTCAACTGCTTAAGTAACTGGAAGTTGATTGAATAGACGCAATTGATGGAACATACATTATGATAAACTAAGCAACCAAAAACAAAACGATTATGAATATACAGTACTGTACTTACATTTCTTAAAGCAGTAGAGGCCGGGACCAGGCAGCCATACCACCACGGCAACAGCCAACAGATTGTTGCTACATCATGGGAACACTTGACCTGAAAACAAAAGAAAATATATGTAACAACTTGCATTTTATTCCTAAAGTTAGTCTGTAGCCAATTTTAATATCATCCAAAACTGGGACGACACAATATAAAGACAAAAAACAACTAATCAAAGTCAATACAGTATGTGGAAAAAAATATTTAGCAAAAAAAAAAAAAATGAAACATAATACACAAAACAGAAATTCCTCACTTAACCCCTTCACTGCCATAATTATTTTCATTGTATTCTGGATTTATGTATGTACACTCGGTCAAAAAAGTATCTGCACCCCTACGCTGATCATCAGGTGTACAACTCGATAGGGTTGGTACCTCTGCCTGCAACTATATCCGTGTGTCAGAGACGATCGGATATACTGTAGTTGCAGGCAGAGTTACCAACCCTATCGAGCTGTACACACCTGATGATCAGCGTAGGGGTGCAGATACTTTTTGGACCGAGTGTACATACATATACATAAATCCAGAATACGATAAAAATAACAATGGCGGTGAAGGGGTCAAGTGAGGAATTTTGAAGCAGAGAGAATTTCATTCACTAATTTATGAAGTGTAATCATTAAAAAACATTAAATTCAGGCGACTGAGTTAAGAATGGCTATACAGACTTTCGATAAACATAAAACACGCATAATAAATACTGGAAACGCTATAGTATATTCATTAAAAGTCGGCCAAACCTCTTGAATACTAACCTCTAGACCTGATCACTTTCTAAGGAGAAATCCCAAGAAAAAATTACCTACCGTATGCAGCGTTGGAAACTTCTCAACGAGACGCTATGACATGGAGTTCATAGCGTCTCGGTGAGCAGTTCCCAACGCTGCATACGGTAGCTCATTTTTTCTTGGGAGTTCTCCTTAGAACATGATCAGGTCTAGAGGTTAGTATTCAAGAGGTTTGGCCTAGTTTTAAGTAATATACTATAGCGGAGAAATGGATAGGCGACGAGCAGGGAGGTTTTAGGAAGGGAAGAGGATGTGTAGATCAGATTTTACCCTGAATTGTGTTGTGGAGAAGTATCTGGAGAAGAAACAAAAGGTGTATGTTGCCTTTATGGACTTGGAGAAGGCCTATGACAGAGTGGATAGAGAAGGTTTGTGGAAAGTACTTAGAATATACGGAGTAGAGGGCAAGTTGCTGAAAGCAGTGAAGAGCATGTATGAGGGTGCAAAGGCGGCAGTACGTGTGGAGAGTGAGCAGAGCGAGTTCTTTGACCTGAATGTTGGTTTGAAACAGGGGTGTGTGATGTCCCCGTGGTTGTTTACTGTATATATGGATGGAGTCATGAAAGAAATACTATCAAGAGCAGTGAATGTTGGTGTATCGCTGAAAAGGGAGGGAATTGAGTGGAAGCTACCTATACTGCTGTTTGCGGATGATACAGTTCTGATGAGTGATAATGAATGGGAGTTGCAGGGTCTGGTAAATGAGTTTGGAACAGTGTGCAAAAAACGGAATTTGAAGGTAAATACGGGGAAGAGCAAGGTTATGGTCTTCGAAAGGGTGAAGTCACAGAGTGTGAGGTGAAGCTGAACGGTCAGGCTATGGAGATCGTCAACTCTTTTAAGTATCTGGGCAGTGTGTTGAGTAAAGATGGGACTATGGATGAAGAGGTGCGGGAGAGGGTACAACAGGGGAAGAGGGTTTAGGAATGCTAAAAGCAGTAACAAGAAATAGGGTGGTCAGTATGGAAGTGAAGAAGTCCTTGCATGACAGTGTGGTAATCCCGACACTGACTTACGGAAGCGAATCATGGACGTTGGTTGAGAGACTCAGACCAAGAGTGAGAGCAGTGGAAATGAATTACTTAAGGAGTGCGTGCGGAGTTACATGGAGGGATAGACAGACTAATGAGGAAGTAAGAAGGAGGTGTGGTGTGGAGGTAGATGTGCTGGAAAGTGTGAAAAGGAACAACTTGAGATGGTTCGGCCATATGGAACGTATGGAAAGCGAGAGAATGACTAAGAGGGTGTACGAGAGCGAGGTGGAGGGACAGACGGGGAGAGGTAGACCGAATATGAGGTGGAAGGATGGAGTGAGGAACTACATGAACGAAGGCGGTGCTGGTTGGGGGGAGGGGCGTCGACTGACTGGGGACAGAGGTGCATGGGGGCGGTTCGTTCGTGGCCACCCCTTCGGGGATCACGGCGTCAGGCAATAGATAGATAGATAGACTATAGCGTTTCTAGTTAACATTTCCAGTACTGTGCCGTGCTTTAAACTTTACTGCGGCTACTAATAGACTATTTTAATCAGTTGAAATAGGACCTCCAGCAATTAACAAGCTTCAAACTATTTAAATATTTTTAGTATCACAGCTCCTTCTTAAACTTAAAAAAAAAAAATTCAAAATATAGATAGAATAAAATTATAGACATAGAGATTAAAGAAGGGGTTAAGATGTCATAAAGGCCAAAGGTCTGACTATCATAGATGCACTACAAATACCACACGATGCAGGGTATGCTGCCAGGATCACAACAGGGAACACTGTACCGTAGTATAAAAACACAAAATGGGAGAAGAAACCTCCGAGGAATGTGACAACTGCAAAGAAGGTTACTGGGCAAGCTTCTAAAATATACGGAAAACTCTAAGTAATTTTAAAAACCCCGAGAACCAGCAAATAATGATACAACACATTATTTGCTGGTTCTCGGGGTTTTTAACCCTCCTGGCCCGGGCTGTATCTCCAAAGGACAGGGTGGGCTACCCGGGCGATCTGGCCGAAAAATGTCTAGGCCAAGGCTACCGTATTTTTGTTAATTTTAACTGTTTCCCACGCATCTATAAATGTAGTGCGGTTTCCAATCTGTAGACTGGCGTTGAGTAGAGCTCTCTAAGTCAACTGGTTCAGTTGTGATGACGATTTCAGTGGAGAGCATTTTCAGGCGATGTTAGCAATACGACGATCTTTTCACTACTGAAACAACGACATACAGACATACAATAACAAACGAGTCTTCTCCTTCTTGTTTTCGGAGGTGCGGTGACGCGATCGGCTTTGTTTACATGCGTCGGACGCACAGCGTTCAGACCAAGCTGAATAGGCTTTCAAGCTTAAAAGTCCTGAAAGGACACCCGGGCACCTGCCCTTATTTCGTGGTGTCATTTTAAAATGACAACCGGGCAGGAAGGGTTAATATGACTTAGAGTTTTCTGTACATTTTGCTAGCATGCCCAGTGGCCTTCTTTGCAGTTGTCACATTTCTCGGAGGTTTCTTCTCCCATTTTGTGTTTTTTTACTACGGTACAGTGTTCCCTGTTGTGATCCTGACAGCATACCCTGCATCGTGTGCTATTTGTAGCGCATCTATGATAGTCGGACCTGTGGCCTTTATAACATCCTAACCCCTTCTGTACTCTCTATGTCTATAATAATATTCTATCTATATTTAGATGATTTTTTGAAGTTTAAGAAGGATCTGTGATACTATAAATAGTTAGAGATACTACTGTATCAAGCTTCTTAATTGCTGGAGGCCCATTTTGAACTGATTAAAATAGTACAGTATATTGGTAGCTACAATAAAGTTCATAGCACGGCACCAGTAATGAAAAGGTTTAACTAACACAATTCAGGCAACCAACTTTACTTCTAAACTCAATTAATGCAATCAACAAATACATGTGGCACTCCAAGGACTCGAACTTAGGATGCTCACACCGAAATTCAGCGCATTTATGCATTACGCTATCAAGACAGAAGTGAGAAATTCAACTTCCCAAGGCTGTATAAGTTAATTTTGGATGCGAGGTTTGCTTGACTGTCGACGTCCTCTAGAAGGCAACAGATATTAGAACATAGCTAAGCCAGCCCTATTACCTATCCCTTATGCAACCACTGAGGCGTCCTATACAGCTAAACCCATACGGTACCGGCAACGCATTTTTCATTTGATTTCAGCTTAGACGATTTTGTGAAGCTTAGGAAAGATATATATGGTAGCTTAAAGGATTAATTAATATGTAAAACTTGCAAACAAAGCAAACCAAAACTGGGACAAAGACAATATAAAGTCAAATTAACTTATCAAAATCGCTATGTGGAAACAACGCTTACTAAAACAAAATTAATGAAATAAAAGAACACAATCCACCACATAGGGTGTACATTACTACATGAGCAAGTTAATCTGGGTTAATTGAGACCTTTTAAATCAAGTAATGCCACTTGAGAAAAACCTCATACAGTCCACCCGGGATTCCAACCCTGGACCTTGCGATTAATTGAGAGTGTCTGTAGCCTTTTAATGGGTAGACATCCTTCCCAAGCTGAACAAAATCGTCTAATACCTTCAAGAATATCATGAAAAGTACATCACCGCTACACAGAGGGTTAAATGAAGTGGTCCCTGTCAGCTAGCTAATACCTCGCAGTGGCAAGGGTGCACCATTCGGGGTCGTATCCAATCTCACCGCTCCAGCCGTATCTCAAGGACCCTCGGAGGTTTCAAGGTCCATCGTTGACATGGTCATCTGCCACGATTTCCCTTTCCATCAGTGCGAAAAGAAGAAGAATAAGACACAGGGAGAGAGAAAGGGGTGGTGTAAAAAAGGCTTATCTCGTCGGAATAAATGGGTCTTCCACAACCTGATAAGTCAAGCCTCTACCCGCACAGGTCGTAGGGAAGGCCCAAATATCCCAGCCAGTCACCACTCGGTTAGTAACATATTATATAAATACCCGAAGGCAGGTTAGTCAGTATATATATAAAGTAAATATACTGTATAAAGTTAGTTACTGTAGTTATGTAGAGCAGATTAACCAGACCACTGAGCTCCATACTGAACTCTCATAGGTCTGGCTGTATAAAGTAAATATATATAAATAAATAAAGTAAATAAAACATAAACATTTATAATAATAATATAGTTTAAAATGTAAAACTTGCAAACTAAACAAACAAAAACTTGGACAAAGACAATATAAAGGCAAAATAACTTATCAAAATCGCTATATGGAAAAAACGCTTAATAAAATAAAATTTATGAAATAAAAGAACACAATCCACCACATAGGGTGTACATTACTACATAAGCAAGTTAATCTGTTTCCACGGGCTGTGCTATGGGCGTTAGTGCAATGACACACCGTGTCATTGATAGACGGGAAGAGCGTGGCCAGCTCGGTCTAGGGATTCATGGTAAATATCCACTTAAGTCCCTGTAACAAGTCAGCCATCCCAAAGCTATGGGGTATGTGCCCGAGAATATATATATACATACATACCTGTACATACAAGTGACTCAAGACAAACACAGCATAAAGACTAATGAACTTGATCAAAATCGCTATGTGTAAACAATGCTTAACCCTTCCTACCCGGGCTGTCTTACCCAATGACGGTCGCCCCTACCCGGGCGAAATGGCTGAAAAACGTCTAGGCCTAGGCTACCGTATTTATGTTTATTTTCACTGCTAGAACTTTCCCACTCATCTATAATCGTAGTGCGGTTTTCAATCTGTATTTTGGCGTTGAGTAGAGCTCTGTAAGTCAACTGGTTCAGTTGTGATGACGATTTCAGTGGAGCCAATATTGCAGAGATGTTGCCAATATGGGGGCTTTTCAGACACTAATTTCGTCTGACGTCAGAACAATAACATTGAAGAGTCTTCTCCTTCTTGTTTTCGGAGGTGCGGTGACGCAACGCTTGGGTTTGTTGACATACGTCGTACGCACGGCGTTCAGACCAAGCTTAATTAGGCTATTAAGCTGCTGCCTTAGGTAAGGCATACCGGGTAGCGGCCCTTCTTTCGAGCTGTCCTTACCTAAGGCAGACCGGGTAGGAAGGGTTAAGCAAAATATAACTATGAAATTATAATAAATATAAATAAAAGAACACAATCCACCACATAGGGTGTACATTACTACATGAACAAGTTAATCTATTAAATTGTAAAACTTGCAAAATTAACAAACCAAAACTGGGATAAAGACAACATAAAGGCAAAAGAACTAATCAAAATCGCTGTGTGGAAACAACGCTTTAGCAAAATAAAATGATAAAAATATTTCAGAGTTTTTCACCAACCAACTTTACTTCTAAACTCAATTAATGAAATCAACAAATACATGTGGCACTCCAAGGACTCGAACCTAGGATACTCGCACCGAAATTCCGCGCATTTACGCATTACGCTATCGAGACAGTTATAAACCCAACTAATGAAATCAATGAAACTAATGAATACATGTGGTACTCCAAGGACTCGAACCTAGGATACTCACACCCACATTCGCCGCACTAATCATTATGCTATCGAGACAGTTAAATTAAAATGTAAAACTTGCAAACTAAACAAACACTTGGGACAACATAAAGCAAATAAAATTTCAAATCGCTATGTCAACGCTTACTAAAATGATTATTCTTTACATTTGATCATTCTTTAATGATACGCACTATCGTCACGTTAAGGAAGTATCAATTCATTGACTTGCAAAATAAACATATAATCACTTTTCTTCCAGCTGATGGTAAATTGATTCCTTTATCGTTTGATTTATCAATTCTTGATGCAAAAATATGATAGTGCTATGTGTCTGCGTCATGTTATGGACAACTTTTCATAATTTAAAATGTAAAACTTGCAAACTAAACAAACCAAAATTGGGACCAGACAGTATAAATTAAAATATAAAACTTGCAAACTAAGCAAACCAAAACTTGGACAAAGAAAATATAAAGGCAAAATAACTGATCAAAATCGCTATGTGGAAATAACGCTTACTAAAATAAAATTTATGAACTAAAAGACAAAAGAACTAATCAAAATCGCTATGTGGTAATAACTAACACCCCGTTCTTAACATTAATCATCAAATACAAACCCCAATGCACTTGAATAAACTAATGAAAGCATTATGGTCCTCCCAGGATTCCAACTCGGGACAACACACCCAGAACATAAGCATCTAAACCATTACACCACCAACACAGTTATTATAATGTAAAACTTGCAAAATAAACAAACCAAAACTGGGACGAGACAATATAAAGGCAAAAGAACTAATCAAAATCGCTATGTGGAAATAATGCAAATACAAAACTTGAAAACGAACTCAAAACTTAATGTTGTTGTTGTTGTTGTTGTTCCCCAAGCTGCCTGGCCGAACAGCCCCAAGTCCCCGAGCAAGGCCAAGGCCATAACCGAGCGTCCCCACAGAACCCTCCCTGCCGACCACAATAAAGCCTGGGTGACCGAAGCCACTCCATGGCGGGGAGCTGAGGAGGGTGCGGAAACGCCAGGGAAACCAAAGCCCCACCCAGGGCCCTTGTGCCCCTCAGCAATTATGAAGAGAAAGTTGAGGGGCAAAGGAAAAATGTGACGCTTTGGCTTCCAATCTGGTAGATTGGGAGGTCAATCCACGGAAGAGACGCCGTCACTTGAGATCTACAAAATATATAAGTAAAAGGAACAGTCAGAGTAAGCTATGGGTATGGCAGAGATCGCTCAGTTCTCACTCTGATAGACCAGCCCATCACCATAAAAACTTAATGTTCAAATTAATACTGTATAACAAACTCATCCGAATTATAAACTATCGAAACGACATCACACTAACCAAAAATGTGGAAAAACGCTTAAGCAAAGTATAATTACCGTATGAAGAAAAGAACAACCTATTTTGCTACAAAATCTTGGTAATTATAATGTAAAACTTGCAAAATAAACAAACCAAGACTTGGACGAACACAGTAAAAAGACAAAACAACTTATCAAATTCGCTATTTGGAAACAACGCTTAAGCAAAATAATAATTCTTATAAATAACAGAGCACAATCCACCACATAGGGTGTACAGTCGCGCTAATAAGTGATGTCTCGGCACCAAGTATGTTTTTATCAATAATTGATATCACCAATATCTAAGTTTCATTTCTTCATATCGAGTGAAATATACAAACCTGTTTCTACACTTACCCACCCTATTCAACATCTGACAGACATTAATACAGCACAGAGCAAGTCAAACGTAATGACAGCTGGGACATGACTTATTAGCGCGACTGTATATTACTACAGTACATCTATCTATCTATCTATCTATATGCTCAGGCCCAATCCCCATTTTGGGGGTAGCCGACTCAAGACAGAGCAAGAACAGGGAAAACACAAAAACAACATAAAACAACAAATAAACACAGATAAAAAACACAAACTCACACACATCCAGGTCACCCAGGAGAAGACCCAGAGACCAGGGTCACCAAGGTCGCTCCAGCACTCCCCCGGCCCCCGACCACCCGGAGAGGTTCCGATCTCGGCAGGCAGACATGCAGCGGAGCCAAAGCCACAAGCCCCCCCACCACACTTCCAGGCGCACCCTTCATATTAATCGTCTCCCCGGGCCAGGCGCCTGATGGACTATTATCCAATTTGCGCCCGACCCCTTACTCCAAATGACCACGTGTTCACTCAACTATTCACAAGCATTCTCCATTCACTCCTGTCCACCACCACTTCCCCTGCCTGATCTATAGTCATTCCTCTATCATCCAAAGCCTTTCTTACACAGTCTTTCCATCTCAATGGGGGTCTTCCTGCCCTTCTATCTCCCCTTGTACCTGACTCACATATTCTCTTTGTAAGCCTTTCATCTCCCAGTCGTTCAACATGACCATACCAGCTCAGCACCCTTCTGTCCACTCTGGCTGACAAATGTTCCTGCTGCCCCACTCTCCTACGTATCTCTTCATTCCTCAATCTGTCTCTACGAGTAACTCCACACATACTCCTCAAGCAGCTTATCTCCATCACATCCAGCCCTCTTTTCTCCTTTTTCTTCAGAGCCCATGTCTCAGCCCCATACATCACTGTTGGCATAACAATTCCTTGATACAGTGCACTTTTTACTTTCACTCCGAGATTTCTCGTCTTCCACATACTTCCCATTGCTCCGAAAACCTTCCTTCCTTCACACACTCTCTGTTTTACCTCCACTTCCATACCTCCACTCCTGCTTATTGTTCCTCCTAGATATTTAAAACACTCTACTTGTTGCAATATTTCCCCATTCAGCCTCACATCTAGATTCACCCTATGCTCTCCCCTATTACACACCATTACTTTACTTTTATTGACTTTCACCTTCAGTTTCCTCCTTCCACAAACCACACCAAACTCTTTGACTACCCGCTGCAGTTTCTCATCAGAATCCGCCACCAATGCTGTGTCATCAGCGAACAGCAACTGATTCAACTCCCAATCTCTACCATTCTTTCCTTTGGCGATGGGCTGGTCTATCAGAGTGAGACCTGAGCGATCTCTGCCATACCCATAGCTTACTCTGACTGTTCCTTTTACTTATATATTTTCTAGATCTCAAGTGACGGCGTCTCTTCCGTGGATTGACCTCCCAATCTACCAAGATTGGAAGCTAAAGCGTCACATTATTCCTTTGCCCCTCAACTTTCTCTTCATCATTGCTGAGGGGCACAGGGCCCTGGGTGGGGCTTTGGTTTCCCGGGCGTTTACGCGTTCTGTGGGGGCGCTCGTTTATGACCTTGGCCTTACTCGGGGCCTTGGGGCTGTTCGGCCAGGCAGCTTGGGGAACAACAACAACAACAACCATTCTTTCCTACTAAACCCAATCCTCTTCCCATAGTTCTCCTTTTCACCTCCCTCACCACACCATCCATAAACATATTAAACAGCCATGGTGACATTACACAACCCTGTCGCAAACCTACCTTTACCTCAAACCATTCACTCAACTCACCATTTCCTACTCTCACACATGCTCTGCTCCCTTCATAAAAACTCTTAACTGCTTCTAACAAATTTCCTCCTATTTCATAAATCCTTAACACCTTCCACATTGCTTCACGGTCCACACGATCATACGCTTTTTCCAAGTCCATAAAAGCCCAAAATATCTCCTTATGCTTCTCTAAATACTTCTCGCATAACTGTCTTACTGTAAACATCTGATCCACGCACCCTCTTCCCCTCCTAAAACCGCACTGTTCTTCTCCTATTGCAACTTCCGTACACTTTATTATCCTCTCTATCAACACCCTGCCATACAGCTTTCCAACCACTGACAATAAACTAATACCTCTATAACTTGAACACTCCTGCCGATCTCCCTTCCCCTTGTACAACGGCACAATACATGCACTCTTCCAGTCTATTGGTACCATTGACACAGCAAAGCACACATTGAAAAGTCTCACCAACCAATCTATTATCACATCTCCACCCTTCTTTATACACTCCACAGCAATACCATCCAAACCTTCTGCTTTTCCCACTCTCATTTGTTTCACTGCTTCTTTCACCTCATTTTCCTCAATCCTTTCATTCATTCCCTGCCACCTGGGTGGCCTGGGTAACCTATCTCCATCCACCTCTGCTTCAATCACTGCTTCGCTTCCATCTCTTGTATTTAACAAAGATTCAAAATACTTGGCATATCTTTTCCTCACTTCAACTGGTTCCACTAGTAATTCTCCATTTTCATCTTTCACTGACTCTTCCCTCTTTTGTCCTCCTTTCCTTACTTTATTTACCTCCTTCCAGAACATCTTCTTTCGTTCTTCAAAATTCTCACTCAGCCTTTGACCCCACCTTTCGTTTGCATCTTTTTTCGCTTCTCTAATTTTCCGTTTTGCCTCTCCTTTTCTCCTTGTACCTCTCCCATACCTCAACACTACCATCCTGTAAAACCCTCTCAAAACACTGTCTCTTCTCCTCATACTGCCTTTCTCACCGTATCATTCCACCACTCGCTTCCCTTCCTGATACCTCTGCCTCCTACTTTCCTTTTGCCGCATACTACCTCTGCACTTGCTTTCACTCCTTCCTTAAACTGTTGCCATTCAACCTCTACTTCTCTCTCTTCCATCTCTCTCACTTCCATCCACTTTTCATTTAGTCTTTCCTTGTACTCCCTCTCTTTTTCACTCTTCTCTAACTCACTAACTTTTATTACCTCTCTTACTTCACGCTTGTCTCTTATTCTCCTGTAACTCTTAACTCTTAGCTTTCCCTCCACCAGGTAATGATCTGACATACCCTCCGCCTCACCTCTCATCACATTCACATCCAGCAGTCTACACAATCTTTCCCTTGTCACCAGCACATAATCCATCAATGCCCTCTCTACAATCTCTCCCCTCACATAGTACATGAATAAGTTAATCAAAATGTAAAACTTGAAAACGAACTCAAAAGTTACTGTTCAAATTAATATAACAAACTCATTACAATTCAAAACTATCGAAACGACAACACACTAAACAAAATCGCTATGTGGAAAAACGCTTTAGCAAAATCAAATTATGAAATATTATGTTTTTTCCACCAACCAACTTCACCTCTAAACTCAATTAATGAAATCAACAAATACATGTGGCACTCCAAGGACTCGAACCTAGGATACTCACACCAAAATTCCGCACATTTATCCATTACGCTATCAAGACATCAAATATAAAACTTGAAAACTCCCTCAAAGGTTACTGTTCAAATAAATATAACGAACGCATTCAAATTAAAAACTATCGAAAACACAACACACTAAACATAATCTACTGTATATGTGGAAAAACGCTTTAGCAAAATAAAATCTTGAAAGAAAAGAACAACCTACTGTATTTTGCTACAAAATCTTGGTAATTATTAATGTAAAACTTGTAAAATAAACAAACCAAAACTGGGACGATACAAGATAAAGGTAAAATAATTTATCAAAATCGCTATGTGGATAAACGCCTTAGCAAAATAAAATCATGAAACAAAAGAATAACCTATTTCGCTACAAAATCTTGCTAATAGTCGAGTAATCAGGATGTCGAGATACCAAATTAAAATAAACTTAAAAAAGAACGTAAGCACCTAAACCATTACACCACCAAAACAAATCAAACGCCACTAATGAAATCAATGCAAGTAATGAATACATGTGGTACTCCAAGGACTCAAACCTAGGATACTCACACCGAAATTCAGCACACTAACCATTAGGCTATTCATATTAGTTTTCACCAACTCACTAATTAATTTACAAATAAATCTAAGTAATGAAATCAATGAAAGTAATGAATACATATGGTACTCCAGGGACTCGAACCTAGGATACTCCCACCAAAATTCCGCGCACTAAGCATTACGCTATCAAGACAAGAGTATAGCCCTGTCAATGAAGACAGTAAGCAGTGTTAATAACTGCATTACTGTGTTTGCATCATTTTCCAAGACAAGATTTTTTTTGGTTTCTTGTAACTACTGTACTATACTTTTGTCCTACATATTACTAACCAGGCTCTGTCTGGAGTCGGCCACCCCCAGCTATGGGGTATGTGCCTCAGTATATACTGTACATACATTTATGTGCCTCAGTATATACTGTACATACATTTAAACTACCTGTACTGTAATAAACAAAATAATTAAGTAAAAGACTTATATATAAATTAAACATACATACTGTACATACTAACCGGTTCATTTATTATTATGCTATACTCGGTTTCTTTTCAGCTGAAGATAAATTTAGTCCCTTAGCAGCTAATTTCTCAATACTTAATGCAAAAATATGAAAGTACTATGTCTCTGTATCATAATTAAAAAATAAAACTTTAAAACAAACTAAAAGGTTACTGAAAAAATCAATTTCATGAACTCATCAAAATTAAAATGTAAAACTTGCAAACTAAACAAACCAAAACTTGGACAAAGGCAATATAAAGGCAAAATAACATGTCAAAATCGCTATGTGGAAATATCGCTTACTAAAATAGATTTGATTTTTTATGAAATAAAACAACACAATAAAAACTATCGAAACGACAACACACTAAACAAAATGTATATGTGGAAAAATGCATTTAAATGTATCGGAAATTAAACTTTGAAAATAACAAACTTATAATATCCACATAATAAGATCTAGTTTATATATTTACCACCATAATATATCAAATCAAAATCTTCAAAATAACTGAGAAATCTTGATGGGAACTTTGCAATTTACCGTCACTTAAAAAGAAACAGACTATCTACAGTATGTAACTAAAATGAAAGTTAAGCCGGTATCACACGAGCGCTTTTTCCAACATTTATCCTTAACACTGGACTGGCAGCTTATGAGGTCAACAATTAAAACATTTTCCTCACCAAAATTCATCTATCATTAGTCTTGTTTCCGATGCCAGAGCAAAATATTATATTTTTTCACCAACGCAACTTTACTTCTAAACTCAATTAAAGAAATCAACAAATACATGTGGCACTCCAAGGACTCGAACCTAGGATACTCACATTGCAATTCCGCGCATTTATTGCCAGAAATTTTTTGATCGTGGAATGTTGACTATAAAAGTGCTCGTGTGATACCGGCTTTTACTGAAACATACTCACAGTACAGTACTCTCATTGTAATTACAACAAATGCATACAATATATACAAATTGCACATAAACTCAAAAGTTGCTGTTCAAATAAATATTAATTACATTGTAAAATTTGCTAAATAAACAAACCAAAACAGGGACAAAGACAATATAAAGACAAAAGAACTAATCAAAATCGCTATGTGGAAATAACGCTTAAGCAATATAAAATTATGAAATAAAAACACACAATCCACCACATAAGGTGCACATCACTACATGAGTATTAACATTTAAAACTATCGAAACGACTACACACTACACAAAGTCTATTAAAATGTAAAACTTGCAAACTAAACAAACCAAAATTGGAATATGTGGAAAAATATGTGGAAAATGCTCTTAAATTTATCGAAATTTAAACTTTGAAAATATCAAACTTATAATATCCACATATCTGTACACCATTACACGAGACAGTAGGTTGGTTTTCCACAATATATACTGTACATTCAGATACCATCATCTCTATAGCCCTCTCATAACAATTCCTGGACCAATATGTTTGTCTTTATGTATTTATAATTAGGCTACCTACATTGATTTTAAGATACAACTTGCTTCTCAATAAATTATAATGTAAAACTTGCAAAATAAACAAACCAAAACTAGGACAAGACAATATAAAGGCAAAAGAACTAATCAAAATCGCTATGTGGAAATAACGCTTAATAAAATAAAATTTGAAATTAAAATGTAAAACTTGCAAACTAAACAAACCAAAATTGGGACAAGGACAATATAAAGTCAAATTAAATTATCAAAATCGCTATGTGGAAACAACGTTTACTAAAATGAAAATTATTAAATAAAAGAACACAATCCACCACATAGGGTGTACATTACTACATGAGCAAGTTAATCTGTTTCCCAAGCAAACTAATCGCACATATAACAACGCACTATCGTCACGTTAAAGGAAGTAGTCAAGTTTGGGAAGTCCGGGACGTTCTGGCAAATTTTACTAAACTCTGCATGAATAAAGAAACTATATGTTAAATGTCAAAATATTATTTAAAATCAAATTTGCAACATGACAAGACATTAAAATAGTACAAAATACAAATATTGATAAGATATATATACTATTACAAAATAATATATAAAATACAGTACAGCACTCACTAACGATAGTGCTATCGGGTAGGTACCTGTAAGCATAGCATGCCTCAAGTGACCCCTATCAATAACTACCCTACAAATAACCTACATTTATAGCACAAATAAACTAAGGAAATCGCAAAAGTAAGCAATTGATACTATCGACAATGAATACATATAATATAAAGACACACAAGAACACATAAAAGAACACAATCCACCACATAGGGTGTACATCACTACATGCGTAAGTTAATTTATTTCCCAAGCAAATTAATCTCACACATAACAAATGCACTATCGTCATGTTCAAGGAATTAGTCAGTTTGGGAAGTACGGGTCGTTCTGGTAAATTTTACTAAATAACAGTTAACAGAACAGTAAAAATATAGATTAAATTCTTAAAGACTCACATTATTTTGGCAGAGTTGTTGTCGTTGGTCCAACAGTTGTATCCGATGGCCCCGGTAGTGGAAGGTGTCCTATTGTGCTCCTCCAAACGCATGTCCTGTACTTCTGACCCACCCATCACCAATCTGTAAAAGTTATAATGTGGTTAGCTTAAGGGGAGATGGGTCGCTTTTATTGGCTTATTTATGTACAGTATCTTTATATTCTTTATTGGCTTATTTATGTACAGTATCTTTATATTCTTTTATTGGCTTATTTATGTACAGTATCTTTATATTCTTTTATTAGTTTCCTCCCTAGACCTCAATCAAGCTTAAAAAACACCCAACCCAAGACCCTCCTTCATGATATAATTGTACATTTTTCGATAGAAAAACGACCGGTTCCTCTTAAATTACAGGCTCACTATTGCTCGCCAGGACAAAATTGACACCTAAATAACACAAAAACTCTCAAGACAGAGCAAGAACAGGGATGGGGGTGGCCGACTCAAGACAGAGCAAGAACAGGGATGGGGGGTGGCCGACTCAAGACAGAGCAAGAACAGGGATGGGGGTGGCCGACTCAAGACAGAGCAAGAACAGGGATGGGGGTGGCCGACTCATGACAGAGCAAGAACAGGGATGGGGGTGGCCGACTCAAGACAGAGCAAGAACAGGGATGGGGGGTGGCCGACTCAAGACAGAGCAAGAACAGGGATGGGGGTGGCCGACTCAAGACAGAGCAAGAACAGGGATGGGGGTGGCCGACTCAAGACAGAGCAAGAACAGGGATGGGGGTGGCCGACTCATGACAGAGCAAGAACAGGGATGGGGGTGGCCGACTCAAGACAGAGCAAGAACAGGGATGGGGGGTGGCCGACTCAAGACAGAGCAAGAACAGGGATGGGGGGTGGCCGACTCAAGACAGAGCAAGAACAGGGATGGGGGTGGCCGACTCAAGACAGAGCAAGAACAGGGATGGGGGTGGCCGACTCATGACAGAGCAAGAACAGGGATGGGGGTGGCCGACTCAAGACAGAGCAAGAACAGGGATGGGGGGTGGCCGACTCAAGACAGAGCAAGAACAGGGATGGGGGTGGCCGACTCAAGACAGAGCAAGAACAGGGATGGGGGTGGCCGAATCAAGACAGAGCAAGAACAGGGATGGGGGGTGGCCGACTCAAGACAGAGCAAGAACAGGGATGGGGGATGGCCGACTCAAGACCGAGCAAGAACAGGGATGGGGGGTGGCCGACTCAAGACAGAGCAAGAACAGGGATGGGGGGTGGCCGACTCAAGACAGAGCAAGAACAGGGATGGGGGTGGCCGACTCAAGACAGAGCAAGAACAGGGATGGGGGTGGCCGACTCATGACAGAGCAAGAACAGGGATGGGGGTGGCCGACTCAAGACAGAGCAAGAACAGGGATGGGGGGTGGCCGAGTCAAGACAGAGCAAGAACAGGGATGGGGGGTGGCCGACTCAAGACAGAGCAAGAACAGGGATGGGGGATGGCCGACTCAAGACAGAGCAAGAACAGGGATGGGGGGTGGCCGACTCAAGACAGAGCAAGAACAGGGATGGGGGGTGGCCGACTCAAGACAGAGCAAGAACAGGGATGGGGGTGGCCGACTCAAGACAGAGCAAGAAAAGGGATGGGGGGTGGCCGAATCAAGACAGAGTAAGAACAGGGACAACACAAAACACAACAAAAAACAATGAACACACAAAATCGAAACACAAATTCACACATATCTAGGAATAATAAATAATAAATATTATTAGTATTATTATTATTATTATAAACTGCCATTGTCAAGGTCTTTGTTGCTTGGAGGCGAAATCTGAGTGACTCTGAAATCCGAGCGTCACTTGCGCAAGTTACGGCCGCCATCTTTAATGTCGTCAACACTAGCCAAAGCGCTCCAAGTCCATCCGCCTTTTACTTGCTTATTTGTTAATTAGAATGTAAAACTTGCAAACTAAACAAACCAAAACTTGGACAAAGACAATATAAAGGCCAAATAACTTTTCAAAATCGCTATGTGGAAATAACGCTTATTAACACCTTACGAGCGGCCTATGCGGTTTATTTATATGTACCGCCCAGCGGGGTGTTTTTAGCCAAAATAGGGCTGTTTACGTGATCATTTTCATGCCTAAATAAGACCCAGAACGTAAAACAAGTATCTATCCCTGAAAGGGCATAAACAGAGCTTTCGAATGACACCATAACGATCCTTTTATGATGGCTAGTTTTCTTGCAATAACTGTGCAACCCGAGTGCAAAAAGCATGTAATTAGGCACTTTCCCCATACAATTCCGTATATAGCGAGTGAGAGAGGGAGGGAGGAGGTGGGATTCGTGTCAGTAGGTTCGCCGCGGTGGTCTGGAGCAGTCATACGCTCGCTACTCTCCTGCCACCACTTGTCTCTCTCTCTCAGCAACATTACGTGCTGAAATTGCCACACAACCTATGTCGAGCGCCGCCACATAGTCCAGCTTTATTTAACTCGACTTATGTTGCTCGCCGCTAATTAAGGGTTAAAATAAAAAATATATAAAATAATAAAACACAATCCTGGAAGGTGCCCAACCCCGAAAGGGGTTTACATAGGGGAGCTATCCCCCCGCCAAAGGCGGCTTTCTAGAGCCTTTCCTAGCTGATGCCGAGAGGATTGGGTTCTAGTCATGTGGTGATGGGCTGGTCTATCAGAGTGAGAGCTGAGCAATCTCTGCGATACCCATAGCTTACTCTGACTGTTCCTTTAACTTATATATTTTCTAGATCTCAAGTGACGGCGTCTCTTCCGTTGGATTGACCTCCCAATCTACCAAGATTGGAAGCCAAAGCGTCACATTTTTCCCTTGCCCCTCAACTTTCTCTTCATAATTGCTGAGGGGCACAGAGCCCTGGGTGGGGCTTTGGTTTCCCGGGCGTTTCCGCACCCTCCTCAGCTCCCCGCCATGGAGTGGCTTCGGTCACCCAGGCTTTATTGTGGTCGGCGGGGAGGGTTCTGTGGCGGCACTCGGTTATGGCCTTGGAATTGCTCGGGGCCTTGGGGCTGTTCGGCCAGGCAGCTTGGGGAACAACAACAACACAATCCTGAACCTTGTATCTCTCACGTTTATTATGGCCTCTAGTGCAATCAGTGATAGGGACAGTGGGCCTGGTGGTAATAATGAAGGAATTGAATGCCTGGGACCATCAAAACAGACTCAAGTCAAGTGCCGTGTCTGACGAAAGCCACGGAAACATGACGATACTGTAGTTAGGCTATGCTAAATATGACTATGCTTTCAAATAAGGTTTATGTGGTAAGTAATATCCTCATAATTATATTTTTCACCAACCAACTTCACTTCTAAACTCAATTAATGAAATCAACAAATACCTGTGGCACTCCAAGGACTCGAACCTAGGACACTCACACTGAAATTCCGTGCACTTATGATGATATCTGGTGCCACGCGAAATGATGGGTGTCCACGTGTATTAGGTAAAAAGCGCGGATTTGGCAATTTTTGGTCTCCCGAAACGCATCTTAGGAACCGTAGACACTTATTGAGAATTTTTGTTTTTTCCAACCCCCAGGCACGTATTAGGGTTTTCGTATATTAGGAGAGCTGGCTGTATAAGTACTGTACTACTGCCCCTCAACTTTCTCTTCATAATTGCTGAGGGGCACAGGGCCCTGGGTGGGGCTTTGGTTTCCCGGGCGTTTCCTCGCCCTCCTCGGCTCCCCGCCATGGAGTGGCTTCGGTCACTCGGGCTTTATTGTGGTCGGCAGGGAGGGTTCTGTGGGGGGCGCTCGGTTATGGCCTTGGCCTTGCTCGGGGCCTTGGGGCTGTTCGGCCAGGCAGCTTGGGGAACAGCAACAACAACAACAACTGTACTACTGTTAACCCTTACGCACACCAGAACATGATTGCGTCCTGACAGGGTTACTTTAAAGCCTTTCTGACCAACAAGAGTGTTAGAAACCTTTAGTTTAATTACTTCAACCTCTGCAGTTGTCTTTGAGCGAGTTGTGGCCAGAAAACTAATTTTGGTGAGGTAGGCTAATTATGAGATTAAGAGAATTATATTTCTGAATTAAAATGTAAAACTTGCAAACTAAACAAATCAATACTGGGACGATACAAGATAAAGGTAAAAATCACTTCTCAAAATCGCTATGTGGAAATAACCCTTACTAAAATAAAATTTATGAAATAAAAGAACGGCAACTAAACTGCAACCCCTGGACCTGAAAGAGTTAATATCTTGTCAAAATGTTAATTTTTTTTAAATAGAACATTTTGACAAATTGCAGTTTCTTTATTTATGCACAAATTTAATAATTTTACCAGAACGTCCTGAACTTCCCAAATTGACTAATTCCTTGAACATGACGAGTGATAGCGTAATACAGAAATGCGCGGAATTTCGATGTGAGTATCCTAAGTTTGAGTCCTTGGAGTGCCACATGTATTTGTGGATTTCATTAATTGCATTTAGAAGTAAACTTGTTTTTTTTTGTTCTTTTTTTTCTATGTGATTGAGGGAGGCAAAAGGCAGAACTGACTATAGCGAGTGCCTCCCCCATAGTTGAAAAAGTGACGGGGAGTGACGGGGCCAAAATCAAGGGACGTTCGAGCCAAAATGCCTGGACACACGGAGTTTGAAGCAATGTAAGTCATAGGAAGAGGGAAAGACTGATTCTGGGAGAGAGTTCCAGAGCTCAGCTGTTGAGTAGAAGAAAGACTGAGAGTAACGTTTCACTCTCGGGTTGGAGAGTTGCACAGAGTAGGGGTGGGATTGAGTTGCAAGACGGGTACCACGTGCCCTACGTAAAGGAGGTGGTATACACTGGGAAAGCTCTGAGGAACACTGATTATTATAGTAGCGATAGAATAGCGAGAGAGATGCAACATTGCGGCGGAGAGAGAGAGATTGCAGAGAGTTGGTGAGTGGACGGGAGTTAATGATACGAAAGGCCTTCCTTTCAACTTTGTCTAGGAGAGCGGTGTGAGAGGAACCTCCCCACACATGTGAACAATACTCTATACAAGGACGGTCTATGCCCCTGTACAGAGCAAGAAGCTGTGCAGGGGAAAAGAAACTCCTAAGGCGGTTGAGCACACCCAGCTTCTGGGAGGCTGCCTTAGCAAGACTGGTAATATGGTCCTTCCAACTGAGAGCAGAAGAAAAAGAGACACCAAGAATATTGAAAGAAGATGAAGGTTTGATTTTTGTATTGTTGAAGAATAAGGGATAGTCTGCTGGGAGTTCCTTACGGGTAGATAGATGGAGAAATTGGGTTTTGGAAGCATTAAAGGTAAACAAGGTTTTCTCTGCCCCAATTGGAGATAGTATTTAAATCAGAATTTAAGAGTTCTATGGCTTCACTACGTTTGTCGTTGAGGGATTGCTGGCTGGGGCGTTCTGAAAAACTAATGGAGTAGTGTAAGGTGGAGTCGTCTGCGTATGAATGGATGGGAATTGAGGTACAGTTGAGGAGATCATTTATAAAAATTAGAAAGAGAATATGAGATAGAACAGAGCCCTGAGGAACACCAGAGTTTATAGGGTGAGGAAGTGAACAATAGCCGTCCACAACTGCAGCTATGGAACGATTGGTTGCTGAAAAAATATGAATACAGTACTGTATGTGCGATTAATTTGCCTGAGAAACAGATTCACTTGCTCATGTAGTGATGTACACCCTATGTGGTGATGTGGTGAATTTGTGTTCTTTTATTTCAAAATTATATTTTACTACATCATATATTTTCTCCTGGGTGACCTAGATGTGTGTGCATTTGTGCTTTGGCTGTGTGTGTTCGTTGTTTTATGTTGTGTTTTGTGTTTTCCCTGTTCTTGCTCTGTCTTGAGTCGGCCCCCCCCCCCCTCAAAAAAAAAAAAAAAAAAAAAAAAAAAAAAAAAAAAAAAAAAAAAACAAAAAAAAAAAAAAGGAAGGGTGGGGATGGGGCCTGAGTAAATAGATATATAGATAGATATTTTTTCATAAACCAACTTTACTTCTAAACTCAATTAATGAAATCAACAAATACATGTGCCACTCCAAGGACTCGAACCTAGGATACTCACACCCAAAGCGTTATTTGCACATAGCGATTTGTATAGATATTTAGATAGATTTTGACAAGTTCTTTTGCCTTTATATTGTGTCGTCCCTGTTTTGGTTTGTTTATTTTGCAAGTTTTACATTATAATTTCATTAGTTTCATTACACTGTTCAATAATTGGGGAAAACTATACATACATACATAAAATTTTAAGACTGAGTGTTCCACACATAAGTGCAGTTTCAGTCTCTTGTCCTAATGGCGGCATTCCAGGCAACCCTGTTAAGGGCTGCTTCACTTGTCAAGTTCTTGGATTTGAGATCGGCGCGTATAGTCCGATCCCAGGTCTTCCTCGGTCCACCCCTTGGTGCAGCTCCCTCCACAATCACAGACCTGCATTTTTTCACCCAATTTTGTTCATCCATTCTCTCCACATGTCCATACCATCCCAGTCTACTTGTACGCATCACCTCGCTAATACTCTATGGTACTTAAGTATCTATTTTTTATTAACAAGTTGAGAATAAAAATTGCATAATAGCAAGATATTTTACAGACAAACATAATAAAGGTTGATTCGCTGACAGTACCTTTGTTTTTTTCAAGAATAAAACAAATTAAAGTGAGGAAATGTATGTACTGTATGTATATACTCTGGCACTTGCTCCAGTTTTCCTTTTTTTTTTTTATGGGGGTGGCCGACTCGAGACAGAGCCCGAACAGGGACATCACAATACATCAGGAAAACAAAACACTAAATCACACACATCTAGGTCATCCAGGAGAAATATCCAGAGACCCAGGCCTATTTGGTGTCCCCAGCAAAAGATACAGTACCGTAAAGTGGGGTAACTTCGTACTGCGGTGATAACTTCTGACATCGGCGATAATAAGTAATTAGACATTGTCATTATATAATGGAAACGCTTTTTATTGTTTTTTTTTGTGGGGTCCGTTTAGAGAAATGGCAAAGGAAGAGCATGTAAAAGTCCTAGGGAACTGACATGAGTATATGTACACGAGAAAAAAAATTATATAATATTATGTGACGAAAATATGTACATTTTTCGTTACCCTGCCAAACTTCTATCACCCTGAAGAAATTTGTTTGTATGAATGATGTTGTGACTGATATAATTTTGTAGTAACATTACCAGAGACAACATCCACCAAAGGAAATTTGTTACACTTGTATAACGCTCTAGCTAAACCACTATCATTTAACCGATTGTGTTTAAAAAAAAAAACATGGTAACTTCGGACATGGAACAAAATAATCGTTTGTTATTATTTGCCCTATGAAAATCATTCATAATACTTGTACTGTACATCATTAACATGGTGGTAAAAGATCAAATAATCATTCTCTGAGTCCAAAAACCCATAAAAATATGATACTATGCTAACCGATTTATGTATTTCGGATAATTCTGGATATATAATATATATAAATTAGGAGAGGCATATATCTTCTCCAAAAATTTGTTTATCTGCCGAAAGAAACACCAACAAATACGTTATACAGTAGGGTCCCGCATAAAACGTGTTCGCATAAAACGAGTCTCGATTAAAACGACCGACCTAAAATATTAATATTTAATTTTCGATCAGAACGAATGTGATCACATAAAACGAGTCCGCCGCCAAAGTGGGGCAAATCCGAGGAGTTTTCATATAGAGCGCCGAAATATCGTACAAAACGTACGAAATATCGTTCGCTTTGTACGAAAATTTTCGCTTCCAGTGAACATTGACGATATTGCGCCACCAAAATGCTGTGTTCACATAAAACGAAATCGCATAAAACGCCCTCGTTTATCGACCATAAACTCGTTTTATGTGAGACCCTACTGTACCTATAAAAATGCTCAAATTCATAAAAGTGTATAATTATGCAGTGATATATTATACATACCTATATATTTTCACTAGGCCTAGTTAATTTTCGAGTTATTGATTTGACATCATTGGTTATTTCCTGCTCAATATTTTCTAGGAGTGAGCTCGATGCCTAACGAGAACAGGTCCAAACATAATATATGTTAAATATCGTGTATAACCCCCTCTTATACTGATTATACAGGCCTAAAAGTATTAACTGTGCATTTTCCACTATAACATCGGACAGGAATAAGCAGCAATAATAAAATATTCATATAAAATAGTAGGAGCCGAAAAATGAATGAAATAAGGCCACGAACGTAGGTCCGAAGTTCTCCTCCGTTTGTCCGAAGTTATCTCAGCTTTCTTGGCAACCATTTTCCATAAGAAACACTGTATGTCCGAAGTTATCCATACATGTCCGAAGTTATCAACTTTTGAAGCAAATTTCGGACATCATTTAGGATAAGGATAGCTCTCTTCTTATGGGGGATAATTTTAGGAGGCTTTCTGGATTACGGCGCACTATCACCATACATCACTTGACCTAGTTAAATCTCTATAATGTGTTTACACTCAGGAGAAATTGTTAAAAAACATAGAAAAATATCCGAAGTTACCGCATTTTACGGTAACAATTTTATAATTAATGTACCTGTGTGAAGTTAGGTGGCCCAGCAGAACTTGTGACTGGGGCTCGTTCCACTGGTGTGGTGGTGGTGGTGGTGGTGGTAGTGGGTGGCTGGGGGGCTCGTTCCCCTGGTGTGGTGGTGGTAGTGGTGGTGGTGGTGGAGCTGGTGGTTGAGGGGGGGGGCACTTGGGGGTCAGCTCTGTACTGGACACCTTTGGAGGGGGGCTGTCATCATGTTCCAGTAAAGTTGTCACCTGAAATTACAACAACATTTAATACCACTTCATAACAAAGGCCAAGGAAACACTACAATCAATTCTAGTTAATCGTCTGACATGCTGTCTTGATAGCGTAATGCTACAACTCGGAGGGTGCTTAAGCATTGAGAGTACTAGTGAGGATATGCGTAAAAACAGGCTTAGATGGTATGGACATGTGAGAAGTAATTGGGTTAAGAAAAAGTCTATGAATGTGGAGGGAGTGGCAAGGAGAGGTAGACCAAGAAAGATGTGGGATCAGGTACAGGTCTCCCTTACTATCTGATGCCCCAATTTACGATATTATTATAGTTTTATAGGCGTTTGGGTTTGGGTAGGGCCGAGAAGGCATCCCCATTTACCCCATTAATTGGGCGGGTGCCCAACCCTGAAAGGAGTTGAAATAGGGGAGCTATCCCCCCGCCAAAGGCGGCTTTCTAGGGCCTTTCCTAGCTGATGCTGAGAGGATTGGGTTCTAGTCATGTGGTGATGGGCTGGTCTATCCGAGTGAGAACTGAGCGATCTCTGCCATACCCATAGCTTACTCTGACTGTTCCTTTTACTATATATCTTCTAGATCTCAAGTGGCGGCGTCTTTTCCGTGGATTGACCTCCCTACTGCCAACCTAGAAGTTGGCAAATTGGGAGCCAAAGCGTCACATTTTTCCCTTACCCCTCAACTTTCCCTTCATAATTGCTGAGGGGCACAGGGCCTTGGGTGGGGCTTTGGTTTCCCGGGCGTTTCCGCACCCTCCTCAGCTCCCTGCCTTGGAGTGGCTTCGGTCACCCGGGCTTTGTTAGTGGTAAGCAGGGAGGATTTTGTGGGGGCGCTCGTTTATGGCCTTGGCCTTGCTCGAGACCTTGGGGCTGTTCGGCCAGACAGCCTGGGGAACAACAACAACAACCCCATTAATTTGAGGGTTCGCTATACAATTTTTCTATTTAACATCGGGTTTTCAGGAACGTAACCCAATCGTAAATCGAGGGAGACCTGTAGTACAAACTGATCTCGTAGCCAAAGACCGAGCTGCCTGGAACGCTGCTATAAGCTTAACAAAAAGTATCATGGAATATGTGACTTTACTTTGCAAGTTTTACATTATAATTTAGTGCAATAATTGGGCCGTCGAGCTTATGGCCACAAACATGTGATCTACTGCCTTAGAAAAATCAAGAAAAACAATTGGTTTGGCATTGCACTTGTTGCGTGCTCTACAATGCAAACTGATGCATGACCAAGTATTCATAAAATACTCTACAGTACAGTACTTGAAAATAGGATTAATTGACAAAAATTATATCAACGAACCAGCTAAAAAGGGGAAAATCAATTATCTTGTGATATTGACGGTTGGATTCTTGGGCCAGCCAGTGTGTGTTATTGGCAGACAAGTGTTGTTGGTAGATAGTGCGGTCTAGCAATCTGTGGTAACTGTTCACTGAAGTCCCTAATCATCAGGGCACCCACCCTAGCCCAGCTCTTGAGCAGGGAGTGCATGGTGCTAAAAAACGCATCATCATCACAAGGTAATTAACCCTTAACTGGCGGGGCCCGCCTTAAGTCGCGCTCCAATTTGCAGCAAGTTAGGAGAATTATTAAGGCTTTTAAAGGGTTAAAATCAAGTGCAAATGGCCGGGAGCGCAGCAGGCCACACGCCCGACACCCAGGGCTTACCGCCGCCCACTGACTCATGCTCCCTCTGTTCTCGAGAGGCCGGCAGTGTTGCCAGTAGTGAGCGTAGCGGGAAAAAATATGCCGATATACGCTAAACTCCCATGTTAGTGGTACCACTGCGTGAGAACGACGAGTGCTACGTAGCTCGTTCTGGTCTCATTTTGAAGTTTTTAGCGCCTATTTTTTTGCTGAATACATTTCGTTTCATGCAGATACTTGATTGATCATTCAGGAGGGCCTGAATATGCCCAAAATAGCCCAAAACCCCCTGCTAGACAAGGGTTAAAATATAAAACTTAAACAAACTCAAAAGTTACCGTACTGTTCAAATTAATATAACAAACTCATTAAAATTGAAAATTATCGAAACGACAACACACTAAACAAAATCTATACCGGTATATGGAAAAATGCATTTAAATATTATTGGAAATTAAACTTTGAAAAACACAAACTTATAATAATAGGTAATTAACTTTTAAAACTTGCAAACTAAACAAACCAAAACTTGGACAAAGACAATATAAAGGCAAAATAACTTATCAAAATCGCTATGTGGAAACAACGCATACTAAAATAAAATTTATGAAATAAAAGAACACAATCCACCACATAGGGTGTACATTACTACATGAGCAAGTTAATAAAAATCGCTATGTGGAAACAACGCTTACTAAAATAAAATTTATGAAATAAAAGAATCGGAATTTAAACTTTGAAAACAACAAACTTACAAAATCCACATATCTGAGATGATACTGATATGATACTGCTATGTGTCTGCGTCATATTATGGACACGTTTTCATAATTAAATGTAAAACTGGCAAACTAAACAAACCAAAAATGGGACGACACAAAAGAACTTATCAAAATCGCTATGTGGAAAAATTAACAACCTATTTCGCTACAAAATCTTAGTAATTATATGCTAAAACTTGCAAATTAAACAAACCCAAACTCGGACGACACAAGATGAAAGGCAAAAGAACTTATCAAAATCGCTATGTGGAACATTTAACAACCTATTTTGCTACAAATTCTTGGTAATTAATTAAATGCTAAAACTTGCAAAATAAACAAATCTAAACTGGGATGAGACAATATAAAGGCAAAAGAACTAATCAAAATCGCTATGTGGAAACAACGATGAAGCACAAAAAAATATGAAATAAATTAAAATGTAAAATTTGCAAACTAACCAAACCAAAACTGGGACGACACAAGATGAAAGGCAAAAGAACTTATCAAAATCGCTATGTGGAAAAATTAACAACCTATTTCGATACAAAATCTTGGTAATTAAATGCTAAAACTTGGGACGACACAATATAAAGGCAAAAGAACTTATCAAAATCGCTATGTGGAAACATTGAAAACCTATTTCGCTACAAAATTTTGATAATTAAATGCTAAAACTTGCAAAATAAACAAATCTAAACTGGGACGACACAATATAAAAGGCAAAAGAACTAATCAAAATCGCTATGTAGAAACAACGCTTAAGCAAAATACGATTATGAATTATGATGTTTTTTACACCAACCAACTTCACATCAAAACTCAATTAATGAAATCAACATATGGCACTCCAAGGACTCGAACCCAGGATACTCACACCCAAATTCCGCGCATTTATGCATTACGCTATCAAGGCAAAAGAACTAATAAAAAACGCTATGTGGAAACAACGCTTAAGCAATATATGATTATGAAATTAAAATGTAAAACTTGCAAACAAAGTCAAACCAAAACTGGGACAAGACAATATAAAGTCAAAACAACATATCAAAATCGCTATGTGGAAACAACGCTTACTAAAATAAAATTTATGAAGAATAGTCGAGTAATCAGGATAACGACATATCAATTTTACCATCACTTGGAAAAAGTAGTATAGCTCTGTTAATCAAGGCAGTGCAAGGTGTTAACCCCTTCTGTACCGGCAATGGCTTTTTTTTTATTTTATTCTAGCTATATGTAGACGATTTTGTGCAGTTTAAGAAGGATCTGTGGTAGTACAGTAAAAGTCCTTTAATCCGACGACCGATGATTCGAATCTCCCAATAGTCCGAATTTTTCAATTTGAGGCCAAATCCGAATTCACCCGATGGTCCGAATTTCAAGAAGTCCCAAAGTCCCCTTTTTGAGGCATTAGGCTACTCAAATGACACATAATGGAGCACACACATATCATATGTTCATGAATTCACTTTAAAAGTTTACCATTGTCATTGTAGCCTATTACCTACTTCAAAACATTCAAATTAATGGTCAAAGGAAGCTACTGATATAAACGTAAACACCACATCGTCTGCTAGAGAGTTTGTTTTGCTCTTGAACGCATTCTTGGGACGCTCCAATGCGCTACTGGCTTGCACCGCATCGTCTGCAAGCGCATTCAGTCTTGCACTTGAAAACGCACCTTTGGACGCTCCGATACGCTACTATTTATAGTTCAGTGATCGGAGCGTCCCAAGGGTGCTTTCAAGAGCAAGACAAACTCGCTAGTAGACGATGCGGACATGTGACAATAAGAAGAAGAAGGTGTTTACGTTTATATCAGCAGATTCCTTTGACCATTAATCTGAATGTTTTAAAGTAGGTAATAGGCTACAATGACAATGGTAAACTTTTGAAGTGATTTCATGAACATATGAGCCGATATGTGTGCACCATTGTGTCATTTGGGTGGCCTAATGCCTCAATGTTTTCGTCAGGCCATTAATACACAGGTTCATAGGGTAAAGTCCGATAATCCGAAAAATCCACTAATCCGAACGAGGGCCGGTCCGCTGCCCTTCGGATTAACGGAAGTTTACTGTAAATGGGTTCAGTGAGATAGTTCGAAGCCTGTTAATTGCTGGAGGCCCTTTTTAAACTGAATACAATCATCTATTAGTAGCCAGAATATAGTTAGAAGGACAGCACCGGTACAGAAAGGGTTAAGCAAAATATGATTATGAAATTATAATGTAAAACTTAACAACTAATCAAAATCGCTATGTGGAAACAAAAACAATAGTCAAGTAATCAGGATGACGATATACCAATTGACCATCAGCTGGAAAAAGACAGTTTATCCTGTCAATCAAAGCTTATCAAGGCTTATTTTTCTGGTCCCCCTTTCCCTAATGCTTATACCTATTAGCTTTGACATCTTATTAGTTTTGACATCCCATTAGTTTGCCGATTTTAAGACCTTTCACCCAAATTCTTTGTCAATACAGTATTATGATTTTTAAAGTCATTTACGGGTCGAATTTTTCCTGACTAGCAATAGCGAGTCTGTATTTAAGACAAACCGGCCTTACGCCGGAAAATTTTTCTATCGAAAAATGTACACATTTATCTATTTTTAAAGCTTGATGGAGGTCTAGGGAGGAAACTACAAAAATAATATGAATATATAAATGAGGAAATATATAAGCCCATCCCCCCTTAACAACTGTATTACAGTACTGTATTTACATCATACTCCCAGATAAGCCACATTATTGTTGGTTGTAATTACTATAGTTTTGTCCTATACCAGGCTCTGTCTCGAGTCAGCCACCCCCAGCTATGGGGTATGTGCCTGAATATATACTGTACATACTAACAAGTTCAAGTAATAATATGCTATAGGTACCACCAGGGAACTTGACAATAATCTTGACCCCTTAACTTCTTATTAAAATGTAAAACTTGCAAACTAAACAAACCACCAAAACTTGGACAAAGACAATATAAAGGCAAAATAACTAATCAAAATCGCTATGTGGACACAACGCTTACTAAAATAAAATTTATGAAATTAAAATGTAAAACTTGCAAACAAAGCAAACCAAAACTGGGACAAAGACAATTTATAAAGTCAAAACAACTTATCAAAATCGCTATGTGGAAACAACGCTTACTAAAATAAAATTTATGAAATGAAAGAACACAATCCACCACATAGGGTGTATATTACTACAGGAGCAAGGTAATCTGTCTCCCAGGCAAACTAATCTTATAACTCAAAATTAATGAAACCAATTGGGCAGACGTTTTTATCATGTGGGAAGAATCCACCAGGAAATAGGTGTGGATATTTACAGCCACTTTGCTCTAGGCCCTTTTTGAATTACAAAGAGGTCAGGGGTCAAGATTATTGTCAAGTTCGTTGGCGCTACCTATAGTATAGCCTGTCAATCAACGCAGTGCACGGTGTTAAAAACTGCATTTATGTATTTGCACTACTGTATATGCATATTTTTTCACCAACCAACTTTACTTCTAAACTCAATTAATGAAATTAACAAATACACGTGGCACTCCAAGGACTCTAACCTAGGATATTCACACCAAAATTCCGCGCATTTATGCCTTACGCTATCATGACAAGCCCAGAAAAGCCACATTATTGTCGCTTGTCATTACTATTGTTATATTAGGCACTGATTATTCGTTATCACAGGTGTTTATTATACTTTGGCCATCTAATATTATGTCATGTGTCACTTTCACTTAGTTATATGCTTTGTAAACGTTTTATATACAATTTATTGTGTCTTTTTTCACTTATTTATATGTTTTCATAATACATGACTTTTTTATCACAATACATTGTTTTATTTCCACTTGTTGCCTATATACATACATATTGTCAGTCTTTGGTACTTTCACTATGATTATTAGTTAGTACTCCTGCTTGGTGTGGTACTCAGCAAAGCACGGTATAGCACATAGTGACACCTGGCACTCCACACACTGCATGGTGGTCTTTTTCTGCTTCCTCGGCCTCACCTGGTTGTTCCAGCAGACATGGCACCGCCTTCTGCTAATGGTGACTCCATCTCGTTCCAGAGGCAGGTAACCGAGATTGTGCACATTTAGATACTGTGCACACTGCATGCGGTCCTGAACGGGGCGCCCAGGTTGTGCCACTGCCCTCTGTGGCGTAGCATACCTGTCCAGGAGCTCCACCAACACCTGTTTTTGGAACCTCCGCAGGCTACTGAACTTCCTGGGTGTGCGCGGATTCCGAAGCCTGTAGATATTGTAGGCATTCAGCATTGACATGTCCACCATGTGCAGAAAGAACTTTTTGTACCATCTGCACGAGGTACGCAGACAGTCGATGAAGCCTATCTGGATCCTAATCTTCCACAGCTTGTCAGAGAGATGCATGTCGGTGTTGGTGACAAGATGGAGCGCTCCGAGGATGTCGAGGTACCGGTCCCAAGAGATGTATTTCCCGAAGGCAGGGGTGGATATCAGATCTTTGGTGATCCAATAGTCAGCCAACCTGTGCTTCTTTACATGAGGCATTAGCATGGTGATTGCCAGGAACACCATGAACTCGGGATGAGTCACTGGGGTCCACCGCTTCATGTGGCCCTTGGTCACCTTGCCAAAAAAGTTCACCTGGATTTGGTGGTGCTTGTTTGTCTCCTCTATGACAAACTCAGTAACCTCCTTATCAAAAAATGCCTCAAAAAGCTCATGTGGTGGAGCATTGGGGCCTGCGGGAAAACTTGGGGTAACTCCTGAACCCTCCTGTACCTCATCAAAAGGGGTTACATCAGGGTCATTCACTTCATCAGCAGTCACATCCTGCCAGTTGAAAATATAAAATGGGTCCTGCTGGCGACGCTGACGAGGAGCTGCAGCTGGGGCAGCACGCCCACGAACTTTGGCGGCGCGCACCCTAGGGCGCCCAGGCCCAGCCCGGCGGCCAGGGCGGCCAGGAGCACGACGGCCCTGGGCCAAGCGTCTGGGTTGAGGGTCGTCGATGTCCATAAAGTCATCGTCGTTGTCATCAGAGCCGTCATCTTGCCCTGACGGTGGACCCAGGTAATCATGGCCAAAGTCATCTGTGAGGTGCCCTTCATCTTCAGACCCCCCCTCATTATCTCGCGGGGAACGAATGATGCGTGGGCGGCGTGTAGGTCGGCGAGGTGGGGAAGGAGTGGCAGGTGAGGCTCTGTCATCTTCATACAGAGGTTCGGGGCTCCTTGGCCTACGACGAGTCGTAGACAGCACTGGTTCAGTGTCTGTAGGTGCAGGTATGGATGCGAGGTCAAATACATCGTCAGGAACCTCTGTTGTAGGCTGGAGAGGTGGGGTGGACCCTGGGGAAAGTTGCGGGGGCGTATGGCTGGGACCGGCAGGGGTGGAAGCCGCGGGAGCCTCGAACAAAGAGCGCCTACTTGTAGCTCCTTTTTTCACATATTTTCTCCCTTTTCCCTTTTCTGTAGTAGTATGTCTCCTCTCGGGGGAAATAGGGGGTAAATAGGCCGAAAGTGGGGGGTCCTCAACCCTAGGCAGTGCTGGTGGTGGTGGGGAAGAATGGCGGGCACCTGGGGCAACTTGGGTGGCGTGGGTAGATAAGGAAGACAATGGCGGGTCAACCTCACCCTCACGCTCAGCCTCACTGGCACCCTCACGCACTGCTCCCTCACCAAGTTTTAGGGCCTTTTCCTGGCTGCCGCGGCCGCCTTTTCAAGAACTTGCTTCTTATAAAAACGTATCTTGAATGGGGATTTAGCTGGCGAAGGGCTAGGTGTCGTGTCACTCAACCTAAACTTGGCAGTCGACCTAGTGCTGTCCCATTCGCTCACTCTCACTACACTCTCATCACCTTGCACAACTATATCACGTTCAGTACTATCATCACTTTCATCGTCATGCTCAAATCCAACAAATTGCGCGTCTCTTTGATGAATTTCGTCTAGATCGTCTAAATCTTCACTATAGTGCGACTGATAAGACTCGGAGCTATCACTGCCCAAGTCATCAACACTATTTTGTCCTTCACCACGTTCATAAATCCTCAAAGCTATTTCAATACCTCCGGGAGTCAACGCATCTTGTACGTGCCTTTGCGTTAGGGCGCGACGAACCTGGGCAGGCGTCGAAGGGAGCATGGAATCGGACACAGGGGAATCACTTTTTGGGCTAGTATCCATGTTGGCGGCAGGGTAGAGACTGTTTTGGTGGCGTACATGGTGTCTGGTGGCGTCACCTAGCGACCACGGAACGAAATGTTTACGCGCGCCATTCGAAAGCACATACGCAAGCAATGGTACAATGTTGTACCACCCGGGTTCCTCGGGTCAAAACATAATGGTACACACGTGTACCACCCGGGGTTGGTACCACCCGGGGTTGAAGGGTTAATGAAATTAACAAATACTGTACATGTGGCACTCCGAGGACTCGAACCTAGGATACTCACACAAAAATTCTGCGCATTTATGCATTACGCTATGAAGTCAGTTAAAAAAAATCATATGCTATACATTCCCTAACCAGCTAATTTCTTGATACTTAACCCGGGAGCTGCGGGGAGACTCTTAAGAGTTCCCCCGGCGCACTGCGGGGAGACTCTTAAGAGTCAGAGAAAAAAAAAATCAACTTTTGACATCGAAAAAAAAATATTTTGTTATTTTTTTTTTTTTTTTTTTTTGGCCCCTGGGCCATGCAAAATCTCAGTCCTCTACCTCCCCTCCTTCCCCACTTTCCTCCTCTCCTTCAGTTATCACCTATTTTCCCTGTTGCCTTATTCTGAGGTATATTTTCGTGCTAACATTAGAAATCCGATTGGAGGGTGTGGTCATCACTGATAGCAAGCGAGTGCAAGAGAGAGAGAGAGAGTATCGATCGACTGTGTCTCAGTGGCCTTGGGGGAAATTGGCGGGAAAGCAGATTGCCTCACCCATACATTATACAACTCGCGGGCTATATCTCCGATTTTGACCATCCAAACGCTGTTTTCACTCGTTTTATTGTTGTTTCAGGTTAATACCTTTATAATCAACCCATAATAGGCGCATATGGATAAGTATTAATGCTATTAATGGCACAATGAATATTTTAGTGACGGAAACACCTCAAATACGTCAGCACAGGGGGACGTTTCCAATTACCCCCATGCGCACTTCAGAGGTTAATGGACAAATATGGAAGAACGATGTCTCTGCATCATAATAAGACCAACTTTATATATTTTGCACTATACTGCATATCAAAACAAATTCTTTAAAATAACTGAGAAATCTTGATGGGATGTTTGCAATTTACCGTCAGTTGAAAAGAAACAGACTATAGTATTATTATGTTTTTTTACACCAACCAACTTCACATCCAAACTCAATCAATGAAAGCAACAAATACATGTGGCACTCCGAGGACTCAAACCCAGGATACTCGCATCGAAATTCCGCGCACTATGCACTACGCTATCAAGACAGTTAAAGATATATGGACAAGCCAACTACAATAAGAGTTAGTGAAACATTATCACAGTACAGTACTGTACTCTCATTGTAATTACAACTCCATACAGTATTATAATGTACATCTTGCAAAATAATATACAGGTGGTCTCCCTCGATATACAATTGAGTTACGTTCCTGAAAACCCGATCTTACGTAGAAAAATCATATAGCGAACCCTAACATTAATGGGGGAAATGGGGATGCGTTCTGGGTCCAGCCAAAACTCAAACACAAATACTTAATTAAAAACCTATAGTAATAAGTAACACCCCATTCTTAACATTAATCATCAATTACAAACCCCAATGTACTGTACTTGTAATCATCAATTACAAACCCCAATGTACTTGAATAAACTAATGAAAGCATATGGTCCTCCCGGGATTCCAACTCGGGACACCACACCCAGAACATAAGCACCTAAACATTACACCACCAACACAGTTAAAGGTTGAGTACACGATATCAAGACAGTATGGTATGATAGCGCGAGCAAGTCATGTCTCGGCTGTTATTACGTTAGGCTCGCTCTGTGCTGTATTAATATCTGTCAGATGTTGAATACGGTGGTTAACCTGACAAGCGCGATATAGACCTAGGTGCTAGGGTAGTTATTTGTGCATTTCTAGCCCTGGATTCTGACAGAATTCGTTATATTTACAATATAAAGCATTATTTGTTTTCGGTATGCTTTTATTTTACATATATGATGTATACAGTATATGAACCTTCAAGAGTGCTAAAATAAGTGGGAAAAGCATTTGGGTGGTGAAAAACGAAGATATTGGCCACCCGGTCATAATCTCAGGCGAGAGAGAGCCACAGGCAGCCCTCCCCTCTCGCTGTCTGGGAGTCAAGTGGGGCGGTGTGTGCCGGTGTCTGGGTGTTGCATAACGATCTTTTATGCAACCCACTTGTGCTACATTATCGCGGGAGAGAAAAATAACCGATAAATGATGATAATAAGAGGAAAAATAGGTGATAATTGAGGAGGGGGGGGAGGGGGAATAAGGTGGGGAAGGAGGGGAGGGGGAGGGGTGAGAAACACATGGATGAGTACTAGAGGGGAATTATCTCACCTAGAGACAAAATCCTTTGTTTTGATAGGCCCTTTTTTTTTTTTGGAAGGCTTTTTTTATGGTCATGCTTCCGTGAGGCCTATCGCGTTCCCTATAGGAAGCCTTCCGTGAGGCCTATCGCGCTTGCCGGGTTAAGTGTAGGAACATATTTGTATATCTCACTTGAAATGAAGAAATCGTGTTTAGATATTGCCGATACCAATTATTGAGCAAAATATACTTGCTGTGAAGACATTACTTATTAGGCCGACTGTACATTATAATACATTACAATATACGGAGTAGAGGGCAAGTTGCTGAAAGCAGTAAAGAGCATGTATGAGGGTGCAAAGGCGGCAGTACGTGTGGAGAGTGAGCAGAGCGAGTTCTTTGACCTGAATGTTGGTTTGAAACAGGGGTGTGTGATGTCCCTGTGGATGTTTATTGTATATATGGATGGAGTCATGAAAGAAATACTATCAAGAGCAGTGGATGTTGGTGTATCGCTGAAAAGGGAGGGAATTGAGTGGAAGCTACCTACAGTATACAGTACTGCTGTTTGCGGATGATACAGTTCTGATGAGTGATAATGAATGGGAGTGGCAGGGTCTGGTAAATGAGTTTGGAACAGTGTGCGAAAAACGGAATTTGAAGGTAAATGCGGGGAAGAGCAAGGTTATGGTCTTCGAAAGGGGTGAAGTCACAGAGTGTGAGGTGAAGCTGAACGGTCAGGCTATGGAGATCGTCAACTCTTTTAAGTATCTGGGCAGTGTGTTGAGTAAAGATGGGACTATGGATGAAGAAGTGCGGGAGGGTACAACAGGGAAGAGGGTTGTAGGAACGCTAAAAGCAGTAACAAGAAATAGGGTGGTCAGTATGGAAGTGAAGAAGTCCTTGCATGACAGTGTGGTAATCCCGACACTGACTTACGGAAGCGAAGCATGGACGTTGGTTGAGAGACTCAGACCAAGAGTGAGAGCAGTGGAAATTAATTACTTAAGGAGTGCGTGCGGAGTTACATGGAGGGATAGACAGACTAATGAGGAAATAAGAAGGAGGTGTGGTGTGGAAGTAGATGTGCTGGAAAGTGTGAAAAGGAACAACTTGAGATGGTTCGGCCATATGGAACGTATGGAAAGCGAGAGAATGACTAAGAGGGTGTACGAGAGCGAGGTGGAGGGACAGATAGGGAGAGGTAGACCGAATGAGAGGTGGAAGGATGGAGCGAGGAAGTACATGAACGAAGGCGGTGCTGGTTGGGGGGAGGGGCGTCGACTGACTGGGGACAGAGGTGCATGGGGGCAGTTCGTTCGTGGCCACCCCTTCGGGGATCACGGCGTCAGGCAATAGATAGATAGATACATTATAATGTAAAACTTGCAAAATAAACAAACCAAAACTTGGACGAACACAGTAAAAAGACAAAACAACTAATCAAAATCGCTATGTGGAAACAACGCTTAAGCAAAATAATAATGTATAAATAACAAAACACAATCCACCAAATAGGGCGTACATTACTACATGAGCAAGTTAATCAGTTTCCCAAGCAAACTAATCGCACACATAACAACGCACTATCGTCAACTTGGACTTGGGAACAACAAAATCATACAAAAACACTTTAATAATTACCATGAGAGTTGTTAAATGGTGAAACAGTTGCATCTGATGGAAATAGTGTCCTCTTGTGGTTATGTCCTAAACGGTTGTACACCATGGAGCCCTCCAACAATCTGTGGAGGATATAATGTAGTTAGGTTTCATGTATAGAGAATTTATAGATAATTTTCCAAGATTATAGATAATTTATACATAATTTTGGCTCTGTCTCGAGTCGACTCCTCCAAAAAGACAACAAATAAAATACATAAAAATATAAAAAACTGGGGTAAGTGCCACAGTATAAATAATTATACATATGGTACATACATTTTGCAAGTTTTACATTATAAACTCAATATAGTACTACTTTACATTAACCCTTCCAGCCCGGGTGTCATTTTAAAATGACACCAAAAAAAAAGGGCCGGAACCCGGGTGTCATTTTAAAATCCTTGTGCTTGAAAGCGTGCTTCAAAATTTGCGCGGCCAATTTTGGCATGGTAGGAGCGACCGCAGCGCCACCAAGCCTCAACTACTAGTGTTACCAGTTCGTACGTGGCCGCCATAGCGAGTAATACTGAAAAAATGTTTTCCGACGTGTCCGATTCGTTGCAACCTCCCGCGGGCCCCAGTGCTAGCCCACTCGCAACTTCAACGCCTGTTGCAACCGAGAAGAGAGCTCAACAAAAGAAAGTTAAGCGTTTGTTGAGTGATAGCGCTATACAGCGACAACTTTTTGATAGTGATGAAGAGAGCAGTGGCAAAAGCTTGGTGGACAAGGTACAATTTATAAGTGAAAGTGAAGACGATTTCGTGGGCTTTGGAGACGACGATAATGTCGATTTATTTGAGGGGGGAGACAGTAGTGATGATCCTGATGTGGAAGTGTTTCAGGAAGGTGCCATTGAGCTTCCCAGTGTGCTAGAACCTAGGCCTACCCCCTCGCCATCTTTGCTAGGTCAGCCTAGGCCTAGCCCAGGACCTTCCCCTTTGCCTGCCCGTACGCCCTTGAAAGTGGGCAAATATTTCTACAAACAATCATTGATCAAAAGTGCAGCTAAAAAAGCACGCAGGGCAGCCGCAGAAAAGCATAGGGAAGCTGAAGATAGCGATAATGACGCCGACCCTGGCCTAGCAACCACCCGCATTCCATTGTCCCGACGCCTTGACACGGGACGCCGCGTGGGTCACCCACAGCCCTCGCCTTCATCTCTCGTTCAGGATTAGCAAAGGGCCTCTTCAAGTGGTATTGGTGATGTGCCACAGGCCTTAACACACCGCCGAGCATTATTTGCTGCTGAAAAGCCCTCGGCTCGCCGCAAAAGGAGCCCAACTCCCGAGGCCTCGGCTCCCATTCTTGAAGCTCCCGCAGCCTCCCGCGCCCCACACCGCCGACGCCCGGTCACTTCTTCACCAGAATTGTCTCCTGAAGAGGATGCTGACGACCCCAACATTGCCCCAGATGACCTGACGTCGCCTGAGGAGGAAGAGGAACAGGAAGAGGATGTGCCGACAAATCGAGCGAGAGGGCGAGGTCGTGGACGTGGTCAGCCTGCCGACGCCGCTGCCCCTGGGCCTGGGCCTGGGCGTGGGCGTGCAGGGTGTCCGCCTGGGAGTCCGCGTGGCCAAGGGCGTGTGCCAGGGCGTCCAGGGCGTGTGCCTGCTGCAGCACGACCTCGAGCATCAGCATCCGACCTGTTTGTGTGGACAGATGGAGCTGATTTTGAGCCAGATTGTCCTGCCTTTGACGAGGTACAGATGGGTTCTGGGGTGTCACCAGCATATCCCTGTGGCCCAGATGCTACCCCCAGTGAACTTTTCTGTGGCTTCTATGACAATGAAGTCATGGAATACCTCGTCAAAGAGACAAATCACCACCATGCTATCTGTGCCAACTTTCTTGGGAGGAAGACCAGTGCCAAGATGGTGGCATGGAGAGCTCTCACTGTGGCAGAACTATATGTGTTCTTGCCACTCACAATGCTGATGACTCATATAAGGAAGCACGTTCTGGCTGACTACTGGATCACTGGCGACATCATAACGACTCCATCATTTGGCAAATACATGTCCAGGGACAGGTACTTCGACATCCTCTCCTATCTCCACCTGACAAACAACATGGCAGTCCACCTTCCCGACTCATTATGGAAGATCAGGAAGCTGTATGACATGATACGTCATCGGTTCACCACATACCTGATTCCTTTCCAGAAGATGTGCCTCGACGAGTCTCTGGTCCTGTTCCGTGGTAGGCTGCACTTCCGACACTATATCCCGTCCAAGAGACACCGCTTCGGCATCAAGCTCTTCGTCCTCTGCGACTGCTTGACGGTGTATGTGCTGGACTTTATAGTCTACAGCGGCAAGGCTGGAGAAGTTGTGACTGACCCTCTCATTGGTTTTGGTGGCGCTGTAGTGAAGAAGATGATGGAGAGGCACTTCAATAATAACCACATCCTCTACACAGATAATTATTACACGTCGCCTCTCCTGACCAAGTACCTCCATGACCGCAAGACCGGAACTGTCGGCACAGTCAAGGGCAAAAGGAAGGGCATGCCAGGCTACCCAACCAAGACGAAGAAGGCGGACATCTTCCACAAGAAGAGTGGCCCCATCCTCTCCATCCACTGGCATGACCAGTGCAAGGTCAACCTCCTCACCACATGCCACAAGGCCCAGATGGTCGCCACAGGAAAGGTGGACCGAACAACCAAGAACCCCGTCCAAAAACCAGCTGCTGTCCTGGATTATAACCTCAAGATGCGCCTCGTTGACAAGTCCGACATGCAGATGGGCTTCATCGACTGCCTGCGAACATCTTGCAGGTGGTACAAGAAGTTTATCCTGCATACGGTAGATATGTCGGTCCTCAATGCCTACAACATCTACTGTACCGTCTGAGGACTCCAGGAGCCAAGAAGTACAAGTCCCTGCGGAAGTTCCACAAGCAGGTGCTACTTGAGCTCCTGGCTAAACATGCGGGTACACCAGGCAGGCCAATACAAGGAACAGGCCAGCTTGACAGAACGGGGTGTGCTGAATTCTTCAGGAAGCACCAGCTCAGCACCCTTCCTTTCAAAGCACCAGGTAGTAACGCTAGGAGTCAGAAGAGGTGCCATGTGTGCAGCCACACAACTCGCAGACCCCGCAAACCCACAAAAACCACTTGGGAATGCCTCGAGTGTCAAGTTGGACTGTGTGCTGGCACCTGCTTCAACGACTTCCACACTCTAACAAACTTTTGAAGTGGAAGTGACAACAGTGAAAGTGACACTCAAATGTAGGCTAAGAATAATAATATAACTAAGTATAAGTGAAAAGGACACATAAGTAATAATAAGTGCCTTCAATAACAATATGAACAAGTGAAAGTGACACTAAAATATATATTTCTAACAATAAATAAGTGAAAATGACACTCAATAAGCCTAGGCCAGTCAAAGTGACAGTATAATAATAATAAAACTAAGTATAAGTGAAAGAGACACACACAAGTAATAATAAGTGCCTTCATAACAATATGAATAAGTGACAGTGACACTATATATATTATTAGCTTACCTAACAATACATAAAAGGGGAAATGACACTACCAATTATCAAAGTCCAGTGAAAGTGACACTAATAATCATAATAATAATAATAAAACTAAGTAATAAGTGACAGAGACACAAATAAGTTCATATAAATAACTTTATTGAGTGAAAATAACATAATAACTATAATAAATGACAAAATAACCAATAAAACACTATCAAATCGCTTCCCGGCATAATTGCGGGTGGAGCGACGAGTGCAACTGGGCGTCGTAGCCGGGGCCGCGGTTGAGTGTTCGGACGCGCCGAGGTAAATACGCGGCAAAAGTTACCTCCACTTCCATCACCATCACTCCGGAACCAGTTGAGCTAGAGAGCTCTACTCAACGCCATTCTACGCAGGAAGGTAAGGCCCTCATTTCTATATATGTTTGATTAATGTAGGTAATATATTAAGCGAGATTAGCCTTAGTTTACTTTTGTTGATATTCGACCAGATCGCCCGGATACGAGCTCCGTCATTAGGAGAGCCTGCCCGGGCCAGGAGGGTTAATGTCAGCACATGTACAGTTGTCCACATAAGTTCAGTTCCTCCCTGTGATCTTATGCATGGAAATATAATGTGCACGATTGAATTACGAGTGTAGTTTCTTATGCAGTGGTTAACTCATCTGACTAAGACGCTGTTTCTTTTCAACTAGCGGTAAATTGCAAAGTTCACATCAAGATTTGTCAGTTATTTTGAAGATTTTGAAGTGAAATATGGTGGTAATTATATAAACTTGGTCGTATTATCATGGACACATACAGTAGTAGTTTCATATTTTTTTATTAAGTATCGGGAAATTACCTGCTAAGGGATTCAATTTATCGCCACCTGAGAAGAAACGGAGTACAGTACAGTATAGTCAACTGATAATTTCAAGATACATCACTCGCAATAAATTCATACTAATTTTACTTTCATATACAAGATCACGACGAGGAACAAACTTGGTGGGCAGCTGTACAGTCATTATAATGTAAAACTTTTTTTAAAATAAACAAACCAAAACAGGGACAACACAATATACAGTATAAAACCTTACACCAAATAGATTCTTTGAATCTATAAATTATACTGTAAAACTTGAAAAATAAAGAAACAAAAACTGGGACGACACAATATATGCAAAAGAACTAATCATAATCGCTATGTGGAAATAACGCTTAATTAAGTAAAATTATGAAATAAAAGCCAAGTTCTGAAGCATTTGGGCTATAATAAGGCATTGTATTATATGGGGAAGAGTAAGGTTAGGGTCTTTGAAAGGGGTGCAGCCACAGAGTGTGAGGTAGGTTCAATGGTCACGTTATGAAGAATGTCAGCGCATTTAAGTGTGTCGAGTAAAAATGCGAGTATGGAGGAAGAAGTGCGGGAAGCATTGCAACAGGGGAAGAGGGTTGTAGGAACGTTGAAAGCAGTAACAAGAAATAGGGTGATACTTCAGTATGGAAGTGAAGAAGTCCTTGCATGACTGTGTGGTATTCCCGACACTGACTTACGGAAGCGAAGCATGGACCTTCGAGAAGAGACTCAGACCAAGAGTGAGAGCGATGGAAATGAGTTACTTAACCCTTGTCTAGCGGGGGTGGACTTAAGTCGGGCTAGAGAACCAAGGACTATGTGGCGGGGCCCGACTTAAGTCTGTGTGCAATTTTTGAGCAATAATGGCTCTGAGAGAGAGACGAGCGATGGGAGGAGCGTAGGTCGGCTCATGACCGCTCGGCACGGGTCCCGCGTGACTACTGACGTTCCCTCCACACACATCCACACTCACTGCCTCGCTACACAGGGAATTATGTAAGGATATTACCGTATTTTAGGGATTTTGCACTCGTCTTGCACGATCGTTGCAAGAGAACGCGTGGTCGTAGAAGGATGGTTCTGGTGTCATTGGAAAGCTCAATTTACGCCCTTTGAGGGATACATAATTGTATTACGCTCTGGCTCTTGTTTATGCATGAAAAAGAGCACGGAAACAAGGTCGTTTAGGGTAAAACCACCCGCTTGCCAGGTAGTAGAAGTTACTGACGGGCCCGCTCGTAAGGCGTTAAGAAGTGCGTGTGGAGTTACATGGAGGGATAGACGGACGAATGAGGAAGTAAGGAGGTGTGGTGTGGAGGTAGATGTGCTGGAAAGTGTGAAAAGGAACACCTTGAGATGGTTCCGTCATGTGGAACGTATGGGAAACGAGAGAGAGAATGACTAAGAGAGTGTACAAGAGTGAGGTGGAAGGACAGTGAGGGAGAGGCAGACCGAGAGCGAGGGGAAGGATTCAGTTGAGAGGTATATGAGTGAAAGCAGTGTTGGATGGGAGGAGGGACGTCAGCTGACAGGGAACAAAAATGCATCTATCTATCTATCTATCTATCTATTGCCTGGCGCCGTGATCCCCGAAGGGGTGGCCACGAACGAACCGCCCCCATGCTCCTCTGTCCCCAGTCAGTCGACGCCCCTCCCCCCAACCAGCACCGCCTTCGTTCATGTACTTCCTCGCTCCATCCTTCCACCTCTCATTCGCTCTAGCTCTCCCTCTGTCCCTCCACCTCGCTCTCGTACACCCTCTTAGTCATTCTCTCGCTTTCCATACGTTCCATATGGCCGAACCATCTCAAGTTGTTCCTTTTCACACTTTCCAGCAGATCTACCTCCAGACCACACCTCCTTCTTACTTCCTCATTAGTCTGTCTATCCCTCCATGTAACTCCGCACGCACTCCTTAAATAATTAATTTCCACTGCTCTCACTCTTGGTCTGAGTCTCTCAACCAACGTCCATGCTTCGCTTCCATAAGTCAGTGTCGGGATTACCACACTGTCATGCAAGGACTTCTTCACTTCCATACTGACCACCCTATTTCTTGTTACTGCTTTTAGCGTTCCTACAACCCTCTTCCCCTGTTGTACCCTCTCCCGCACTTCTTCATCCATAGTCCCATCTTTACTCAACACACTGCCCAGATACTTAAAAGAGTTGACGATCTCCATAGCCTGACCGTTTAGCTTCACCTCACACTCTGTGACTTCACCCCTTTCGAAGACCATAACCTTGCTCTTCCCCGCATTTACCTTCAAATTCCGTTTTTCGCACATTGTTCCAAACTCATTTACCAGACCCTGCAACTCCCATTCATTATCACTCATCAGAACTGTATCATCCGCAAACAGCAGTATAGGTAGCTTCCACTCAATTCCCTCCCTTTTCAGCGATACACCAACATCCACTGCTCTTGATAGTATTTCTTTCATGACTCCATCCATATATACAGTAAACAACCACGGGGACATCACACACCCCTGTTTCAAACCAACATTCAGGTCAAAGAACTCGCTCTGCTCACTCTCCACACGTACTGCCGCCTTTGCACCCTCATACATGCTCTTCACTGCTTTCAGCAACTTGCCCTCTACTCCGTATATTCTAAGTACTTTCCACAAACCTTCTATATCCACTCTGTCATAGGCCTTCTCCAAGTCCATAAAGGCAACATACACCTTTTGTTTCTTCTCCAGATACTTCTCCACAACACAATTCAGGGTAAAAATCTGATCTACACATCCTCTTCCCTTCCTAAAACCTCCCTGCTCGTCGCCTATCCATTTCTCCGTTCTCACTCTCACTCTCTCAATCACTACCCTACTGTATACCTTCCCTACTACACTTAGAAGACATATTCCTCGGTGGTTACCACACACTCCTCTTTCCCCTTTGCCCTTATATAGGGGGACTATTATGCCAGTCTTCCAGTCATCGGGTGCACTCCCCTTCTCCCATGCTAGTTTGCACATTTTCCATACTCATTCTATCACTATCTCACCACCATACCTCAACATTTCCCCACACACTCCATCTGTTCCTGGTGCTTTCCCCAACTTCACTCTTTTCATGGCTTCCCACACTTAGAGGAAAATAACATACTTAAAGATACTCAACACGGCTTTCGTAAAAAAACGTTCCTGTTTAACAAACCTCTTAGACTTCTTCCACGATATCCTCAACCTCTACGATGAGAGTAAAGCTGTAGATATTATATACCTTGATTTTCAAAAGGCCTTTGACAAAGTTCCCCCACAAACGTTTACTGCTAAAACTAAAAGCGCATGGAATACAAGACGGTGTGTTGAAATGGATAGAAAATTGGCTCAGCAACAGAAAGCAAAGGGTAGTCATAAACGGTAAGGCATCTAAATGGACCAATGTAAGTAGCGGGGTACCCCAGGGATCGGTACTAGGACCAATTCTCTTTCTAATTTACATCAATGACATAGATGAGGGTCTCACCTGTACAATCTCAAAATTTGCTGACGATACAAAAATTGCAAATAGCGTACTCTCAAAAGAACAAGTTGACGATATGCAACACAATCTAGATAAATTGTCATGTTGGGCCCAAATTTGGCAAATGAGTTTCAATGCGGATAAATGCAAAGTACTACATGTCGGATACCTAAATGAGAAAGCAAACTATTCGATGAATGGCACTCAGCTTAAGAATGTAAACAGAGAAACCGATCTGGGAGTAACAATATCGAGTAACCTAAAACCGAGTCATCAATGTTCAGAAGTTGTTAAGAAGGCAAACAAAATAATTGGCTTTATAGGCAGGTCATTTGAGCATAAATCCAAAGAAGTTATCCTAACCATTTACAATTCCTTAGTCCGCCCTCTTCTGGAATACTGCGTTCAATCCTGGTGCCCTTATTACCAAAAAGATATAAACAAGCTAGAACGAGTTCAACGAGTTACCAAAATTATACCTAGCCTAAAGAACAAACCATACGAAGAGCGTCTTAGAGAATTAAATCTATTTCCTTTAACCCAGCGCAGATTAAGAGGTGACTTAATTCAAGTGTTCAAAATCATCAAAGGCATCGACAATATGAACTGTAGTAAGTACTTCACTATCGACCAATCTAATTACACGCGGGGAAACGGTTGCAAAATTATTGGTAAATCTTTTAACTCGCACGAATCTAAGAATTTCTTCTTCAATCGAGTTGTCAACTTGTGGAATGGGCTTCCCCGAAACGTTATAGACTGCATCACCGTTGATTCATTTAAACTCCGCCTAGACAAATATCTCTCATCAAACCCGCGACTGACTGCGTTTGTAAATGAATAACTTTATTTTATCCCCCCCTCAGTTACTAACCCATCTGTCCTCTACTAACTTCCTAATCCTGCCACGGATATTAGTTCCAGGGCAGTAATTCCCTTTCCAATGTTCCCTTACCCACTCTAAACCACTGTTTGGACACTTGATCCTCAGTGTTTTGGAGGACAAGCAACCTAGAAGGTTCACTATATCTGTTGTTGCTTGATTTCCTTTGTACTCCTTTGTACTTTGTACTTCTGACCTCCTGATCCCCACCTCCTCCTCCACTACTTCTCTTCTTCTCCCTCCCATACCATATCCAGCTATGTTTGCTGGCTCTTCATTCCTTACATTTAGCAACTCACTGAAGTACTCCCTCCATCTTTCGACTCTCTCTTGCTTCTCGGCTAGCATTCTCCCATTCTTATCTTTCACACCCTTACTGTTTCCCTTGCTACCTTCCTCAACTTTCTTGACTTCTTTCCAGAACAGTTTCTTACTCTCCCTCCATTTTACACTCAGATTCCTTCCAAATTCCTCATCTACTCTTCTCTTACTTTCCTTCACTACTCTCTTCACCACCCTCTTACTCTCAACGTACCTCGCCCGTTTCTGTCTCTCGAAATCTTCATTCCCTCTACTACCCAACCACTCTCTATATGCTTTCTTCTTTTCTTCCACAGCTATTCTTAGCTCTTCTGTCCACCATGCTGTACCTTTCACTCCCCTCCCTTTTCTCCTCACTCCTCCTCACATGCAGCACAGATCTCATCCTTAAACACCTTGCTCATCTCCTCACTTCCTCCATAACTTCCAGGTCGAACCCACCTAGTCGTCTTTCCACTGCTCTCCTGTACTCCTCCCTGACTTCCTCCTCCTGCAACCTCTCCACCCTCCTCACCATTCCACCCTCCTCTCGCCTCCCTCCAGCTCTCCTCACCCACTTCTTTTGTATCCTAACCTTAGCTACCACTACATAATGATCAGACAGACCCCCTCCAATACCCCTATACACCCTAGCATCCATCACAGATTTCTGCATTCGTTCATCCACACATACATAATCAATCAATGACTTTCGTTCCACCACTGTCTTATCCTTCATCGTCAACATCCGTTTCCACGTGTACCTGTGGATCATTCTGTGTCGGAAGAAGGTGTTGGCTATCCACAGCCTCCTCCCCTTACTGAGGAAGTAAGGTGTGGTGTGGAGGTAGATGTGCTGGAAAGTGTGAAAAGGAACACCTTGAGATGGTTCCGTCATGTGGAACGTATGGGAAACGAGAGAGAGAATGACTAAGAGAGTGTACAAGAGTGAGGTGGAAGGACAGTGAGGGAGAGGCAGACCGAGAGCGAGGTGGAAGGATTCAGTTGAGAGGTATATGAGTGAAAGCAGTGTTGGATGGGAGGAGGGACGTCAGCCGACAGGGAACAAAAATGCATGAGGCGATTCATTTATGGTCACCCCTTTGGTGATCTTGGCATCTGGCAATAGACAAATTATATCATTTGCTTTCTATCTATCTATTATAATGTAAAAATTGTGCAAAATAAACAAACCAAAACAGGGACGACACAAGATAAAGACAAAATAACTTATCAAAATTGCTATGTGGAAGCCATAATTAAATTGTAAAACTTGCAAAATAAACAAACCAAAACTGGGATGACACAAGAAAAACGCAAAGGAACTAATCAAAATTGCTGTGGAAATAACGCTTAATAAAATATATTTTTGAAATAAAAGAACACAATCCACCACATAGGGTGTACATTACTACATGAACAAGTTGATCTGGTTCCCAAGCAAACTAATCGCACACATAACAACGCACTATCGTCATGTTCAAGGAATTAGTCTATTTGGAAAGCCATAATCCCTGACAGGGGTGGTCATTTGCAGACCTCTCTAGCTCATAGCTGTGCCAGGCAGAACACTAGATGGACACAGGAGATCAATTGACCACTTGCGAGTTCCAGGCTATAAGGAAGTTGGGGCTGTAAACATCGATATTAAAGAGAAAAGCAATAATATGTGGGTTTTTGATGGATAAAAAGTATAATCAAGTTGGTTTTATGTATTCATAAATGTATTATGACCGTATTTTAGCTGATAATTCTGCTAAATATTGATGGCCACAGCTCCAATTTCCTTATAGACCAAAACTCACAAATGGTCAATTACCTGATTTTTTTTTTCTCTAACCAGACGGTGTAATTCCCGAGAAGGGGTGGCCATGAACATTAACCCATCGAATCCGGGAGGCCTCATATGAGGCAAAACGTATTTTGGTTAGGAGTCTGGGAGGTCTCATATGAGGCAAAATCAAAGGGTTTAAATCGCGCGGGCGGATTTTTTTTTATGCGTGGGCTACCGCAGCGCCACCAAGCACAAACTAACATGCAGCATCAGTTTTCGTCACGCATCCAACATGGATGGAGCTAATCCCCAAAAAATCGCTGTGTCCTAATCGCCGCCTGCCTCCGCGTACCGTACGCCTAACAAAAGCAAGGCTAAAACGACAGAGAAAACAGTGCTTAGTCCCGATGGTGTTGCACACACTCTGGAAGAACTAAGCGAATATAGTGAACTGAGTGAATATACTGAACTGAGTGAACTTGGGAGTGACTTTGACGAAGAACAAGTGGTTAGTGAAGATGAAGGTGAAGTGGCGGATGGATTAGAGTTTCTGGGCTTTATTAGTACCGATGAGGACGATAATGACGATGGTGAATGCGGTGCTCGTGAATATAGTGAACTGAGTGAACTTGGGAGTGACTTTTGACGATGAAGAAGTGGTTAGTGAAGATGCGGGTACGGTACCGTACGTTTGCCTTGCCTAGCCTTGCCTAGCCTAGCCTAGCCTAGCGTAGCCTAGCCTAGTAAGTGAAAGTGACACACAAATGTATAACAAGTAATAATAACTCAATAATAACAGTGAGTGACAATAATTCATAACAAGAAGAGTAATAAGAGTGAAAGTGACACAATAATATCCAATAACAGTGAAAGTGCCGAAAATATGTTATAAAAAGTTTCACATAACTCAATAATGGTTGTAAAAGTAATAAATGACACAATAACTATGACATTATCACCATAGAAACATAATATCGTCTACCGGTACCAAAGCCACCGAAGCAACGAGTGACTTAGTGCGTGCTAGCCAGGGCCTCGGCGAAGCGTTCGGACACAGGCGAAAATACGCGGGAAATTACCTCCATTCCCATCATCATATCTCGGCAACCACTTGTCGTAGCGATGTCAACTCAACGCCAGTCTACAGACAAAGGTTGGTTCTACACTATGCAATTTAGTTGACTGCTCTAGGTGGTCTCAATCAGTAGATATCGAATTATGAAGATAGCCATTTTTCAGGAATACCCCCGGACACGACGATCACCTCATATGAAAGCCCCCGGATCCGGAGGGTTAATAGGCGTTTGTCACGAATCGCTAGGTCATGTTAAAATTAAATCAAATTATGTGATAACATATGAATATACTGTACTAAACATTTCTATACTATTCACTACCTTTTTACGTTCATGTAAATTATATTTACCTCGTCATTAACCCTCCAGCCCCGGCTATTGTATTATATAATTTCCCCGAAACCCGGGGGTTTTGGCCGAAAAACATCTACGCCTAGGCTACCGTATCTTTGTTATTTTGACTGCTTCCGCATTCCCGCACATCCCCAAGGGTAGATGTGTTTCGTACCTGTAGAATGGCGTTGAGTAGAGCTCTCTAAGTCAACTGGTTCAGTTGTGATGATGATTTCCGTGGAGAGAACTTTGTGGCGATGTTGTTGTTGTTGTTGGTGGAGTTACAGGGCCACTCGAGCACGTCACCGCGCCCGCTCCAGCCCTTCGTTCGTAGGCGTGGAGAGGCCAACGACTACAAGCGCCCAGTCGCTGTGAGGAAGATGCAGAAGCGGAGAATCACGGCACGTCTCATCTCAGCAGGGACCCCCTGGCCTCCGAGGATCGTTGGCAGGGAGAGCGAGGTGATGCCGAGGAGTCGAAGGCGGCCTGCGAGGATAGACCGCTCCATGTAGAAGCGAGGACTTCTCAACACATAGTGCTCAATAGTCTCCGGCTGACCACACCACCGGCATGCATCACTACCCAGGATACCCAACCGCCGGAGGTGGCCAGAGAGCGTGGTATGGCCGATGCGTAGCCTGACCAGGGTCACGTCCAGACTGCGGAGCTTGTGTCTCGCCCATGGTTGGGGAGATGAGTCTACCCGATATGTGCCGAGGGTAGTGGCTGGTAACGAACATCGGAGGGTGGCATTCCATCGATTCATACATGCCCGACGAACCACTATCTGATGGGACCGCAGATCAGCGTCCAAACTCTCACAGGATGTCAATGAGTGAGCCGTGGCCGCGCCCCTGTCCGCTATGTGGTTCCCCCTGATCCCGCAGTGAGACGGAATCCATTGTAAATGCACAGGCCATGGTGAGTTGGAGAGGTGAAGAAGCAGCGACTGTATCTTGAAGACGAGGGAGGCGTGCGACGCAGGGCGATGAGACTGCAGCAGGCGAAGAGAAGACTGGGAGTCAGAGTAGACGACCACCTGCTGACTGGACAAGTGGACGCTAATGAAGAGAAGGGCTTTATATATGGCAAAAAGCTCCGCTGTCAGGATGTGATGATGCCCGGAGAGCCGCCAAGTCTGGCACAGTGCGAGCTCCTCGTAGTAGACTGCAGCTGTCGAAGAAGCTGTGGATGAAGGATCCATCGGTGAAGACAGGGGAGAAACCAATGTAGCATGTGGCTGACAGCTCCCGAAAGTACCCCTGTGCCATGACCGCACACTCTGACTTCTTAAAGCTGCGATGGAATGTGTGGCGTACCAACCCGGAGAGACAAACCCAGAGCGGCACTGGGGAGACAGAAGGTACCGGCATCGGGCTCGGAGGGGCAATTCCGAGAAGGCTGTAAGTCTTGAGTCCACGAACCAGGAACGGGCACCGGCGCTTTACTGGCCAGAGCGGGGAGGCCAGCCCCACCCCTGACGACCTCAATAATCCGACCAGAGGATGGGCCTCAGGCATGCGTGCTAGTCTTGACATCCAACTGCAGTCAGCCATCGCCCGGCTCCAGACCATGGGCAGGATCCCTGATTCCGCCTCCAGGGAAACAGCGGGGGACGAGCTGAGCGCCCCCAGCGCTATGCGGAGAGCCGCATTATGGATGGGATTCAATCGCGCCAACACTGTGTCCGAGGCTGACCCATATACTACACATCCATATTTCAACTTGTACTTAACAATAACACACACCCACACACGAACAAGCGATGCCTCTCCTTCTTGTAGTCGGAGATGCGCGGCGTCGGTCCAACCGGCTGTTGTTTACATGCGTCGGACGGACGCCTCGCACACCAAGCTTACAGTACAGGCTTTCAAGCTGCCGGTGCCTCAGAGCCCTACCGGGTTCCGCGGGCGCATTTGTTTTGGGTTTCTCAGAGCCCAATCGGGTCTGGTGGGTTAACCCTCCTGGCCCAGTTGTCATTTTAAAATGACACCACGAACTAAGGGCAGGAGCCCGGGTGTCATTTTAAAATCTGTAAGCTTGAAAGCCTATTCAGCTTGGTCTGAACGCCGTGCGTCCGACGCATGTAAACAAAGCCAATCGTTACGTCACCGCACCTCCGAAAACAAGAAGGAGAAGACTCGTTTGTTATTGTACGTCTGTATGTCGTTGTTTCAGTAGTGAAAAGATCGTCATATTGCTAACATCGCCTGCAAGTGCTCTCCACTGAAATCGTCATCACAACTGAACCAGTTGACATAGAGAGCTCTACTCAACGCCAGTCTACAGATTGGAAACCGCACTACATTTATAGATGCGTGGGAAATTTCTAGCAGTTAAACTAAACAAAAATACGGTAGCCTAGGCCTAGACGTTTTTCGGCCAGATCGCCCGGGTAGCCCACACTGTCATTTTGAGAGCCTGCCCGGGCCAGGAGGGTTAAGCAGATTTCATAAATACAGTATTGTACAGTATATGCTCTATTACCGTACAAATTCTTTTTTACCGCCAGCACTAACAGAATATGTGAGCTGCAACACCATCAGCTCTGAGCCCTCTCATTCTGTGCCACAGGCCGTAGCTCGATTGGCAGAGCGTTCGCCTGCTAACCGTGAGGTTGACGGCTCGAGCCTCGGGCCAGCCACTGAATTATTGGCAGACGTTTGCTGTTGGTGAACGGTGCGGTCTAGCAATCTGTGGCAACTATTCACTAAGTCCCTGATTCATCAGGGCACCCACCCTAGCCTTGCTATTCAGCAGGGAGTGTATGGTGGTAAAAACTGCATCATCATCATCATCATCTGTAAGTCGGTTTCTTTTCAGCTGACGATAAATTGAACCCCTTGGCACCTAATTTATCGATACTTAATGGAAAAATATGAAACAACTATGTCTCTGCATCATATAAAGACCAAGTTTATACAATTAGCACCATATTTCACTAGAAAATCTTCGAAATACAGTCGACGCTCGATTTAACGAACTAATAGGGGGGAGACCGAGTCCGTTGCTGGAAAATGTCTGTTGCTGGAAAATCGCTCTCGAAAATCGCCGATTTTGCCCTAATATGCCTCGAAAATGAAGATTTTTAACTTTCCGGGTGCTTTTATGTCTTTCCTTACATATTCCACATAAAAATAACAAAAATTTAATATAAAATTTCAAATTTCTTTCATTACCGAGATAAACAAATAAAACCATAGAAATACAGGGGCTTGCCGGGAAACTGGTGCGCCGCTCCAGCCAAGTATTGTACCGGACTTTTTCCGTTGCTGGGTCCATTGTCCGGCTACGAACAGAGTCCGTTAAATCCGAAATCCGTTGTATCGGGGTCCGTTAAATCGAGCGTCGACTGTAACTGAGAAATCTACCGTCAGTTGAAAAGAAACAGAGTACAGTATATTTGTATTTTGTACTATTGTTATTATCTTGTCAAGTTGCAAATTTGATTTTGATCAAACATTTTGACACTTAATGTAGTTTCTTTATTGATGCAGAGTTTAGTAAAATTTACCAGAACGTCCCCGACTTCCCAAATTGACTAACTCCTTGAACGTGACGACAGTGTATTGTTATATGTGCGATCAGTTTACTTGGGAAACAAATTGACTTGCGCATGTAGTTGTGTACACCCTATGTGGTGGATTGTGTTCTTTTATTTCAAAATTTTATTTTATTAAGCGTTGTTTCCACATGGCGACTTTGATCAGTTTTTTGCATTTATCTTGTATCGTCCCAGTTTTAGTTTGTTTATTTTGCAAGTTTTACATTATAATATATATATATATATACTGTATATATATATTTTTTTTTTTTTTTTTTTTAAGAGACAATGAACGGAGGAAGGAAAAACACAGATAAAACAAAAAGGTCCATGTGCCTAAAGGCATCCTCCATTCATAAAATGTTTGTAACAACTGGATTTAAACATTTGTTGATTGTAAGTTTGTGGAAAGCAATTCGAGGGAAGTGAATTCCAAAGAGTAGTAGCTCTGGGGATAAATGAATTCTGATAAGCAGAAGTTCTGCATTGTGGAGGAGAAAGTGTAAATTCATGGGCGCTCTCAGCTGCCCTAGTTCTACGGGGAAAGATGTGGAGAGGCGGCACAATCGAAGCAAGTTCCTCGGAACAATTGCTGTGAAAATATCTGTAGAATAATGCAAGGGATGCAACGTTTCTTCGTATGGCTAATGTAGGAAGGTCCTGTGTGATTGCAGGGTTATTGATTAATCTAATAGCTTTATTTTGAATTTTGTCCAACTGCCTCAATGCAACCACTCCACTTCCACCCCACAGAGGTGAACAGTAATCCATCTGAGAGCGCACATGACTTTTATATTACGGCCAACTGCTCGTCAGTGAAGAATTCTCGAACTCTGTACAGGAGTCCCAGTTTTTTAGAGGCATTCTTAGCAATGCTTCTAACATAATGTGTCCAGCTCAAGTTAGTAGTTAATGTTACACCGAGAATGTCAATACTAGGGGAAGTGGGAATATTTACATCATTAAAAAATATATGGGAGTCAGTGAGATTCTGTCGGTTAGAAAATTGAATGTACTTGGTTTTCTGTGCATTAAAGGAAACTAGATTCTCTTGTCCCCATTCATTAATTCTAGAAAGGTCCTGGTTCAGAGAAATTGCAGTGTTTATTTTTGAATTTATAAGATCGGGTTGGGTGAAAGAATTGGTAAATGTGAAGGAACTGTGGAGTGTTGAGTCATCTGCGTAGGAATGTATTGGATTATGAGTGGTAGATATGAGATCATTGATATGAATGAGGAACAGAGTTGGGGCCAAAACTGATCCCTGGGGAACACCAGCATTTATTGAGTGAAATTGAGAATAAAGGCCATCTACCATTACACGTATTTTTCTGTTATGAAGATAAGATGAAATTAGTGGAACTAATGATGCAAGGCCGTAGTGTGACATCTTCGACAATAAGGATTGATGCCAGACTCTATCAAATGCCTTTGATATATCCAGTGCTATTGTATGTGTTTCACCATGTTGGTCTGTAGCTTGGTTGATTTGATGCGTAAGAAGGCAAAGAATGTCTGCAGTTGATCGACATCGTCTAAAACCATATTGCCTATCACTGATTAATTTATTATTCTCCAGATGCTTAATTATGTGATTATTTAATATAATTTCAAAAACTTTGCCAAGAGTGGAAGTTATAGCTATTGGTCTGTAGTTTGATGGATCTGAAGAGGCACCTTTTTTAGGAACTGGATGGACGTTTGCTTCTTTCCAGGGTACTGGGAAGCATGAGGTATGAGTACACAGACGGAAAAATTTTGCCAATACAGGAGCGAGCACCAAGGAGCAATTCTTAAGTACTATTGGAGGAATTTCATCTGGACCAGGAGCCTTATCTACTGAGAGATTCTGCAAAATAGTTTTGACATGTCTGGTGTGGATCTTAAGTGAGGGAATTTCAGGTGAATTAAAATTAAGTACAGGGACATCTTGATTTATTTCATCTAAGGTTGAGTTGGTGGAGAAAATATCTGCAAGAAGGTTAGCTTTACCTCGTGGGTCACTTACAAGATTGCCAGTCGGAGATTTTAATGGTGGAATGGATGAAGCAGTAGTGAAGTTGGATTTGAATGAGTTAAGAGTAGACCAAAATATTTTGTTATCATTTGATTTATTTAGAAGTTTATTTGCCTGCTTATGGAGAAAGTTTGATTTAGTTAGGTTTAATACAGTTTTGGCATATATATATATATATACTGTATATATATAAATATATATATAGTTTTAGTTTGTTTATTTTGCAAGTTTTACATTATAATATATATATATATACTGTATATATATATATAAATATATATATACTGTATATATATAAATATATATATATATATATATATACAGTACGGTATATATATATACAGTATATATATATATAGTGTATATATGTACAGTACAGTATTTACAAAATACATCATATTTAAAAATACCACACACCAATCGTCTGAAATCATATAGTGGGCAGAGCTGTCTCAAAGCAGATGGGCCGAGTTGTCTCGTAATTAACACGGGGCCGAGCTGTCTCGATTTTACTGGGCCGAGCTGTCTCGCCGTGGGCCGAGCTGTCCCGTGGGCCGAGCTGTCCCGTGGGCCGAGTAGTCTAGCATTCTGTGAAAGACCTTGGGGTGTTAATGTCTGAAAATATGGGTTTCAAAGAACATAACCAGGTCAAAGTTGCGGCTGCGAAACGTCTAACGGGTTGGATTCTGCGTACATTTATAACACGCGGTAAATTACCTATGATAACGCTCTACAAATCTGTAGTGCTACTGCGGCTTGAATACTGTAGCGTATTAACATCCCTAGACGAGGGAGAGGCTATTGATGTCATCTCTTGTGACTTCATGAAGGCGTTTAACAGAGTGCCCCATAAGAAGCTGATGGAGAAGATCAGAAGCTATGGGATTGAAGGAAACATCTACCAATGGATCAGTGACTTCCTGACAAACAGAAGACAGAAGGTGAAGGTTAATGGCGAGTCGTCTGAATGGAGAGAGGTCACAAGTGGAGTTCCACAAGGCTCAGTGCTGGGTCCTCTGCTGTTCGTCCTCTTCATCAACGATCTTCCTGAGGCAATAAAGCACGGAAGCGAAGTGTACCTGTACGCAGACGATACCAAAATCTTCAGAAGGATTGTAGAAAGCGAGGACTGTAGAAAACTCCAGGAAGATCTAGACAAGCTGAAGAACTGGTCCGAGAGGTGGATGTTACAATACAATGTACAATAACATCACGAAGGTGATAGATGATAAGTTGTCTTTCTCTGATTACTTAGCTGAGAAAATAAACAAAGCAAACAAAATAGTAGGCCTGATCCGGAGAACATTCGTGTACCTAGATCCAACTAGCTTCAAGGCTCTGTACACCGCAGTTGTGAGACCACACTTGGAATATGCAAACCAAATGTGGTGTCCACACCTCCTAAAGGATATCGACGCACTGGAAAACGTACAGCGAAAAGCAACGAAGTTAGTGCCACAACTTAAAGACCTCACCTACGAAGAACGACTGGGGAAGCTGAATCTACCCACCCTGGCTTACAGAAGATCACGAGGAGATCAGATCGAAGTCTACAAGATCGTCAACCAGAAATACGACCGAGACTGTACAGAGGACATTTTTCAACTGAGGGAGGATAACAATACCCGAGGTAACTCGAAGAAACTATACAAGCCCAAGGCAAGACTTAACCTCAGGAAATACTCCTTCTCATCTCAGCTCATCGGTATTGGTGGCAATTTGTTTAGGATCTTTGAAGATTTTTTGACGAAAAGATCTCCGTCTGTGGTCATTGATGGGTGTCATTCCCCTTCTGTTACTGTTGTTTCTGGTGTTCCACAAGGCAGTGTCCTTGGGCCTTTGCTTTTTATTATTTTTACTGCTGACCTGTGTTCCGAGCTTGAAAATAAACTAATCTCCTATGCTGATGATACAACTCTATATGCGTCAATTCCATCACCAATAGATCGACACGTAATTGCTACTGCTCTGAATAGGGATTTAGCCAAAATTACATCATGGTGTGAACTTTGGGGCATGAAACTTAATGCTAGTAAAACACACTCCATTATCATCAGCAGATCTCGTACCTTGGATCCTCCCCATCCTTATCTACAAGTTTCTGGCGAGCAAATTGAGAATGTGGATACTCTGCGTTTGTTAGAGTTACTCTTGATCCCAAACTTACTTTTGAAAAGCATATTCGTTCTTTCTTCTCTTCCATGTCCCAAAAAATTGGTCTGCTTCGCAAGGTTTATAAAAAAATTGCTTGTGACGCCACAGTTATCAAGTCTTTTTATGCTTTTATTTTTCCACATTTCGAGTACTGCTCACCTGTCTGGTTGTCAGCAGCTGACTGCCATCTCAAGTTGCTTGACAGGTTGCTAAATTCCATCAGTTTTATTCTACCTCATTTGTCTCTTGATCTGTGTCATCGACGTAAAGTTGGTGCCCTTAGTCTTTTATTTAAAGTTTTTAACAACCCTCAGCATCCCTTACATTGGGTTCTGCCTGGGCCCTATGTCCGGGCTCGTGCAACTAGATTCACAAGCAATCTTAATGATCTTGCCATGAGCCGTGTTAATTTTTCTAGTACACAGTTTTTACGGTGTTTTGTGCCGGCCATGGTTGACTTGTGGAATAAGTTGCCAAATGAGCTAGTCAATTCAGCTCATATCTCCATTTTTAAGTCTAGAGTTAATGCTTTTTTGCAGCATTAATTCTAATTTTTAAATTTATTTTATTCTATTTTATTGTATTATATTTATACTTGATATCCTCCACTGCATAATATGTTATCTGTGTTTAATATGTGTATATGTACAGTATACAGTATATGTTTTTATTTTTTCCTAAGTTGCCGTAGTCTCTCTCCAGTGCCTCCGGGTGTTTTGTGTGGATTCATCTTGATGGTGTTTCTGCACCCTGGTTGGAGACTTTGGCATCTCATATAATAATAATAATAATTCTCACACAGGATCGTCAACACCTGGAACGACTTGCCGGAGTGGGTAGTCAACGCTGAATCCGTTGAAAAATATAAGTCTGGCATAGATAAAGTGTGGAGGGGCAAGGACCAAAAATATAATTATAGGGCACATATAACCACCACACGCAGGAGTGGCCAAGGTCCAGACAGGGAGCAGGCTACAGAGCTGGAGCCACAGGCCTAAGCCTCTTCCAGAACATCATCTGTGAGTATCTGTGAGTATCTATACAAGGCATGTGAAATAAATTACTTAGAGAGTGTACAAAAGAATTTCACTTCGCATATAAGTTCGGTAAAACAGCTACACTATTGGAAGTTAAATATATTTTTTGTTAGGCCTAGGCTATTTTATCTAGCCTAGGCTACCTTAGGCCTAATAGGTTTGTAACAGTAGGCTAAGCCGCTAATAACACCAATGACCAATAGCATTGCAATGAAGTATATAATATCAATTATCTAGAGATCCTACACATTGAAATATTTAGTATAACTCCATTTCTATGTCACAAATTTTGTTGACATATTCGAAGACAGATATGGAATCTATATGCTCTAAACATCATATTAAAATTAGTTTCAACCCTCGGTAAAACCTATTAAAAAAAACGGTAACATGTCTACCTACGGTAAAACGGTTGTCAATACTCTCTTATACAGTAGACGGCGCAGCTTTCAGCGACGCCATTTTTTCATCAACTGGAGAGCTCTAACCCTCAACTTTTTTAATACTATCACGCCATCTGCCAATCCCCATTGGAAATTGGTCGTATGCATCTTCGCGCGAAGATAATTATATGGAATAGGCTCGCAGCCTTATACATAATTTATTAGGGACAATGTAGGTCTATGGAATCCTTATGTTGTACTCATGTATAATCCACTGTGGGAGAATAGTTTTGATCACATTTATAAAAAACGATATTAATAGAAAAAACACCCATTCTAATCAATCTCAGAGCTCTTTCGGACATCCTCACTGTTTACAAACGCCTTCTTTATGAGGTATAATCGATGTTTAACCCCTGCTGGCAACATAGATGATTTCAATAATTCATGGGGGGATGAGGGGGGGGCAAAGCCCCCCTTCAACCCATCGTGTATCCCACATTGGAATCATAACTAAGACCATGAAATCACTCACTCAAAATCTGGAGGAAAAAACATGAAAAATAAGGGTGCGAGCTTCTTCCCTATAATTGCCCGCGCAAATTCATTATTAATTCGCGTGAATGCACCTACGCTCGAATATGAACTCGCACCAATATACCTACGCTCAAATATTAATTCGCTCGAAGTGTCCAGATACCGTACCAGGTACTAGTGACATACCTTTATTCCTCATCAAAAGTACAGTAAAAGATCTAATTCACCTAAATGGTTTGACCATAATTGTGCTAGAGTAACTGAACAAAATGCAATAGCCTACAATGCATACACAAGATCAAAAACACATGAAGCCTTTAATTACTTTAGAAACATCAGAAATCATGCCAAAACTGTATTAAACCTAACTAAATCAAACTTTCTCCATAAGCAGGCAAATAAACTTCTAAATAATCCAAATGATAACAAAATATTTTGGTCTACTCTTAACTCATTCAAATCCAACTTCACTACTGCTTCATCCATTCCACCATTAAAATCTCCGACTGGCAATCTTGTAAGTGACCCACGAGGTAAAGCTAACCTTCTTGCAGATATTTTCTCCACCAACTCAACCTTAGATGACATAAATCAAGATGTCCCTGTACTTAATTTTAATTCACCTGAAATTCCCTCACTTAAGATCCACACCAGACATGTCAAAACTATTTTGCAGAATCTCTCAGTAGATAAGGCTCCTGGTCCAGATGAAATTCCTCCAATAGTACTTAAGAATTGCTCCTTGGTGCTCGCTCCTGTATTGGCAAAATTTTTCCGTCTGTGTACTCATACCTCATGCTTCCCAGTACCCTGGAAAGAAGCAAACATCCATCCAGTTCCTAAAAAAGGTGCCTCTTCAGATCCATCAAACTACAGACCAATAGCTATAACTTCCACTCTTGGCAAAGTTTTTGAAATTATATTAAATAATCACATAATTAAGCATCTGGAGAATAATAAATTAATCAGTGATAGGCAATATGGTTTTAGACGATGTCGATCAACTGCAGACATTCTTTGCCTTCTTACGCATCAAATCAACCAAGCTACAGACCAACATGGTGAAACACATACAATAGCACTGGATATATCAAAGGCATTTGATAGAGTCTGGCATCAATCCTTATTGTCGAAGATGTCACACTACGGCCTTGCATCATTAGTTCCACTAATTTCTTCTTATCTTCATAACAGAAAAATACGTGTAATGGTAGATGGCCTTTATTCTCAATTTCACTCAATAAATGCTGGTGTTCCCCAGGGATCAGTTTTGGCCCCAACTCTGTTCCTCATTCATATCAATGATCTCATATCTACCACTCATAATCCAATACATTCCTACGCAGATGACTCAACACTCCACAGTTCCTTCACATTTACCAATTCTTTCACCCAACCCGATCTTATAAATTCAAAATAAACACTGCAATTTCTCTGAACCGGGACCTTTCTAGAATTAGTGAATGGGGACAAGAGAATCTAGTTTCCTTTAATGCACAGAAAACCAAGTACATTCAATTTTCTAACCGACAGAATCTCACTGACTCCCATATATTTTTTAATGATGTAAATATTCCCACTTCCCCTAGTATTGACATTCTCGGTGTAACATTAACTACTAACTTGAGCTGGACACATTATGTTAGAAGCATTGCTAAGAATGCCTCTAAAAAACTGGGACTCCTGTACAGAGTTCGAGAATTCTTCACTGACGAGCAGTTGGCCGTAATATATAAAAGTCATGTGCGCTCTCAGATGGATTACTGTTCACCTCTGTGGGGTGGAAGTGGAGTGGTTGCATTGAGGCAGTTGGACAAAATTCAAAATAAAGCTATTAGATTAATCAATAACCCTGCAATCACACAGGACCTTCCTACATTAGCCATACGAAGAAACGTTGCATCCCTTGCATTATTCTACAGATATTTCACAGCAATTGTTCCGAGGAACTTGCTTCAATTGTGCCGCCTCTCCACATCTTTCCCCGTAGAACTAGGGCAGCTGAGAGCGCCCATGAATTTACACTTTCTCCTCCACAATGCAGAACTTCTGCTTATCAGAATTCATTTATCCCCAGAGCTACTACTCTTTGGAATTCACTTCCCTCGAATTGCTTTCCACAAACTTACAATCAACAAATGTTTAAATCCAGTTGTTACAAACATTTTATGAATGGAGGATGCCTTTAGGCACATGGACCTTTTTGTTTTATCTGTGTTTTTCCTTCCTCCGTTCATTGTCTCTTAAAAAAAAAAAAAAAAAAAATACACTAGGTGTTAGCCGAGGGCTACATTTGCATCCCACGTACTGGATACTATAATAATTACATACAGTATAGTAGGTGTTAGCTGAGGGCTACTTTTGTATCCCACGTACTGGATACTATAATAGGTACATACAGTATAGTAGGTGTTAGCTGAGGGCTACTTTTGTATCCCACTTACTGGATACTATAATAGGTACATACAGTATAGTAGGTGTTAGCTGAGGGCTACTTTTGCATCCACGTACTGGATACTATAATAGGTACATACAGTATAGTAGGTTAGCTGAGGGCTACTTTTGTATCCCACTTACTGGATACTATAATAGGTACATACAGTATAGTAGGTGTTAGCTGAGGGCTACTTTTGCATCCCACGTACTGGATACTATAATAGGTACATACAGTATAGTAGGTGTTAGCTGAGGGCTACTTTTGTATCCCACTTACTGGATACTATAATAGGTACATACAGTATAGTAGGTGTTAGCTGAGGGCTACTTTTGTATCCCACTTACTGGATACTATAATAGGTACTACAGTATAGTAGGTGTTAGCTGAGGCTACTTTTGTATCCACTTACTGGATACTATAATAGTACATACAGTATAGTAGGTGTTAGCTGAGGGCTACTTTTGTATCCCACGTACTGGATACTATAATAGGTACATACAGTATAGTAGGTGTTAGCTGAGGGCTACTTTTGTATCCCACTTACTGGATACTATAATAGGTACATACAGTATAGTAGGTGTTAGCTGAGGGCTACTTTTGCATCCCACGTACTGGATAATATAATAGGTACATACAGTATAGTAGGTGTTAGCTGAGGGCTACTATTGTATCCCACTTACTGGGTACTAGTGACATACTGTATACTAGGTGTTAGGTGAGGGCTAGCTTTGTATCCTATGTACTTTGGTCTAAGTTAGGTTAGGTTCTTTGGTTAGTTATTGTTGTGAACCTCTCGCTGCCGGAGTAAGGTATGTCCTATAATACTGTGCACTGTTACAAAGGAGTACAAAGGAGTACAAAGGAAATCAAGCAACAACAGATCTAGTGACCCTTCTAGGCTGCTTGTCCTCCAAAACACTGAGGATCAAGTGTCCAAACAGTGGTTTAGAGTGGGTAAGGGAACATTGGAAAGGGAACTACTGCCCTGCCACTAACGTGGCAAGACTAGGAAGTTAGTAGGGGACATATGGGTTAGTAACTGAGGGGAGGATAAAATAAAGTTATTAATTTACAAACGCAGTCAGTCGCGGGTTTGATGCGAGATATTTGTCTAGCCGGAATTTAAATGAATCAACGGTGCTGCAGTCTATAACGTCTCGGGGAAGCCCATTCCACAAGTTGACAACTCGATTGAAGAAGAAATTCTTAGATTCGTGCGAGTTAAAAGATTTACCAATAATTTTGCAACCGTTTCCCCGCGTGTAATTAGATTGGTCGATAGTGAAGTACTTACTACAGTTCATATTGTCGATGCCTTTGATGATTTTGAACACTTGAATTAAGTCACCTCTTAATCTGCGCTGGGTTAAAGGAAATAGATTTAATTCTCTAAGACGCTCTTCGTATGGTTTGTTCTTTAGGCTAGGTATCATTTTGGTAACTCTACGTTGAACTCGTTCTAGCTTGTTTATGTCTTTTTGGTAATAAGGGCACCAGCATTGAACGCAGTATTCCAGAAGAGGGCGGACTAAGGAATTGTAAAGGGTTAGGATTACGTCTTTGGATTTATGCTCAAATGATCTGCCTATAAAGCCAATTATTTTGTTTGCCTTCTTAACAACTTCTGAACATTGTTGACTCGGTTTTAGGTTACTCGATATTGTTACTCCCAGATCGGTTTCTCTGTTTACATTCTTAAGCTGAGTGCCATTCATCGAATAGTTTGCTTTCTCATTTAGGTATCCGATATGTAGTACTTTACATTTATCCGCATTGAAACTCGTTTGCCAAATTTGGGCCCAATGTGACAATTTATCTAGATTGTGTTGCATATCGTCAACGTGATCTTTTAAGAGTATGCTATTTGCAATTTTTGTATCGTCAGCAAATTTTGAGATTGTACAGGTGAGACCCTCATCTATGTCGTTGATGTAAATTAGAAAGAGAATTGGTCCTAGTACCGATCCCTGGGGTACCCCGCTACTTACATTGGTCCATTTAGATGCCTTACTGTTTATGACTACTCTTTGCTTTCTGTCGCTGAGCCAATTTTCTATCCATTTCAACACACCGTCTTGTATTCCGTGCGCTTTTAGTTTTAGCAGTAAACGTTTGTGGGGAACTTTGTCAAAGGCCTTTTGAAAATCAAGGTACTGTATATAATATCTACAGCTTTACTCTCATCGTAGAGGTTGAGGATATCGTGGAAGAAGTCTAAGAGGTTTGTTAAACAGGAACGTTTTTTACGAAAGCCGTGTTGAGTATCTTTAAGTATGTTATTTTCCTCTAAGTGATTTACGAGTCTGTCTCTTATGACCGTTTCTAGCATTTTACATACAACTGAGGTTAAGCTAATTGGACGATAGTTACTGGGTAGGGATTTGCTGCCTTTTTTTAATATCGGTGTTACGTTGGCTATCTTCCACTGATCGGGCATAGTTCCAGACTGCAAGGATTTATTGAATAGTAATGTCAGTGGTTTGGAGAGCTCATCCTTAGCTTCCTTTAGAACTCTAGGCGAGATTGTATCAGGTCCAGGCGTTTTATTTACCTTGAGTTTATCTAAACAATTCAATACTTCTCTCTCTGTAACGGTGATATTGCTTAGAACATCTGAATTATCAATCTGAATCGGCGATGGTGTAGGGATATCACTGAGGTCTTCTGTTGTAAAAACTGATGCATAGAAGGTATTGAGGGCATTACTCATTTGTACTTTGTCTTTGGTGTATTCTCCATTTTCATCGACTAACGGTCCAACAGTTGAAGTAACTACTTTTTTCTTTCTGATATAACTATATAATTCTTTCGGGTTTGTTTTACTTTGATTCGCAATATGTAACTCTAGGGTCTTTTTACTTTGCTTAATTAACTTTTTGGCTTTGCGTCGTAGCTCTACAAATTTCACCCGTTCTTCGTCATTTTGTGAGGATTTTAATCTATCATTAGCAAATTTTTTAGCAAGCAGGAAGTTTGAAATATCTTTATTCAACCATTTGGGCTTATTATTATGGCCTGGACGCCGTATTTTCGATGGTATGCAGTCTTGCACTGCTTTTAGGTAAGTGGTTTCGAATAACTTCCAAGATGTATTTATGTCGTTATTGTTAATTAAAAAGCTCCAGTCAGTTTCTTTATACATAGCTCTAAGTTTATGAAAGTTTGCTTTCTTGAAATTAGGGACTTTTTCGATGCTACTATTTGGTTCGTTACTAGTAAAGTTTAAAGTGAAAGTTATCGTACGATGGTCGCTGTTACTGAATTCATCACCAACATTCAAATTCTCTATTAATTCTTCTTTTGTTGCAAGTACAATGTCAAGAACGTTATTACCACGGGTCGGTGTTCGAACAAATTGATAAAGCGAACTCTCTTGCAAGTTCGTATACAAGTCATGTCCGGAGTGTGAAGTAAGAGTATCGCCCCACTTGGTCACAGGTAAATTAAAGTCGCCAACAAATATGGTATCTTGTGAGTTACTTACATCTGCAATTTGTTCATAAATTTCTCGGTCAGTTTGCACTGATTGAGCTGGAGGTCTGTATATTAATGCAAGTATTAGTTTTGTACCTTTATTATTCTTTATTAGCACAAAAGATGTGTCGACGTTCACAATTTGAGGTTTTGACAAGAGGGTCGGGTTAAGACTTTCTTTGATATAAAATAAAACGCCACCTCCATTTTTATTTATTCGGCTTTTCTCAAACATTACATAACCGGGAAGTGAATACTCTGCTAAAAAGTCTCTATCTACTGTATTGAGCCAAGATTCTGTTATACCAATCACATCATAATTTTCAGTAAACACTAGTTCCTCTAAATCTGAAAATTTATTGCGTATGCTACGAGCGTTTGCATAGCAAACCTTTAAAGTTGCGGTTTTAGAACTCACAGAACTTTCTTTAATCAAATTTTTGGTTCTGATCGGATCTAAATTTACATTCATGGCTGACATCGGTCCTCGGTCGTTATCCCTGGCGGTTTTTAATTTGGGTCGTGTTGGTGGAGCTTTATCCAAATTCGCGGTTCTTGACAGATTAGCATTTAATTCCTTCGCAGGTTGCCGCCCTCGCTGTCTTCAGTCCTCCTTCCTGGTTGTCCTGTGCTGAGTCGATTTCTTCTCCGAAAATCCTTCACCGCATCGTTGAGAAGACGCCCAAAACGTGCTGCTCCCACCTGGTTCAGATGAACTCCATCGTCCGAAAACAAATAGTCATCGTAGTAGAAATTGTCCCAGGTGTCGACGAATCCCACGTTTTCCTTCCTGCAGAGGTTTGCTAGACAACGATTTGTGCTGGTGGCTATGTTGTAAAATAGGCTCTCTACACCAAGCCGGGGGACGATTCCTGAGACGATGATCCTTGATGACTTCTCCTTAAACGACTTGATCAGCTGCTGGTACTTTAAAAGCAAATCTTCCGACCGGGTTCGCTGTACATCGTTGGATCCAACGTGGACGACGTACATTGTATTAGCAGGGGCCAGCTTAGATACTTAGATACCCAACCAGTGGGGGCGGCAGCCCCCACCCATAATACTAGGATAGGTTAGGTAAGGTTAAGTTAGGCTAATGTCTTCTCAAAGTTGACTCAATATTTATAACATAGGCTATTACTCACTCCACCCGACTGGATTTCTACTGGTAGCAGTTTTACCCAACCAGCGGGGGTGTGGGGGCGGCAGCCCCCACCCATAATACTGTACTAGGATAGGTTGTTGTTGTTGTTGTTGTTGTTGTTGTTGTTCCCCAAGCTGCCTGGCCGAACAGGCCCCGAGCAATTCCAAGGCCATAACCGAGCGCCCCCACAGAACCCTCCCTGCCGACCACAATAAAGCCTGGGTGACCGAAGCCACTCCATGGCGGGGAGCTGAGGAGGGTGCAGAAACGCCTGGGAAACCAAAGCCCCACCCAGGGCCCTGTGCCCCTCAGCAATTATGAAGAGAAAGTTGAGGGGCAAGTGAAAAAGGTGACGCTTTGGCTTCCAATCTTGGTAGATTGGGAGGTCAATCCACGGAAAAGACGCCGTCACTTCAGATCTAAAAAATATATAAGTTAAAGGAACAGTCAGAGTAAGCTATGGGTATGGCAGAGATCGCTCAGTTCTCACTCTGATAGACCAGCCCATCACCACATGACTAGAACCTAATCCTCTCAGCATCAGCTAGGAAAGGCCCTAGAAAGCCGCCTTTGGCGGGGGGATAGCTCCCCTATTTCAACCCCTTTCGGGGTCGGGCACCCGCCCACTAGGATAGGATAGGTTAGGTAAGGTTGTTAGGTTAGGCTAATGTCTCCTCAAAGTTGACTATTTTTTATAATATAGAATATTACCCACTCCACCCCGTGAAATCCGTCAAATCCAAGCCGACTTTCGTCAAAACTTGGCTCGGGTTTTTCAAAAATTGGGTTTTATGGGTCTCGAAAATGCACAAACCCGAGCCAACTTTTATTTACAAATGCGCAATATATTCGCTTTATACGTTTTTTACCCCTCAATTTCCCTAGGTAAGATCCTATGTAGCGGTAGTCACCGTATTTTGTTTGCCCATTAACCCGGGAGCTGCGGGGAGACTCTTAAGAGTTCCCCCGGCGCACTGCGGGAAGACTCTTAAGAGTCAGAGAAAATAAAAATCAACTTTTGACATCGAAAAAAAAAAAAAAATTTTATATTTTTTTTTTTTTATTTTTTTATTTTTTTTTGGCCCCTGGGCCATGCAAAATCTCAGTCCTCTACCTCCCCTCCTTCCCCACTTTCCTCCTCTCCTTCAGTTATCACCTATTTTCCCTGTTATTCCCTTATTCTGAGGTATATTTTCGTGCTAACATTAGAAATCCGATTGGAGGGTGTGGTCATCACTGATAGCAAGCGAGTGCAAGAGAGAGAGAGAGAGTATTGATCGACTGCGTCTCAGTGGCCTTGGGGGAAATTGGCGGGAAAGCAGATTGCCTCACCCATACATTATACAACTCGCGGGCTATATCTCCGATTTTGACCATCCAAACGCTGTTTTCACTCGTTTTATTGTTGTTTCAGGTTAATACCTTTATAATCAACCCATAATAGGCGCATATGGATAAATATTAATGCTATTAATGGCACAATGAATATTTTAGTGACGGAAACACCTCAAATACGTCAGCACAGGGGGACGTTTCCAATTACCCCCATGCGCACTTCAGAGGTTAACTACGGATCCTTATTTATATCCTCATATCTCTTAGTTATTTTCTTCACTTACCTCAACAATACTAAACCCCGATAGCTGGGGAGGGTATGAAATATATCAGGGAAAGAGAGGGGTTGAAACACGGAGATTAACTAGAATATAGCCATCTTGATTAACCAAGCCAAGACGTTGTGTATCCTTGCTTGTGATTGGTTGTTGATTATCGTGACGTCATCAGCCAAGGCGGGCCTCAGCGATGACGTCATTTCAGCCCTCGGCCAACATGTCGTCATTACACCCGCTTATTTTTACACCCGCTTAATCTTACACCCGGTTAATTTAAATTAACATCAGCGGTGTATATGTTTCACACAACGTGTATTATAATGTCATTAGTGCACTGTGTAATTTGCGTCTTGATATTCAAACCGTTTCTATTTACCAATACTAATTAGTATATTAGTATATTAGTAGCGATATCGTCCCAAGATGAACGGATATATTAGTAATTATAGGGAATAGGCTCGCACCCTTATTTGTTATGTTTTTTCCTCCAGATTTTGAGAAATGAGTGTAGGCCCTATTCATGGTCTTAGTTATAATGCCAATGTTGGATACACGATGGGTTGAGAGGGGGCTTTGCCCCCCCTCACCCCCCCATGAATTATTGAAATCGTCATCTATGTTGCCAGCAGGGGGTAAATATTGATTACACTGCATAAAAAAGGCGTTTGTAAACTGTGACTGTCCGAAAGAGCTCTGAGATTTATTAGAATGGGCATTTTTTCGGTCAATATTAAGGAGACGGACCACAGCTATTTTCAATTATTGTATTTTTGTGGATTTGTGATTTATATGATTTATTAGGTTTCTATAGGCCTATTACAATTTGTTCATGCAAATTAAGGAACATATCCAGGAACCTGGCCAACTTTTATTTCGTGATTTTTTGGGTTTTTTTTTTAGCTAGTTTTCATCATTATACAGTGGTTGTCATTAATTAGAATCTCCGGAAAAAAGTTGTCCCCATTATCCAACAATCTTAAGATACGGCCCCCGATAGTGGGGATGGCTATGAAGTACAGGGAAATTGAGGGGTAAAAGACGAAAATAAGGGGTAATATTAGCGTAACCTAACAACCTTACCTAACCTAACCTAACCTAGTATATTAGGTGGGGGCTGCCGCCCCCACACCCCCGCTGGTTTGGTATTTAGCCTAATTCATAAAAGATTGACGGTCGGCAAAAGAGTTAATTATAAGAGTGAGATAACTCTATTTCTTATTGCTAATCTGCCAACCTCTGCGTCATATGAGTCTGAAGGGGTTAAGTGGGCTATGAGTTAATCAACATGGCTAAATTGCAGATAATGTTTCAACATCACGGTAATTGTTTAGTGTATGGCCTCCTCCTAAAGAAAATGGATTTTTGAGCACAGACTGAACCAAATGTTCACTACTGTACTTACATAGCTGGTCATTAACCTAACCTAACCTAAGGTAACCTGGGCATCCTGGGGGCTGCTGCCCCCAGACCCCCGCTGGTCTTGGGTTGAAAAGTGATAAAAAACACATAGCCTATCTCTTACCTCATTATTCAAAGTTTTGTATTTTGTTTAATATACACTTCCCAGGTAATTTGAACAGTTCTATTGCTTCTATATATCATATAATACACCATAGAATACGTTTTTAATAACTAGAAAAAGAGGACTTCGATTAAACAATTACGATCTTAAGATACGGCCCCCGATAGTGGGGAGGGCTATGAAGTACAGGAAATTGAGGGGTAAAAGACGAAAATAAGGGGTAATATTAGCGTAACCTAACAACCTTACCTAACCTAACCTAGTATATTAGGTGGGGGCTGCCGCCCCCACACCCCCGCTGGTTTGGTATTTAATTCATAAAAGATTGACGGTCGCCAAAAGAGGTAATTATAAGAGTGAGAGAACTCTATTTCTTATTGCTAATCTGCCAAGCTCTGCGTCATATGAGTCTGAAGGGGTTAAGTGGGCTAAGAGTTAATCAACATGGCTAAATTGCAGATAATGTTTCAACATCACTTTTTCTTTGATATAATTCAGGGCCTCTCCACCTATATGGGTTATTATTGACGAGGTAAGTGTAGGAAATAAGTCTGTATTGAGGATATTCATTACAGATTCTGTGGTAATCGTAGCCTAGGCTTGGACCCAAATAACGACGGTATAAAACCCTTACCCTTGGTGTACTGGACAATAATGGTCTGCAGCCAAATTAACACAATTCCGCTGGAAGCTCCGTTGGTAATCCCGTTAAATAGATGTTGAAGGTGTTTTCATAAAGCAAAAACACTTCACTATTCATTGAACAACAGTTCCACCATTTCAAATATGGCCGACTGGCCCGAATCCGAGAGATTATAAACACCAAGGATAATAAATGAATCAATGTGACGTCGTAGAGGGATTGAGAAACAAAAGAGGCTCATTATATGGACTGACGTGTATTTCTACACCCGTTAAAATGTTGCGAGAATTTGTGACGTCACCGTCTAGACAGTGACGTACTCCCACAACAACCATTCATATACCATCATCGCTCGTGACGTCACACCCAGTTTATTGACCAATAGAATAGCAGTATACAACTCGACTCACTTCCACTCGTCGCCCACCAGCTGAGCTGGGAAATTGTAAAAGTGAGTCCACAGGTGCCCTCTAATTATTCATTTACCAAGTATATTTTCCATTTATAGTATACTACGAAGCAACATACATAATACATATATATGTACAAACAACAAATATGCTTGAGATATAATGCATGCCGTTTCGCAGGAATATACCTTTCCCTATTCTTCATAGCCCTTCCCACTATCGGGGGCCGTGTTGTTAGATTCTTGGATAATGGGTAAATACTAATTTCCATGAAATATTTTTTTATTATAAAAAGTTTATAGGCTAAACAATACAAATAACCAATCCAAAAAATAAACAAATAACCTTGAACATAGCTGTGGTGCGTCTCGTAAATATTGACAGTTAGGTTAATGACAACGGATCAGCCTCAGGTGGTAGGTATGGAATACAGTAAGTACTGTACAGTACTATGAACATATATTACCAGGTAGGTAATGGTTCGTCTTGTATCCCACGTACTAGGTACCTGGTACTACGGACACATTGTAGGTGTTAGGTGAGGGTTAGTCTTGTATCCATTGTAGTAGGTCTAGGTTACTGGGTATTTATGATTTCCAAAACCGCTACGTTTTCGATAAATCGGGTTTTATGGGTTTGCAATTTGGGAAACCATGACCCAATTTTCGAAATTATGAAATCTGGTTTTGGGGGTTTATAAATCAAGACAACCCGACCAAAATATCTAAATAACGTCACTGTCGTTTTGTACTCTAAAAAATAGCAAAATCCGAGCCAACTTTTGCCAAAACTTGGCTCAGGTTTTGGACAAATCGTTTTTTATGGGTTTGTAAATCAAGAAAACACGAGCCAATTATCCAAATAACATCGCTGTCTTTTTTTACTTTAGAAACTCGCAAAATCTCACTATTGCCATGAATAGTTTATATGAAATATTTGATAGTGCAATAGGTCAAAAGTTTTTTGCTAATGGTTTGTTACATTTAGGTATCAGTTTTGTGTTAGTTTTTTCCCAATTTACTGGTATGTCTACCTCTCCTATTATTATTTTATTTAAACTTATCTTTATTTCATTTATACAAATATTATTATTAATTAGAAATTTATAAAGTTCAGGCTTTATGCCATCCGGACCTGCAGATTTTTTAGGCTTTAGGTTTTTTTTAGATAATCCTTTATGTCACGGTTAGATATTGTTGGCAAACCCATTGGTTTGATTTTTAATTTAGGCTTAAATGCTATGTCAAAGTGTTCCTCCATATGCTCTGGAGCTGTGTATATCTCGTTCCTATGATCAGTTAATATATCTATCACATTCTCTTGTTCGTGGTAATGGTTATAAATTGTTTTTGTTAGTGGATTCCAAACTTGCTCTATTTTATTGTTGTGCTTTTTATAAATTTGTGTCCAGTAGTTTTCTAATTCTTGTTCCGCTTCCTGTTGTCCTAATTTTTGTCCCTCTCCGTTATATACCGGTATGATAACCCCCCCCTGGGGGTTAGGGAATAGAATATGCCCCACGTGCCTTCTGCGTGTCGTAAGAGGCGACTAAAGAGGTTGGGTCGGTGGGCTTGCGACCCCCACCCGGAAAAAATATCTAAGCAAAAAAAAACGAACGAACAGCCTCGGATGCGGACGGAACCAACGTTGACGAACCACGACCGACTAAGGACATGCCTTCGGACATTCTGAGAATGGCTACGTGGAATGTTAGTGGCATGAATGATGGCACAAAAGAGAGAGAGGTTCTGGAAGTGTTAGTGAATGCCAGGCTGGATGTATGTGGAATGACAGAGACCGTGTGGAATGGGTGTGTATGCTGGAGTGAGTGAAGGAACAGCGAGAGAAGGTGCATGTTTGTTTGTAAGTAGCAAATGGAAGGAATGTGTAAGAGAGTATGGGTCTGTGGGTTCAAGGATTGTGTGGGTGAGAATGAAAGTAGGAATACAAACGTGGGTGATTGTATGCGTGTATGCCCCGACAGAGGATATACTTGAAAGAAAGAAAGAGGAGTTCTGGATGAATGGCCTGGAGAAGTGAACGAAAGAATATTTCTGATTGGGGATATGAATGGTAAGGTGGGTGATATGAAAGTTGAGGGAGTGGTGGGAGGGTGGGGGGTACCATCAGAGGTGAATGGGAATGGTAGTGCACTTGTGGACGTATGTGTGGGGAGGAGGCTGTGGATAGCCAACACGACACAGAATGATCCACAGGTACACATGGAAACGGATGTTGACGATGAAGGATAAGACAGTGGTGGAACGAAAGTCATTGATTGATTATGTATGTGTGGATGACGAATGAAGAAATCTGTGATGGATGCTAGGGTGTATAGGGGTATTGGAGGGGGTCTGTCTGATCATTATGTAGTGGTAGCTAAGGTTAGGATACAAAAGAAGTGGGTGAGGAGAGCGGGAGGGAGGCGAGAGGAGGGTGGAATGGTGAGGAGGGTGGAGAGGTTGCAGGAGGAGGAAGTCAGGGAGGAGTACAGGAGAGCAGTGGAAAGACGACTAGGTGGGTTCGACCTGGAAGTTATGGAGGAAGTGGAGGAGATGAGCAAGGTGTTTAAGGATGAGATCTGTGCAGCATGTGAGGAGGTGTGTGGAGTGAGGAGAAGAGGGAGGGGAGTGAAAGGTACAGCATGGTGGACAGAAGAGGTAAGAATAGCTGTGGAAGAAAAGAAGAAAGCATATAGAGAGTGGTTGGGTAGTAGAGGGAATGAAGATTCCGAGAGACAGAAACGAGCGAGGTACGTGGAGAGTAAGAGGGTGGTGAAGAGAGTAGTGAAGGAAAGTAAGAGAAGAGTAGATGAGGAATTTGGAAGGAATCTGAGTGTAAAATGGAGGGAGAGTAAGAAACTGTTCTGGAAAGAAGTCAAGAAAGTTAGGGAAGGTAGCAAGGGAAACAGTAAGGGTGTGAAAGATAAGAATGGGATAATGCTAGCCGAGAAGCAAGAGAGAGTCGAAAGATGGAGGGAGTACTTCAGTGAGTTGCTAAATGAAAGGAATGAAGAGCCAGCAAACATAGCTGGATATGGTATGGGAGGGAGAAGAAGAGAAGTAGTGGAGGAGGAGGTGGGGATCAGGAGGTCAGAAGTGTGGGAAGCCATGAAAAGAGTGAAGTTGGGGAAAGCACCAGGAACAGATGGAGTGTGTGGGGAAATGTTGAGGTATGGTGGTGAGATAGTGATAGAATGGGTATGGAAAATGTGCAAACTAGCATGGGAGAAGGGGAGTGCACCCGATGACTGGAAGACTGGCATAATAGTCCCCCTATATAAGGGCAAAGGGGAAAGAGGAGTGTGTGGTAACCACCGAGGAATATGTCTTCTAAGCGTAGTAGGGAAGGTATACAGTAGGGTAGTGATTGAGAGAGTGAGAGTGAGAACGGAGAAATGGATAGGCGACGAGCAGGGAGGTTTTAGGAAGGGAAGAGGATGTGTAGATCAGATTTTTACCCTGAATTGTGTTGTGGAGAAGTATCTGGAGAAGAAACAAAAGGTGTATGTTGCCTTTATGGACTTGGAGAAGGCCTATGACAGAGTGGATAGAGTAGGTTTGTGGAAAGTACTTAGAATATACGGAGTAGAGGGCAAGTTGCTGAAAGCAGTGAAGAGCATGTATGAGGGTGCAAAGGCGGCAGTACGTGTGGAGAGTGAGCAGAGCGAGTTCTTTGACCTGAATGTTGGTTTGAAACAGGGGTGTGTGATGTCCCCGTGGTTGTTTACTGTATATATGGATGGAGTTATGAAAGAAATACTATCAAGAGCAGTGGATGTTGGTGTATCGCTGAAAAGGGAGGGAATTGAGTGGAAGCTACCTATACTGCTGTTTGCGGATGATACAGTTCTGATGAGTGATAATGAATGGGAGTTGCAGGGTCTGGTAAATGAGTTTGGAACAGTGTGCGAAAAACGGAATTTGAAGGTAAATACGGGGAAGAGCAAGGTTATGGTCTTCGAAAGGGGTGAAGTCACAGAGTGTGAGGTGAAGCTGAACGGTCAGGCTATGGAGATCGTCAACTCTTTTAAGTATCTGGGCAGTGTGTTGAGTAAAGATGGGACTATGGATGAAGAGGTGCGGGAGAGGGTACAACAGGGGAAGAGGGTTGTAGGAACGCTAAAAGCAGTAACAAGAAATAGGGTGGTCAGTATGGAAGTGAAGAAGTCCTTGCATGACAGTGTGGTAATCCCGACACTGACTTACGGAAGCGAAGCATGGACGTTGGTTGAGAGACTCAGACCAAGAGTGAGAGCAGTGGAAATGAATTACTTAAGGAGTGCGTGCGGAGTTACATGGAGGGATAGACAGACTAATGAGGAAGTAAGAAGGAGGTGTGGTGTGGAGGTAGATGTGCTGGAAAGTGTGAAAAGGAACAACTTGAGATGGTTCGGCCATATGGAACGTATGGAAAGCGAGAGAATGACTAAGAGGGTGTACGAGAGCGAGGTGGAGGGACAGAGGGGGAGAGGTAGACCGAATATGAGGTGGAAGGATGGAGTGAGGAACTACATGAACGAAGGCGGTGCTGGTTGGGGGGAGGGGCGTCGACTGACTGGGGACAGAGGTGCATGGGGGCGGTTCGTTCGTGGCCACCCCTTCGGGGATCACGGCGTCAGGCAATAGATAGATAGATAGATAGATAACTTCTTTTTTGGACTTCGTATTTTTACCCCTTAATTTATTTATATTCTCCCATAATTTTGTATTTCCCTTGTCTCTTTTAATTTCACATGTAATTTTTATTTAATTTTCTCGTTTTGCTTTACGTATAAGATCTTGTACTTTGTATTTTTGCGTCAAGTATTTATTGTTTAAAATTTCCTTTTTATTCCCATCGGGTTCATTTCTCTTCATTCTGTTGTATGTCTTCCTAAGCTTAATTTCTTCCCTAATATTTTTGTTTATCCATATGGGTTCACTTTTTGTGTCCCCATTACTGGTATTTGTTTTAAGTCTTCATGTTTTTCTCATGTTTTTATCTGCTAGATTCATTATTTTCTCATCTATATTCTCTATTTTTATGTTATTATCATCTAAGTTCTCTAATTCTTCCTCTACTTCAGTAACTTCATCCACATACTTTCTTATATTTACATCGCTGAATTGCAGGTAACTTATGGGCCGAACGTCTTATAATCTCAAAACTAGTGGGGCTAAACATTAGGGAGAAGGGGGTCCAGAAAAACGGTCTGCCTCCCCTTAAAGAAAGGAGTACTGTATATAGAAAACTAAAGAGGGGTGAAGAACATTCAAGACAATATTATGTCAATCTTAGCCGAAAAGTTAAAACTGATATTAGAAAAGCCAAGCGAAATTACGAGATACAAATTGCTAGGGAATCCAAATCTAATCCAAAGGGGTTCTTCCAGTCATACACAACCAAAATACGAGATAAAATAGGAGTGTGAGTAACAGAACTGCTGATGTTATCTTAAAACTTTACTTGTCATTAGTGAGACCCCATATGGATTATGCTGTTCAATTTTGGTGTCCTTATTACAGAATGGACATAGATTCATTGGAGAGAGTACAACGTAGAATGACAAAAATTATCCATTTTAATATTAGAAATCTTCCGTATGAAGAAAGGTTGAAGAAATCAGGCTTCCATTCGTTAGAGAGACGCAGAGTTAGAGGGGACATGATAGAGATGTTCAAGTGGGTTAGTGGGATTAATAAAGGGGACATGAAAAATGTAGGCCTACTAAAGCTCAGTGATAGCGAAAGAACTCCAACAAATGGTTTCAAATTAGAATTTTTTTGTTTCAAGAAAGATATAGGCAAATATTGGTTTGGTAACAGAGTTGTGGATAGGTGGAATAGGCTGCCAAGTGTTATTGTGGGATCAAGAACGATAGGGAGGTTTAAGATAAAATTAGATAGGCATATGGGCGAGATGGGTTGGGTGTGAAGCGGATCTGTCAGGTGTGGGGCTCTGCAGACCCCCGTCTTTCTGACCTCTGACCGTTTCGGTGAGGTCAGTCCTAATGGTGTTTTTAAGCTGGGCTTATAATTAGGCCTTATAATTAGGGTTGGGTGTGACAGGGATCTGCCTTATGTAGGCCAATCGGCTTTCTGCAGACTCCCATTTTCTTATGTTCTTATGTTTGTCCATTTACTCTTACTATATAGAAACCCCGCATTCTTTTTTATCTTAAAATCTATGATTATTAAGTTGTGGTCTGACAGATCATATATCAACTTTTCTTCATCTATAAGAATTTTTTCAAATATATTAAACATTTCTCTATTTAAGAGTGCATAGTCTATTACACTTTTCATCCCTCTCTCAGTCCAAGTATACGTACCAATTCGATCATCACTATCGTTCAACATGATTAAGTTAAATTCCTCCTGTAAGTTTAGTATTATTTGGCCATTTGTGTCAATCTTTTGTTCTCCTAAAAAACCTACATGTGCATTCATGTCTCCTAATACCATGTAAGGATCCATGTTGATATCTTTTAAGATATTTGACACTTAATTTTTTATTATAATGTTTCTTTCCTTGTCATTTACTGACATGTATATTAATATGAGTGAGAATTCATAACCATGAATTCTAATTTTGTTATGTAATATATCAGGTGAATTTGTCTTTATTGCTTTCACTTCTATGCTTCATTACCGGTATCTTTATAAATTACCATTAATCCTCCTCCTTTTACATCACTTGGGTCCCTCAATTTGGTAAGATTAGGAGTAGTGGGCGTACCACTACCGACATACAGCATAAATCATCTATAAAACATTAACCTAACCTAACCTAGTACTACATGAATACTAGGTTAGGTTAGGTTAGGTTAGGTTAGGTTGTTTGGTTAGGTTAATGTTTTATAGATGAGTTATGATGTATGTTGGTAGTGGTACGCCCACTACTCCTAATCTTGCCCTAATTTTGTCTATTTTGCTATTCTTATCCCTTAAATTAAATGATAATATTCATTAGAAATAATTTATTAGGGAAAATAGGGACCAATAGACTCGCCATATATTTCTCATTATAGTCCACATGGAGGAATTTCGTTAACGACACTTGAAAAAACCCGATTACACCGAAAAATAACACGAAAATAATGTCCCGAACGTAAACAAAGCATTGCACCCAATGAATCCTTCGACCTGGGTCCTTTTCTTCTTGTTTTGAAAGATGCGGTGAGTGCGATTCACCCAATAAATGGCTTGAACGTTACTCACAAAAACAATATTATATTAGCCTATATTAGGGTTAGGTTAGGTTAATCTAATCTAATACTGTATAATATTTGTACATTTTAGAAGCGTGCATGGCCTCCCCACAATTTCCCTTACCTACCGTAAAATGGGGTTACTTCGGACATTTTTCGATGTTTTTTAACAATTGCTCCTGAGTGTAAACACATTATAGAGATTTAACTAGGTCAAGTGATGTATGGTGATAGTGCGCCGTAATCCAGGAAGCCTCCTAAAATTATCCCCCATAATAAGAGAGCTATCCTTATCCTAAATGATGTCCGAAGTTTGCTTGAAAAGTTGAAAACTTCGGACATGTATGGATAACTTCGGACATAGGTGATTTCTTATGGAAAATGATTGCCAAGAAAGCTGGGATAACTCCGGACAAACGGAGGAGAACTTCGGACGGACGTTCGTGGCCTTATTTCATTCATTTTTCGGCTCCTACTATTTTATATGAATATTTTATTATTGCTGCTTATTCCTGTCCGATGTTTAAGTGGAAAATGCACAGTCAATACTTTTAGGCCTGTATAATCAGTATAGGAGGGGGATATATACGATGTTTAACATATATTCTGTTTGGATCTGTTCTCATTAGGCATTGAGCTCACCTGTCTCAGTACAGGGAGCAATGATGTTGGTAAAGGTAGGACGGAAGTACTGCTTCGGCAGTACAGGGAGGTGTTAGATAAAGTTAGGAGGAAGGGAGGCATACCTGTAGTACACAGTATCTTGCCACGGAGAGGGGTCAGCAAGGAATGGTCATCTAGGGCAATTGGTATCAATTGTCGGCTGGAAAAATACTGTAATGCAAATGCAATACCATTCCTTGATAACTGGACCCGTTTCTATGGTAAAAATCAGTTGTACGCACAGGACGGGGTTCATCTTTCTCGGCTAGGGGTGGCAAATTTAGCTAGGTCAATAGATAGGATTGTCGCGGGGTTTCGCTGAAAATAAAGCCTGAGAATATGAGTAAGAATAATTGTCTAGATAGGGTAAATTGCCGTACTGGTACATCAGATAGGAATAGAAAATATCAGTCACAGGATTTTAATTGTACTGCTAGTAGAAATATTAAAGGTGTAACAGAAGATGGGAATTCAGTTAGAAATAAAGGTAAATCCGATACCAGTAAAATAAATTCATTGCGATTATATTATACAAACTGTAGGAGTTTATGTAACAAAATGGATGAACTTAGAGCACTTGTTAGCAACGAAAATATAGACATTATAGCACTGACTGAAACATGGATTAATACAGAATCAAGACATTTTTTAGCAGAATTCCATATACCAGGATATAGTTATGTTTAAACGCGACCGAACAAGTAGGAGGGGCGGCGGAATAGCAGTGTTTGTCAGGAGTTCTTTAAAAAGTTGTATTAAATCAGGTATTAGACTAAATACTGATAACGAAAGTGTTTGGGTTGAGGTTAGCGAAGGTAGTGAGACCATAATTATTGGAGTTATTTATAGACCACCAAATATGAGTAGAAACGAAGGTACAGCTTTATGGCAGGAAGTGAAAATAGCATCAAGGTTTAGCAATGTGTGTATTATGGGGGATTTTAATTTTCCGAATATTGATTGGCAGCATCAATACGGCGACTCAGATTCAAAAGAGTTTATTGAGGCGGTACAGGATAGTTTTTTATTTCAATTCATAGACTCGCCTACTAGAGGTAATAATATCCTCGATTTAGTTCTCAGTAATAATGAACAAATGATAAATAATGTAGAGATAGGAGACCAACTAGGAAATAGTGATCATAAATCAATTTATTTTAACATACAATGGACAGGAAAGGCTAAAGAGAATACGACACTTATCCCAGATTTCAGAAAAGCCAATTATGGTGGATTAAGACGAGCCTTAAGAGTCGATCCTATGGTTAAACTATTAAGATTGGACCAAACTCTGCAGCAGGACCAGACGGCTTTCATGCCCAACTGCTAAAAAACTGCAAACATCAGCTAGCCCTGCCTCTAAAACTGCTGTGGAGCAAGTCCCTCCAAACTGGATATGTACCACAATCCCTAAAAGAAGGCATTGTCACACCAATACACAAAGGGGGTAGTAAAGGCATAGCCAAAAATTACAGACCAGTGGTGCTGACGTCACACCTTATTAAAATCATAGAAAGAACAATAAGAGCTAAGATGGTCAGCTTCCTGGAAGATAATGAGGCGTTCAACGAGGGGCAACATGGCTTTAGAAAAGGCCGCTCCTGCCTCTCACAACTACTATCACACTACGACAAAATCCTACAGGATATTCAAGACGGAGAAAATGTAGACGTCATATATCTAGATTTCGCCAAAGCTTTTGACAAGGTGGACCATGGGATCCTTCTACATAAACTCAAATCACTGGGAATAGGGGGAGACCTTGGAAGATGGCTCCATAGCTTCATCACCAACAGAAAACAAAGAGTCACGGTTCAAGGAAGCCTATCAGAAGCAGGTGGGGTCATCAGCGGAGTACCACAAGGATCAGTACTGGGACCTCTCCTATTCCTCATCATGATAGGAGACATCGACAGGGACCTGGAACACTCAACAGCCACATCGTTTGCAGACGACACCAGACTCATGAAGAAAATCACCTCACAACATGATGCTCAGCTACTACAACAAGACTTGGACAAAATCCTGAAGTGGGCAGAAGAAAACAACATGGCCCTAAACGGAGACAAGTTCGAGCTTCTAAGGTACGGGAACAAGAGAGCACTACAAAACGACACCAACTACAAAAGCGGACAGCAAGAAATTACCGCCAAGGACACAGTGAAGGACTTGGGAGTAAATATGAGCAGTGACGCCACTTTTTCCCAACATATTACCAAAGCCACAACAACAGCAAAACAAATAGCAGGCTGGATCCTGAGAACCTTCCACACAAGAAATGAGAGGTGTATGCTAACATTGTGGAAGTCACTGGTCCTACCACGACTGGAGTACTGCTCCCAGCTCTGGTCTCCCCAAAAAGTAGGAGAAATAACAGAAATTGAAGCCACCCAGAGGACATTCACCAGTAAAATCCATGGGTTTCAACACTTTAACTACTGGGAGAGACTTAAGGAGCTGCAGCTGTACTCACTTCAAAGACGTAGGGAGAGATACATCATCATCTACGTCTGGAAGATTTTGGAAAAAAAGGTACCAAACCCAAACATCCAAGAGACTCAGCACCAAAGGCGAGGGAGGCTGTGCTATGTGAGGACTACGCCGGGATCAACACAAAAAATCAAATCCCTGATCCATCACAGCTTTACATACAATGGAACCAGACTGTTCAACTGTATACCAGCCCCTCTCAGGAACATAACCGGGGTGTCTCCAGACACCTTCAAGAAACACTTGGACATGTGGCTGGCCAAAATACCGGACCGGCCACCAACACCAGGATACCCCAGCACCAACTCCAACCGACTTCTGGAATGGAGAGTGGAAGAAAGGGAGCTGCCTGGTCGCAGTGGAGCCCCAGCTCAACTGTGTCACTAACGGACGGAATACAACTAAGTGTAACTAAGTGTAAGTGTAAGTGGACCCAGGTGCGCTAATGAACATACTCTCTCTCAGATACCTGTCTTAACTCAGGATAATTTGACAGCTACATATAATAATTTTATTTCTTCACTCCACAATGCGCAAAATAAATATATCCCCAAAAGAAAATTTAGATCAACACAGAACCAACCCAAATGGATGAATAATAGACTATTAGACCTTCTAGGAAAAAAGAGAGGAATATATCGAAAAATTAAGAAAGGCGAAATTCACCTACTTGCTTACTATCAGAATCTATCAAGAGAGGTTAAAAAATGTATAAGGACAGACAAAAGAAATTATGAAATCAGGATAGCCAATGACTCAAAAAATAACCCTAAGGCTTTTTACCAGCTATATAAATCTAAAGTTAGAGATAAAATAGGCCCCCTTAAAACTTCGATAGGAGAAATGACAGAAAATGATTTAGAAATGTGCAGTACATTAAATAGTCAGTTTCTATCCGTTTTCACTAATGAAAATTTGGCACAGATCCCAGAAGTCCGTAAGGTATATAGCGATAGTATAGAAAATAGGTTAAGTACGGTTACTATAAGTAGAAATGATGTGCTTAAGGAAATTGACAGACTGAAACCTCAGAAATCGCCTGGCCCCGATGAGGTATATGCCAGAGTATTAAAAGAATGCAGAGATGAGTTAAGTTACCCATTAACATTTCTTTTTAACAATTCATTAGAAACAGGTATAGTTCCAGAAGCTTGGAAACTTGCAAATGTAGTTCCGATTTTCAAAAAAGGTGATAAATCAATAGCATCCAATTACCATCCCATTAGTCTCACTTCAATCATAGGAAAGCTACTAGAGTCAATTATTGCTAGAAAAATGAGAAACCACTTAGAAACATTTAACTTAATCAATTCTTCTCAGCATGGATTCACTCAGGGACGTTCTTGCCTTACTAATTTGCTTAGTTTTTTCTCAGAGGTATATGAAGCAGTAGATAATGACAAGGCATACGATATTATATATTTAGATTTCAGTAAAGCTTTCGACAGAGTCCCTCATGAGAGATTGATGAGAAAGGTTGAGGCACATGGAATAGGTGGGGCGTTGTTGGGATGGATTAGGTCATGGCTAATTGGTAGGAAACAGAGAGTCAGCATAAATGGTACCAAGTCAGAGTGGGGAGCAGTCAAAAGTGGTGTCCCCCAGGGATCGGTATTAGGTCCCCTGTTGTTTCTTATATACATAAATGACCTAGATTTAGGTATAACTAGTAGGATAAGTAAATTCGCAGACGATACTAAAATGGGGAGATCAATTGATTCAGATAGCGATATAGAGTGCCTCCAAAGGGATCTAGATACCTTACATGAATGGTCAGTAAATTGGCAGATGAAGTTTAACATTGACAAATGCAAGGTATTAAAGATAGGGAAGATGCAAACAAATGTTAAATATAAACTAGCTAATTTAGAATTAGAAAATTCAGACTGCGAGAAAGATCTAGGTGTGTTTGTTAGCAATGATTTGAAGCCTAGAAAAACAGTGTATAGGCGTTCGTAATAAGGCAAACAGGATTCTCGGGTTCATCTCTAGGAGTGTGAGTAACAGAACTGCTGATGTTATCTTAAAACTTTACTTGTCATTAGTGAGACCCCATATGGATTATGCTGTCCAATTTTGGTGTCCTTATTACAGAATGGACATAGATTCATTGGAGAGAGTACAGCGTAGAATGACAAAAATGATCCATAATATTAGAAATCTTCCGTATGAAGAAAGGTTGAAAAAATTAGGTTTACATTCGTTAGAGAGACGCAGAGTTAGAGGGGATATGATAGAGGTGTTCAAGTGGGTTAGTGGGATTAACAAAGGGGACATGACAAATGTACTAAAGCTCAGTGATAGCGAAAGAACTCGTACCAATGGTTTCAAATTAGATAAATTTCGTTTCAGAAAAGATATAGGCAAATATTGGTTTGGTAACAGAGTTGTAGATGGGTGGAATGGACTACCAAGTGCTATAGTGGGATCTAAAACTGTAGGGAGCTTTAAGATAAAATTGGATAAGCATATGGACGAGAAGGGTTGGGTGTGAAGGGGGATCAGCCGGGTTGGGCCAATCAGCGCTCTGCAGACCCCCATAATCCTGCGTTAATCTCTAACCGTTTTGGTAAGATGATCCTCAGGGTATTAGAGTGTTGAGCCTATAATTGGGCTTTGTAATTGATTTGGGGTTGTGTGGGACAGGGATCTGCCTTGCTTAGGCCAATCGGCTTTCTGCAGACTCCCATTTTCTTATGTTCTTATGTTCTTATGTTCTTAGAAAATATTGAGCAGGAAAAATAACCAATGCTGTCTAATCAATAACTCGAACATTAACTAGGCCTAGTGAAAATATATAGGTATGTATAGTTGTATAACTAGATATACTATATCACTGCATATACACTTTTATGAATTTGAGCATTTTTATAGGTATAACGTATTTGTTGGTGTTTCTTTAGGCAGATTAAAAAAAATGTGGACAAGATATATGCCTCTCCTAATTTATATATATTATATATCCAGAATTATCCGAAATACATAATCGGTTAGCATATTATCATATTTTTATGGGTTTTTGGACTCAGAGAATGATTATATGATCTTTTACCACCATGTTAATGATCGACAAGTATTATGAATGATTTTCATAGGGCAAATAATAACAAAAGATTGTTTTGTTCCATGTCCGAAGTTAAATTTTTTTTTTTTTTTTTTTTAAACAATCGGCTAAATGATAGTGTTCTAGCTAGAGCGTTATACAAGTGTAACAAATTTCCTTTGGTGGATGTTGTCTCTGGTAATGTTACTACAAATTATATCAGTCACAACATCATTCATACAAACAAATTTCTTCAGGGCAATAGAAGTTTGGCAGGGTAGCGAAAAATTTACATATTTTCGTCATATATATAATATTTTGTTAGTGTACATAATACTCATGTCAGTTTCCTAGGACTTTTACATGCTCTTCCTTTGTCCCTTTGCCATTTCTCTAAACGGACCCCACAAAAAAAACAATAAAAAGCGTTTCCATTATATAATGACAATGTCTAATTACTTATTATCGCCGATGTCCGAAGTTATCACCGCAGTACGAAGTTACCCCACTTTACGGTACTGTAAAAGCGCGATTCCCCCAATAAATGGCGCGATAAATCTATAGTTATACTAGGCCTACCCCTATTTTGTCGCTATTCTGTTGGTACTACAGTAATGGGTTAATATTATTAGTACGGTAGTAGACTTAGTATGGCTTGATGATGTGCGGAAGCAGCGGAACTGTACAGTATATTTGACTTGTAATAGATACATTGAAGTATTACAAACCTTCGCGAACCCATAAACAGGGAACGTGAGCTGGGTTTAGACCGTCGCACACCCATAAACAGGGAACGTGAGCTGGGTTTAGACCGGTCGCGAGACAGGTTAGTTTTCGGTTAGGTTAGGTTAGGCTAATGTTAAAAATACTAAAATGCGACGGTCCTCGGTATTAAACAACGCTGTATATCAAATAAAAAATAAAGAAACAACAAATTACCTGAAAAACTTTTATCTGGTTGGTGATAATTTTTTATCAAAATAAGTTTTTTTCCAGTGTCCGCGTCTGCTGAACCATCCAAAAACACGCTAAAAGGCGTGTTTTGAAAGGGGAGGTGGTGGGGGGTAGTGGGGGAGGGGTAGTATAACTGTAGATTTACCTTTCACCCTAAATCCTATTTCTGCTACCCTAGCTGTCCATCCATTAACCCCTTATTGGCGGCGCTCGACTTAAGTCGTGCACCAATTTGCAGCAAGTTAGGAGCATTATTAAGGCTTTTAAAGGGTTAAAATCGAGTGCAAATGGCCGGGAGCACAGCGGGCCAGACAGCCGACTCCCAGGGCTTACCGCCGCCCATTAACTCATGTTCCCTGTGTTCTCGAGAGGCCGGCAGTGTAGCCAGTAGTGAGCATAGCTGGGAAAAATAGCCTATACCGATATATGCTAAACTTCCATGTTCGTGGCATCACTGCAAGAGAACCACGAGTGCTACGTAGCTCGTTCTGGTCTCATTTTGAAGCTTTTAGTGCCTAGTTTTTTGCTAAATAATTTTGTTTTCATGCAGATGCTTGATTTATCATGCAGGAGGGCCTGAATATGCCCAAATGAGCCCAAAACACCCCACTAGACAAGGGTTAAGAATAGGCTATGATCGACAGGCAACATATGAAGGCTAGGCCTAGCCTAAATTAAAGTTAGCATAGATTCCTAGAATAATAGATTAGATATAGCCTAGGCCTAGGCCTAGGTACAAGATACAGATCCAACATGTATCAGTAGAAGCCCGAAAATGCTTCTTCTCTTGTAGAATAGCAGAGCTCTGGAACTCCCTCTCCGAAGAAACTGCTATGGCCCCAAATACCACTGCCTTCAAGAGACTCCTTGCCCAAACTCTCCAATTTCCAAAGCTAGGCTATATACAATAGCCTAAACAGACCTTCCTCCCTCCTGACCCCCCACCCCATCCCTACTCCCCCCACCCCCCACAAATTTCACATGCCCAACTCCCCACTTCACACCCATATCAAAATAAACAAAGAAATTCCATCATCTTGTAGAACAACACACATGTCATAGACCAACACCCAAATCAAATCCAAGAAGATACAAACAACCAGTTACACAAAACATATTACAGTAGATACACCTCATCACACAATCTAGCTGGAGTATCCGTATACCTGTACTAGGGCCCGGACCCTCTGTAAGTATTGTCAAGTGACACAAGCAGGAGACCGCGGGCGCGGCCCCACGAGGTAAGGCTAGGCTAGCCTAATTATATTTATATAGAATTGACCAGTTTAAGAAGATCCTTAACAACCATGAGTTATAAATTACAAATATTGTTAAGATTACTTCACCATATCTTGCATAAAACAACGAAAAATACTTACCAAATCAAAATTCTTGGGTCATGCTTCTTGGGAGGCTTAGCCTAATATTTTCGTATTTCTTAACACATCTTCTTCTTTCTTCTTCTTTAGAACCCGCCCGCAGACCGTGCAGATCCACAGGGCTGACCTTTGTATCGGTACTGGCTCAGAAACGTTAGTAGGAGGGAAAGTTTAGAGTAGAAGGATAGTTTAAGACAGTTTTGTTTGTTTGTATAAACACCCCCCCCCCCCTCACCCACTTCTCTTCCTCCACATTTTCTCCAATATCCTCTTCATCATCTCCATGTCTTGTGTAAGGAACATTTTGCGCATGATATATTTGTATTTATTATTGTTTAATCATTATTGTATTTGATAATTATCGCGAATAGACTCGCAGCGTTATTATACATAATTTATTAGGGAAAATTACCTTGTATTTAAATATAAATTAATTTAATCAAGCATCTCAAAATTAAGCAGGAATATTTTGTGTGGCTTACTGACTATTCCGCCCTCAGACCATTCCGACTAGAAGATCCAGCCCGCTTAGCTAGGTCCTTCCCGCCCGAATGTTGTGGGCGGGAAGAGCCAAACATCAATCCTTCCTAGGCTGATTCCGCCTTCTATAAGATTAGACCGTCTTGCCCGTTTGTAAGGTTCGCGTATACCTTAAACTGTGCTTGCCTAAATGTGCAATGAAAAAGCCTGTAGCCTTGAAATTTGTGATTGTATCTATAACCTTGTATATATATATATATATATATATATATATATATGACGATCAGACTAAACACGCCCATTAACCTGACAAGCGCGATATGACAGTAGGTGCTAGGGTAGTTATTTGTGCATTTCTAGCCCTGGATTCTGACAGAATTCGTTATATTTACAATATAAACCATTATTTGTTTTCGGTATGCTTTTATTTTACATATATGATGTATATATGAACCTTCAAGAGTGCTAAAATAAGTGGGAAAAGCATTTGGGTGGTGAAAAACGAAGATATTGGCCACCCGGTCATAATCTCAGGCGAGAGAGAGAGACAGGCAGCCTTCCCCTCTCGCTGTCTGGGAGTCAACTGAGGAGAGGGGGGCGGTGTGTGCCGGTGTCTGGGTGTTGCATTACGATCTTTTATGCAACCCACTTGTGCTACATTATCGCGGGAGAGAAAAATAACCGATAAATGATGATAATAAGAGGAAAAATAGGTGATAATTGAGGAGGGGAGGGAGGGGGGAATAAGGTGGGGAAGGAGGGGAGGGGGGTGGGTGAGATTTACATGGATGAGTACTGGAGGGGAATTATCTCACCTAGAGACAAATTCCTTTGTTTTGATAGGCCCTTTTTTTTTATGGAAGGCTTTTTTTATGGTCCTGCTTCCGTGAGGCCTATCGCGTTCCCTATAGGAAGCCTACCGTGAGGCCTATCGCGCTTGCCGGGTTAATAGGAAAAATCACAACCAATTAATTTGCCAATTGTCCATTTTCAGCTGATGGTGATTAGCATATTTCCCATGTTTATAGAAATCACTTACTTTGCAAATAGAGTAGCGAATAATTGAGTGATCATGAAAACGTGACATTACCCCTTGAGGTTTATGTCACCTTTTTATTCATTCCGGCTGTCATTAGACGATCTCATACAGCTTAGGAAGGATCTGTGATAGTTGAAATGCCTAAGACTGTCTCGAATAACCTTCCTAATCTGAATAAAATTGCCTCATAATAGACAAAATATATAATGCAATCACGAATTTCAAGGTTACAGGCTTTTGCATCGCATATTTAGGCAAGATCAGCTGAGGTTGTGTGAACCATACAAATGGGCCGGACGGTCTAATCTTGGGAGGGAGGAATCAGCCAAGGAAAGATTGATTACTAATTGGCTCTTCCCGCCCATATTCGGGCGGGAAGGACCTAGCTAAGCGGGCGGGATCTTTTAGTCGGAATGGTCTGAGGGCGGGAAAGACCTGGGGCGCGTTCGGTAGACCTATCGTTTAGGGCCGATAGCTCTAGCGAACGCGATAGCCGCCGATTCGACGAATCGGCGATCGAAAACGATTGCTGTTTTAGCTATCAGAGCGATCGGTCCTCGGAGGTCGATCGAATGATCGACGAGAATGTAAACAAACCATTTAAAGTTATTATATTGCTAATAATATAGATTGCGTATCGTGTTTCCCCTTCTTGAATACAATTTATGTAAATATTAAACACACTACGAAAAATAGGCGAAAAATAAACAATTCTTGTTGCGATGTCTTCTTCTTCTTCTTCTTTCTTGGGTCAAAGGGCTATTGTTATTGTTTACAAAGCTCTGGCAGACCGATCGGCGATCTGTGTCGTTCGGTAGTGAAATCGAAACACCGTTCTATCAAGCGCTATCAGACGAATCGGCGATAGGTATACCGAACGCGCTCCTGCTCCCGTAAAGGCCCTAAGCTCCCAATTCTCCCTACCAATAAATGCCTACTCCCTCTTCTGATGCAAAAATCTGTAGGTTTAGCATTAATTTCAGAAGAAACCTGACAATCTGAAATCACGGACAAAATCTGTAGATCTACTGATAAATCTGTACATACATACATACATAAAATTTTAAGACTGAGTGTTCCACACATAGTGCAGTTTCAGTCTCTAGTCCTAATGGCGGCGTTCCAGGCAACCCAGAGGCGCGTTCGGTATACCTATCGTTTAGGGCCGATAGCTATAGCGAACGCGATAGCCGCCGATTCGACGAATCGGCGATCGAAAACGATTGCTGTTTTAGCTATCAGAGCGATCGGTCCTGGGAGGTCGATCGAATGATCGCCGAGAATGTAAACAAACCATTTAAAGTTATTATATTGCTAATAATATAGATGCATATCGTGTTTCCCCTTCTTGAATACAAATTATGTAAATATTAAACACACTACGAAAAATAGGCGAAAAATAAAGCAATTCTTGTTGGATGTCTTCTTCTTCTTTCTTGGGTCAAAGGGCTATTGTTATTGTTTACAAAGCTCTGGCAGACCGATCGGCGATCTGTGTCGTTCGGTAGTGAAATCGAAACACCGATCTATCAAGCGCTATCAGACGAATCGGCGATAGGTCTACCGAACGCGCCTCAGGTCTTCCTCGGTCCACCCCTTGGTGCAGCTCCCTCCACAATCACAGACCTGCATTTTTTCACCCAATTTTGTTCAGCCATTCTCTCCACATGTCCATACCATCCCAGTCTACTTGTACGCATCACCTCGCTAATACTCCTTATACCTAAACGTCTCCTCAGCTCAACATTTGTTATTCTATCCTGTAGCCTGGCCCCAGACATCCATCTCACCATTCTCATCTCATTACGCTCCATTCTGGTGACATCCTCTACTTTAACGGCCCATGTTTCTGAGGCATACACCTTTCCCTTCAGGGGAGAGGCATTCTTTTCATGGTCAGGATTGGCATCAATTCTCTGAACTTCCCCCAGCCACACCTAATTCTAGCAACAGTGGCAGCCTTGGCCCCACCACCGGCAGAGATGGTATCTCCTAGGTAACAAAACTTGTTCACCAGCTCCAAAGACTCATTTCCAAAATTCACAGCCACAGGATCATCACTTAACACAAGCTCGCCTTTGCACACTACGCACTCAAATTTCTCTATTTCTGACTTATCCTTCGGCAGGGGCCCCTTTATTCTACTACAGCGCTTACTCCCATGGTGTACCCAACATCGACAGATGCTACATTGAATTGAGTTAACGCCCACTCCCTTTCCACACACTGCACATGGGTATGCACCGCTCTTTTCCACATTGCCTCGTCTCAATCTACAATGCATAACCTTGGTTTTGTTAATATTGACTCTTAAACCCTTGCTCGCCATGCCCTCTCTCCACTCTCTGAATTTGGCCTCAGCATCCTGCATACTGTCAGCTATTAGGACTAAATCATCTGCATAAAACAGTTCCAGCGTGAGTCCGCCTCTAAAAACTCTAGACAGCGCCTCCAAGACCATAATAAAGAGGAGGGGCTTAACGCTGAACCCTGATGGACTCCTAACACGGACTGCGAACTCATCACTCAGTACACCCTTCACCCTCACCGAACTTCGCGAATCCTCATACATCTTCATTATCACACGCACCAGCCACTCTTCCACACCAAGTTTCCTCATAGCCCATTACACATCTCTAGGCACCCTATCAAAGGCCTTCTACAGGTCTACAAACACAAAGTAAAGATCCCTGCCTTTTAGTATCTTTCCTGTATCTGCCTGACTATGAAGATAGCATCGGTTGTACCACGTCCTGGCATAAAACCAAACTGCATATCATCAATAGAGATGCTTTGCCTGATCAAACCCTCAAGGACTCTCTCACAGACCTTCATGATTTGGTCAAGCATTTTCAGGCCCCTATAATTTCCTCTATCTAGCGCATCCCCTTTTCCTTTGTATATATTTATTATTACACTTTTGAGCCAATCCTCTGGGATTTTCTCATCTTTAATAATGGTGTTTATCAACTCAGTGACTAAGTTTACATCAATCTCCCCTGAGGCTTTTATCATCTCAGCGACAATGTCGGAGCAACCTGGAGCGGGCCAAGACAGCCGCGCGGCCGGTGGTGGTGGGCTTAGTGGGGATACTTTACACCCTTAGTTCACCGCCACTTTGAACCTTCATTACTCCGGTCGTATGGGAGCTAGAGGCTTGAGATTTATGTGAGACACTCCTTAGGATGTATGCCATACAATGCCATACTCAGTTTTCACCCTAGTGCTCCCGGGCGGGTGGTCATGCGGGGGAGACAAACTTTCGACCCCCCCCCCCCTGCCCCCCAAATGACCAAGGTGATTTTTTTTTTCATTTCTCACCATTCTCTTCCATTTTGGCTCAACAAATTTTGTTGAGGCCCCCCACCGCCCCCCCCCCCAAAAAAAAAATATCCGAGGTGATTTTTTTTTTTTTTTTTTCATTTCTCATCCTTGTCTTCCATTTTAGCAAACAAAAACAAGAAGTGAAAATGGCTTGGGACTGGGGTGAACAAAATATTATAACTAGCCGGGGCTCAACGGGTTAAGAGTCAGGGGGAAAAAAAATCAATTTAAAACACCCAATTTTTTTTTTTTTGCCCCTGGGCCATGCCAAATATCACTCCTCTACCTCCCCTCCTTCCCCACTTTTCTCCCCTCCTTCAGTTATCACCTATTTTCCCTGTTATTCCCTTATTCTGTGGTATATTTTCGTGCTAACATTAGCGAGTTGCAAGCAGGGCATTGTAATCAGTTAGCAAGCGAGTGCAAGAGAGAGAGAGTGAGTATCGATCGACAGTGTCTCTCCAGACTTGGGGAAAAGTGGCAGGAAAGGAGGTTGCCTCAGCCATACATTATGTAACTCCCGGCCTGTATCGCCGATTTTGACCATCCAAACGCTGTTTCCACTTGTTTTATTGTTGTAACAGGTTAATACCTTTATAATCAACCTATAATAGGCGCATATGGAGAAGTATTAATGCTATTTATGGTAAAATAAATATTTTAGTGATGGAAACAGCTCAAATACATGTGCACAGGCAGAGGTGTCTCATACCCCCCATGCGCACTTCAGAGGTTAAGAGCTTTGCCGCCGTCACCCAGTAAAACCTCTTAAGAGCTTTGCCGCCGTTTACGGGTTAATTTGTTCAACTTTAAATGAACAACGATTGTACGCAAATCAACTGGATATTAATGCTCATCACTATTAAAATTATATTTGAACTACTTCTGACACTAATTCATAGAAGGTACTGTATATTATACTGTATACAGTATATAAAAAAATTCAGACAATTATATATTTTATTTAGAAGAGACACTCAAAAATATATACTGTATATATTCAAGGAATGGAGAAAATTAATAAATACATTAATAAAAATACATCAGAGAACAACGAAGATATGATTGTATCACCTTGTTGGAGCCAAGCAGCCTACAGTCTATTATAAAAGTTCACCCACAACAGACGATAATATTTATTACCCTCAAGAGGACACCAGTTTATTAAAAAATATATATATATATAATTATATATATATATATATATATATAATTATATATATATATATATATATATATATATATATATATATATATATATTATATTTTTGTGATATGACCCAGCCAGGGCTCGAACCCAGGCCAGTAGTGCAGCACTCCAACACCTTAACCACTAGGCCACCGAGGAGCTTAAAAGTAGTGGCTTCATTTGTCATCAGATTCCATCCACCACCACCCACTCCCACTCGTGGTCACTTGTAGCTTGATGCCATACACACATACACCTCACACACAAACACTAGCAGCTAAGTACTAGAGAAGGATACTTGTAATCTGGGGCACATTTAAGTTGCCAAGGCATTAAGGGAGCCCACCTCGCTTTTTTTCTCTTTTTCTCCCTCTCTCTTTGGCTTGTATCCATTCGGCCTACTGTTTTAAGACGTTTACCCCCATCCAGGTGTCAATATTTTCCTAGCGAGCGGTAGCGAGCCAGCATATATATATTTTTGTTTTGACATCAAGCTAAATTTGTACATTTTTTTATGAAAAAATTACTCCGGCGAAGCCGGATTTCTTCATACAATGGTGGCTCGCTATCGCTCGCCAGGAAGAAATCGACACCTGGATGGGGATAAAAGTCTTAAAACAGTTGGCTGAATGGGGCCGAATGGATACAAGCCAGGGAAAGAGAGGAAAGGAGAGAAAGATAAAAAAAAAAAGCCGGTGACCCCCCATAATCTGGGATAAGTGCTGTGAATTAATAAATGCACCCAATGTCCTTGCAGGGTAATGTATGTTTTATAAATTTATTGAATTAACCGTAAAGTAATACTGAAGATTGAAGTGTCGCGCGGTAATACCATATTTCCACGACTACGATGCATTAACCCCTTCTGTACCGGCGACGTCTTTTTAATTATATTCTAGCCTTTTTTTTTTTTTTTAATATTAGTTTAACCAGACCACTGAGCTCTACAAAAGAACTCTCATAGGGCTGGTCCGAAGGATTCAATCAAGATATATAACGAAACGAGTCAAGATAGAAAAGGAAGGGCAGTAGGGGAACAAATCGAGGAAGGTGAAGACACGTAGACATTTCTCGCCATTCACCAGTTCAGCCGGACCACATGGGTTCCACATCAGAGCTCTTATAGGGCAGGGCCGAAGGATGAGGCAAGATTCGAACTGCTACACCGCAACACCAACCAAGAAGTGATCAGGGCGAAGAATGAAAGATCAAGTCGAAGGTAGAAAAAATCACATCGAGAAGCAAAAAATGCATTACCGAAGGGAATCAAGTCAGTTCGGCCACATAAGCAACCGAAGAGACAAACGGGTCAGGAGTCAACCACCTAGCCAGGCCAGGGAGACACGAGATATAGGCTGCCCGAGGACAGCCGGATGGGACAGGATAAGAATAGAAGGGGAAAAACATAGAATGAGGAATGAAAAACTACTCAAAAGTAGTCAAGCTCAGGACGAAAGGTCGATGGGAGATAGGAAGGGTAAGTACCACATCCATCCCCCATCAAGCTACAGTCGCCGGCCCCGAAGCCCCCCAACCGCGTCAAGGAGAGTAGCATCAGGGGGGTATATTCTAGCTATATTTAGACGATTATATGCAGTTTAAGAAGGATCTGTGGTAGTAAAAAGGGTTAAGTGAGATAGTTCGAAGCCTGTTGATTGCTGGGGGCCCTTTTTAAACTGAATTCAATCGTCTAATAGTAGTCATAATAAAGTTAAAAAGACGTTGCGGTACAGAAGGGGTTAATATGTTTTTGTGATTAAATATAGCCAACATTTCAAAGCACTTGTACCAGGTTCATGTCTTAAGCCGCTGTCATACGAGCGCTTTTTCCGTCAATTTTCCATGAGCAACTTTTTTCCCGTATTATTTTGGGACTTTTTCGCACTGGTATCGGTAACTAGACTGAAGTTATATTATGTTAGGCAGCCGAATTCCGATAAAGTGTAATTTTTTAAAGGCTCGTGTAACTCTGGCTTTCGCAACTATAACAGGCATAGGTTATTATATGATACTGTTGCTACCATCAAACAATTTGGCTTAAGTTTGGAAGGCTCTCTCATAGTCAGATGGATAAACGCACCTCTCTTAAGTGGGGTCACCGGCTTTCTTGTTATCTTTCTCTCCTTTTCTCCCCTGGCTTGTATCCATTCGGCCTCATTATTCAGCCAACTGTTTTAAGACGTTTATCCCCATCCAGGTGTCGATATCGCGAACCAGCATTGTATGGAGAAATCCGGCCTCTCCGGAGAAATTTTTCTATCAAAAAATTTACAAATTTAGCTTGCTGTCAAAACAAAAATATATTCTGGCTCGCTACCGCTCGCCAGGAAAATATTGACATCTGGATGGGGGTAAACATCTTAAACAGTAGGCTGAATGGGGCCGAATGGATACAAGCCAAAGAGAGAGGGAGATAAAGAGAAAAAAAAAGCGAGGTGGGCGCCCTTAAAGGTGGGGGCTCATGGGTTGAGGTAAACATGGAAAAATAATCGCCAACCTGCATATAATTATCTTGTAAAATGCAATGTCACTGAAATAATTATTAACAATGGTATAAAGGATTTTGCGGATCGTCTATACCGGGCCTGTGACGTCATAGTGACGTCCACCAGTATCCTTAGCCTAGACTGGATGGTGGACTTACACTCTTGTGACGTCACAGGCCCGGTATAGACGATCCACAAAATCCTTTATACCATTGTTAATAATTATTTCAGTGCCATTGCATTTTGCAAGATAATTATGTACAGCTTGGCGATTATCATTCCATGTTTATCTCAACCCATGAGCCCCCACCTTTAAACTATCATCATCAAGGAGCCCTTCTTAAACTTGCTATAACTGTTTGGGGGTAGGCACCGTAGGCTTACCTCAAATAAAACACATACATATCGACTGAAGGACTGGATATGAACTATAGTCCATTCGCTGTAAGTAGGCGAAAAATCATGACCTCTAACCTCTGTACAGTAACTCAAAAATTACTAGAGTAATCGAGCTAATATTTTTACCATTTGGGAAGAGACAGTCAAGGAATTGATGTGGAGATTTACATCCAATTTGCACTAGTCCTTTTTGAGTTACCGTACAAAGAATAGAAGTCATGATTTCTCGCCTACTTACAGCGAATAGACTATAGAGCACCGTATCTGAAGACATTCGTACAATGTTATAGTGTATTCGCTGCAAGTAGGCGAGAAATCATTACCTCTATTTTCTGTAACTCAAAAAGGGTTAGAGCAAATTGGCTGTAAATTTCCCCATCTATTCCTTGACTGACTCTTCCCAAATGGTAGAAATAATAGCTCGATTACTCCAGTCGTTTTTGAGTTACAGAGGTCATGATTTCTCGCCTACTTACAGCGAATAGACTATAGTTGCTGGAAAATCATAATACATCCCAACTATATATATATATATAGAGAGAGAGTATATACACACTGTATATATACTGTAGATATAGATATGGATAATTTTGTATTAATTTATTATTATAATTATATATACAGTATATGGTAGTGTAGCCAATTCGTACCCATTGCAAAATGGATACAAATACAATTAACAAAAATATGGTAATTATATAATTATAATTATATACAGTACTGTAATATCAAATTGTACGATATATAAATGACCTCTTTCAGTCAGAGATAGACTACAAGGTAAAACAAAATTGCATGTTGTTAAGGGGAGACAGTTGTTTTTTTTAGTCCTCCTCCTCCCTCATGTTTAGCCCTATTAGTTATGAGATATCAAAACATTCGCCCCATTAGTTACTTACAACCAAATAATTCAAACTGAAAAACGGGATATCTTAGAATAGTACGGTTGGCCAAATAAGTCATGTCTCCGCTGTCATTACGTTTTGCTCGCTGTGTGCTGAATTAATGACCGTTAGATTTTATATAGGTTGTGTCAAGATAGGAATATGTTTGTATATCTCACTCAAAACGATGAATTAATGCTTAGACAGCTGATACCAATTATTGATCTAAATATACTTGTTGCCGCGCGGTCACTTATTTGGCCGACTGTACATTAGCCCACATGAATTAACTGTAATTTAAAATGTAAAACTTGCAAACTAAACAAACCAAAATTGGGACAAGGACAATATAAAGTCAAATTAAATTATCAAAATCGCTATGTGGAAACAATGCTTACTAAAATGAAATCTATGAAATCAAAAAACACAATCCACCACATAGGGTGTACACTACTACATGAGCAAGTTAATCTGTTTCCCAAGCAAACTAATCGCACACATAACAACGCACTATCGTCACGTTCAAGGAATTAGTCAAATTTGGGAAGTCCGGGACGTTCTGGTAAATTTGACTAAACTCTGAATGAATAAAGAAACTACATGTTAAATGTCAAAATATTCATTTAAAATCAAATTTGCAACATGACAAGACATTAACAATAGTACAAAATACAAATATTGAGGCAGTAAATTGTGTGTAATCGACCTAAAATAATAACGGGATAAGAAAAACCTGTTAAAGGGAGATGGGTCGTTTTTCTGGACCCCTTTCTCCCTCGTGTGTAGCCCCATTAGTTTGACATTTTTTAGACCTTCGGCCCATTATTTTGGCGATTTTAACACCTTTAGCTTAATTTCGTTGTCAATTTTTCAGACCTATCGTGCCATTTAGGTGTAGATTCTTTCCTGACGAGCGATAGCGAGCCTGTAATTATAGGAGGAATCGGCCGGGACATTTTTCTACCAAAAAATTTACACATTTATCTTGAGGGGGGTCTAGGGGGGGGGGTTTCAAAGTTTGAGGGAGGTTTAACGAGGAAACAAAAATAAATGAATACATGAATTAATAGACCCCCCCCCCCCAAAAAAAAAAAAAAAAAAAAAAAAAAAAAAAAAAAAAAAAACAGCCACCAGCCCCATAAATGATCATATGAAAAAACTACTGAATAACAAATGACACTCCTCTTAAATTACCGGCTCGTTATTGCTCATTTGGAAAAATCGACACCTAATTGACACGAAAGGTCTTGATATCGACAAAGAAATGAGCCAAACATATTAAAATCGACAAACTAATGGGGCGAACGTCTTAAAATCTCAAAAGTAATGGGGCTAAACATGAGAGAGAAGAGGGTCCAAAACAACGAAGCATCCCCCTTAACCTTAGCCAAATCACTGCTACTGTACACAAATAACTAAAATAACTACCCTCGCCTAAAACCCGTCCACCTCTCCTCCCCAACCCACCTAACCTTCCCATATCATCCACTCCCCCCCCTAAAACCCGTCCACCTCTCCTCCCTAACCCACCTAACCTTCCCATACCATCCACATCCTCAACTCAACACACCACACCCCATCCTAATCCATTCCAACCCCCATCTCCTGCTCCCCAATCCCCACCCCCACCTCACCCATCCCAACCCCCAGCCCCTCCCTCACCCCCACCCCCCCCCACCCCCACCCCATCCTCGTGCAGCAGCACCCAACATACATCGTGCACATAACATTAACATTCTTCAACTGAACATAGATGGCATCAACACTAAGAAACACGAACTCTCACACTTCATCAAACAACACAACATACACATTGCCATCTTACAAGAAACAAAACTCCGCACAACACAAAAAACACCCACATTTCATAATTTCACCACCATCAGACAAGACCGGGCTGTCGGCGGGGGCGGTGGACTCATCACCCTGGTACACAAAGAAATATCATACATAGTAACCAGTGTACAAACCAAATCACTCCTCCCCCCAAATGATAACACAACAGAAATACAGTCAATTAAAATACGCACTGGCAACAACTCCAACATAACCATCATAAACACATACATCCCTCCCCAAACATCCCCTACAGTACCAAATGAATACAGACCACACTTACAACACATCACAAACACCCCACACACCCCACACATCATCCTGGGTGGTGACTTCAACGCCAAGACGTCGGCCTGGTTTGTCGACAACCCCGACACAGACAGAGGGCTGGTACTACAAAACCAAACCGATAACCTCATCATCCTTAACGACATCCATCAACATACCCATATTCCTCACCAAGCCCTCTATAACCCATCATCTCCAGACATCACCTTTTGCTCCCCAGAACTCGCCCCCACAACATCCTGGAGGGTGGTCAGAACCTTAGGCTCTGACCACCTCCCGATCATTATCACCACCAAAACCAGACTCACCCCAGCTAGCCACAAACACACATACACCAATTATAAAAGAGCTAACTGGGAAGCATTCACAAATGAGACAGAACAACACTTCACAACTCTAAACAGTACACCCATCACTAACATCAACAATGCTGTACACATACTCAATAAAACTATCCAAAACGCTGACAAGAAACACATTCCAAGAGGTAACAGAAAAAGACACAACCCCAACTTCACACCAGAAATTCAAAACCTCATCAGACAACGCGACATACTGAAACACTCCCCAGCACCCCACACACAAGACATCACACAACAAATTCAAGCACTCAACACCCAAACTAACAATAAAATACAAGAACAACAAAAACTAAATTGGAATAACTTCCTACAAACACTTGATCACAAAACAAACCCCAAAAAACTATACAAAACACTAAACAGCATCACACTTTCCAACAGCAACACAACACAATCACATGCTGCAATCACAACAACAGACTCTACTCCTTCATGTAAACAACAAGCAAACACTCTCATCAATCACTTTTCACATGTCAGCCACCTAAAACCTCACAAAGACGACCGACGTGTCATCCGACGTAAGAGACAATTCCCCACAGACCCTGACTATACACCCTTCACCAATCACCAGACAAAGCATATCATCAACAATCTCAAGCACTCACCCGCCTGTGGCCTAGACAACATAAGCAACATACACCTCAGACACCTGGGACCACAAGGCATACAAGCACTCACTAACATATCAAACTACAGCTATTCACACAACACAATACCAGACATTTGGAAGCATGGTATCATCATCACTTTCCCCAAACCCAACAAAGACCCCACGCTACCCTCCTCGCACCGCCCCATCACACTCCTTTGCTCCCCCTCCAAAGTCATGGAACGCCTAGTATTACAACTAATTACACCTGACCTACCCCTAGCTCCAACACAACATGGCTTTAGGCCACTGCACTCCACAAACACTCTTCTCACAGACCTTACACAAAGAGCTTTCGACGGCATCAATTCAGCTAGACCACCACACAGATCACTATTAGCCACACTCGACATTAGTAAAGCCTTCGATGCCATCCCCCGCCACAACCTAACAAACAAAATCTACAACACAAACATGCACAACAACACAAAACGGTGGCTGGCCAACTTCCTAGCAGGCAGATGTGCACACGTATCTTTTGCCGGTCAGTCATCTAAAATCAGAAACTTTCCAAACGGAGTCCCACAAGGATCCGTCCTATCGCCCGCACTCTTCAATCTGTACATGCACGATATAACTACACCCAATACGCCCCAAATAAACTTAGCCTCCTATGCAGATGACATAACACTCACATGCACACACCATGACCCAAAAAGAGCAACAGATCTCCTTCAACCCTATCTCAACACACTACATGGCTGGTGCACTACAAACAGACTTAATCTAGCCCCAGCCAAATCCACCGCAACCCTGCTCACAAGTTGGACAGGAGAACACGAATACATCCCTCAACTCACCATAAACAACACACCCCTAACACATACACACACACCCAAAATCCTAGGAGTAACATATGATACTCATATGACATTCAAACAGCACACCACAAACATTAAAAAGAAACTGACACCCAGAATTAACGCCCTCAGGTCACTTGCTCACACAAAATTTGGACACAAACAAAGAAACTACCACCACAGTATATAAACAATACATAAGATCAGTGATGGAATACGCAAGCCCAGCCTGGGCTTCTAACCTAGCTGAAACACATCATAAGACCTTACAGACTATTCAAAACAAAGCCCTGAAGATCATTACAGGCTGCACAGCTACTGCACCCACAGATCACCTACATCAAGAAACCAAAATCCTCAAAGTCAAAGACCATCTGGACATGAGAGGCACTCAATTCCTGGCAGCAGCCTCCACGAACCAAGACCACCCACTAAACTACATGGCAACACACCCACAGACACCAAGAAATATCAAAACAACACCCAGCACACGGTATCACACACAATTATTGTCCTCTCTCCCTCCCTGCCCACCCCGAACCAACTTCCAGAAGCACATCCATACTCATATCTCTCACCGATCCATCCACTCACTCACAGACAACACACAGCTGCATGCACGACCTCCCGAAATCCATCCTTCCGAATCCTCCCTTCCTCGCGAGGACAGAGTCCACCTGGCCAGGCTGAGATGCGGACACCATCCAGCTCTCCTGAGCTATCAGAAGAGACTGGATGACTCCGTTGTCGACGCCTGCCCGGGATGTAACACAGCACCCCATACCATTAAACACATCATAGAAGACTGCATTTCACACAACCACTTACGCCAACAACACAATCTACACTCAATGAGAGCTCTGTGGGAAAGCCCGATCGTGGCCATGGCCTTTCTCAGGGACTCGGGGCTGTTCGGCCAGGCAGCTTAGGGAACAACAACAACAACAACAACCGGTATCGTACGAGCGCTTTTTCACTCAACATTTATCCTCAACACTGGTCTGGCAGTTTATGTGGTCAACATATAAAATATTTCGGTTGCCTAAATTCATCCACCATCAGTCTAGTTTCCGATACCGTTGCAAAATATACCAGAAATGTTGCCAGAAAATTGTTGATCATCGAATGTTAACTATAAAAGGTCTCTTGTGATACCGGCTTACACACTACTTGGTATAATTCGGCAGGAATATATAAATGTTGGTCAGATATTGCTTACAACAACTCTACGTGACTATACTGTTTCTTTTCAACTGGAGGTAAATTGCAAAGTTCCCATCAAGATTTCTGTTATATTATAATTTTGTAGTGAAACATGGTGCTAATTATATGTACCGGTACTTGGTCTGAATGTGATGCAGCGACATGGTAGTTTCGCATTTTTCCATTAAGTATATCGAAAAATTAGCTGCTAAGAGATTCAATTTATCGTCAGCTGAAAAGAAACAGAGTACTGTATAGATAATAACAGATGAAAGAACATCCACTGCAAATATATGGTAGGTTCTGCACTCGATAACCCATGCAGTACCGGATATGTCTCTTTTGTTGTATTGTGGCAACTATTAGACAATTGTATTCAGCTTAGGAAGAACCTCTAGCAATAATAAGGCTTCAAACTATCTCCACCAACTCTTTGAACTACCGCATATCCTTCCGAAGCTGCATAATCTCATCTAAATATAGCTAGAATAAAAGATAAGACATGTCGCTGGTACTCAAATGGTTTAACACGTATCATGGGCATAATATGGGTATGCTAAAGATATCCTACATACTCGGGTATGTTGATAGTAATATACCTTTCTATCCTTATATTAAGGGGAGATGGCCCGTTTTTCTGGTCCCCCTTCTTCCTCGTGTTAGCCCCATTGATTTTCAGATTATAAGACCTTCGGCCCATCAGTTTGGCAATTTTAAGACCTTTCGACCCATTTCTGTGTTAATATTAAGACTTTGTGTCATTTAGGTGTCGATATTTTCCAGGCGAGCGATAGCAAGCCTGAAATTTAAGAGAAACCAGCCTTTAGCCAAGACATTTTTCTATTGAAAAATTTACAAATTTATCTTTAAGTGGGTCTATTGCTACCAATATTCCATTAAAAAGGAGGGATTATTATGGACACTTTAATTACCATTGTCATACCCATAATATTTGTTTAATGCATGGTTCAGTTACCTCCCATTACTACTAACTATATCAACAGTCTAACAAATATGAGAATCTTAAGCCATCTCTGCCTCTTCTCACTTCAGGACTCTTATACCCTTTAAGATATCTCTTCAAACTTCATTGTAATTCTTGCTAAATTTCATCATTATGATTAATTAAAATATAAGACTTGAAAACGACCTCAAAAGTTACTGTTCAAATTAATATAACGAACTCATTAAAATGAAAAACTATCGAAAAGACATCACACTAAACAAAATTTATATGTGGAAAATGCTTTTAAATTTATCGGAAATTAAACTTTGAAAATAACAAACTTATAATATCCACATATCTGTACACCACTACACGAGACAGTAGGTTGGTTTTCCACGCCACCCTAGTAGCAAATGTGTTGGTGTATTGAGGCTAACTGAAATACAGCCGTTATGAAATATAGCCGTTATGAAATACAGCCGTTATGAAATACAAGTTATGAAATACAGCTCTCCTTCCTTTATAATAACATATCACGTCTGGCAATAGATATATAGGACAGAACTTCGGCCCTCAAAAAGGATGAAATATATTATGGGTACTGTAATATAAAGGTGTTTTCATAAGTATCTCTCGACAGACTGGCCTGTGGTTGTAGCAAACATTGCATATTTCAAGAAAGACATCAATTACAGACTAAATACAGTAGTATGTATATATTATTAACATGTAATATCAAATTTAACCATGAGGGAAGAATCCCAAATTGTAGCCAAAATCCTTCTTCATTTGTAGTTCTACTTATTTTTCTTGTCTATAGTCGTGAACAAAAACTTCAGAACCATCCAAGAGTGTTAATAATAGTACAGTACTGTACTTACAATATGCAAGACTTTGCATGTATTGTTGTGGAGTTGTTATTTTGAGTTTGTAACCCTTGTCAATAAGGACATAATTATATGTCATGTTGTAAACATTGATTGGAGTAATGCTATGCTGAAAACGTTGCTCTCTTTAGCCGATTCGTGAAATTTGTGAGACCGAGCCACAATTATATAGCGAATGACAGTGATCAACAGATAGTATAATATGGTGGCTTGTCAAGGCTATGGTTACCTACTACCTTTATCACGGGGCTGTTCGGCCAGGCAGCTTAGGGAACAACAACAACCTTTATTGGGTTCTTTTAACAAAATATATAAGTTTGGCTAATAAATGAAGCTAATAATGTCTGCAAAATGAAATTTGATTATATTTTCGGTACCGGTATATACTTTCATTTCAATTAAAAATATATATTCCTTTTTGTATTAATTATTGTAATGATGCCAATAGAGCACTGATGGTGAAATAATATACTGTATTATCCTAAATATATCAAATTGTAGAAAACATTCAATATCAACACATACATAATTTCTCCTTGTTCTTTTGTACACATATATTTGGATTAGCTTATAATCAATAGTGTGATACAGGCACTTGGCAATAGTTCCTCATAATTAAATCATTATAATTCACTTTGTAGAGATGCTTCATAATTGAAAGTTCAAACTCGTAGATATACAGTATATAGCCTACTATATATATATATATATATATATATATATATATATATATATATATATATATATATATATATATATATATATATATATATTAATTAGAATAATTCATTTCTCGTTCCCAAATCCCCTTAATGTACACACAAATCTTCCCAGTCTTTCTATTAATTGAAACAAAACATGTTAAACAGAATTCTGATACAATATAATCTGATATTTTAATTTACATTCATAACAACCGCTTAACTACAACCTCTCTGCCTTATGTCCAGCAAATATAACAATAAAGTAACCTTTTAAGATAAACGTGAATCAGAAATTTACCCCATGGATTTCAACTACAAGATGCAAGCAGATCAACAGCTGGAATATTGTGTTTGTTAGTAGAAAGAGTTGTTGTTCTTGAGTAGCCTACATATTGTATGTACAGTATGTATATACTCAGGCACATACCACATTGCTGGGGGTGACTGATACGAGACAGAGGCCGATCAGAAACATTTAAAAGTTCCTATTCTCAGGGTCCGGAACCACTTTTGCGTTCCCTCGCCCGTTTCTCTGTCTCGCTGAGTAGGAGATATATACAAGGGGAGGAGGATTCCTAGCCCCCTGACCCCAGAAGGAAAAGTAGGACATTAAAAGAGACAAGACAAAAACAGCTAAGGTTGGGTAGTGCTAACTGGAATCATACATAAATCACTGACCTCTGTTGTTGTTTTTGTTCCCCAAGCTGCCTGGCCGAACAGCCCCAAGGCCCCGAGCAAGGCCAAGGCCATAACCGAGCGCCCCAACAGAACCCTCCCTGCCGACCACAATAAAGCCTGGGTGACCGAAGCCACTCCATGGCGGGGAGCTGAGGAGGGTGCGGAAATGCCCGGGAAACCAAAACCCCACTCAAGGCCCTGTGCCCCTCAGCAATTATGAAGAGAATGTTGAGGGGCAAAGGAAAAATGTGACGCTTTGGCTTCCAATCTTGGTAGATTGGGAGGTCAATCCACGGAAGAGATGCCGTAACTTGAGATCTAGAAAATATATAAGTAAAAGGAACAGTCAGAGTAAGCTATGGGTATGGCAGAGATCGCTCAGTTCTCACTCTGATAGACCAGCCCATCACCAACACTGACCTCTGTTATGCTGTGTTGCTATTTGTCTGTATGCTGCTAGAACTGTGCAGACTTAGAATATGTACTTTTTTAACATCGTTCTTGACACTAATAACACCCCAAATGAAATTAATGAAAGCAAGTGATTTTCCCAGGATTTGAACCTAGGATATCACATACAAAACTCACACGCTCTAACCATTATACCATCAAGACTGTGTGTAGGCATCCTGGCAGTGGGGACATGAGTTGTCGGGTGTTTTGTTTATTCTATGTTGGTATGCTCTGAGTGGTCCCATAGCGGTTGGACTGCTGCCCATGTAGTATTCGGGCGTATCGCCCACGTTCTCGTCTATTTTGACTGCCGTGGGATAAAATAATGGGTGAGGGGCCCACTCCCCTCATGACTTATTATCATCATCATATATATTGTCAGCAGGGGGGGAAAATAAAAGTACACCGCAGCCCAATCATACCACGGCCCGACCGATTGTACACCCTCTGAGTGTGGGTTTGTTGTCATAAGACGTTCTTTCTATAGTCTCTTTCTTTTCAACTGACGGTAAATTGCAAAGTTCCCTTCAAGATCTCTCAGTTATTTTGAAGATTTTATAGTGACATATGATGCTGATAATAGAAACTTGGTCTTAATATAATGCAGAGACATAGTAGTTTTATATTTTTCCATTAAGTATCAAGAAATTAGCTGCTGAGGGATTCAATTTATCGTCAGCTGGAAAGAAACAGATTATAAGTGTACCCCGTCTGTCCTGTCCAGCTGGGCCTCATGAATGGGAGGTGTATTATAGTACCGTTTTGTCTAGGGTGGTTATGGCTCTGTAAGTGGTATGTGCAAGTGTAATTTTTTATTTTTGTAATTTGTGGGGGGAGAGGTAATGCTGTGGTGGAGTAGAAGTGGTTTGGTTCACCGCCCGTGTGATAAATTTCCTCAAAATTCCAATGACAATGAATAATCCATTCAAATTCAAAATGTACTGTATAGAATTAATACCTGGGCGAAAATACCCTCCCCAACAATGCGTGTCTTGCAATTTAGAATGTTGCCGGTAACAATGCGTGCCTTGCAATTTAGAATGTTGCCGGTAACAATGTGTCTTGCAATTTAGAATGTTGCCGGTAACAATGTGTGTCTTGCAATTTAGAATGCTGCCGGTAACAATGTGTGTCTTGCAATTTAGAATGCTGCCGGTAACAATGTCTGTCTTGCAATTTAGAATGCTGCCGGTAGAATAGCCCCTTCACGATACGGCAACGCGTTTAATCATTATATTCTCTATAAATCAAAGGGTTAAAAACTATCTTAATGAACCCTCGGACTTATAAAATTCTTTCCTAAACTAAGTAAAATCGTCTAATGACAGCCAACAGAAAAGGCAGAAACGCGTCCCCAAACACTGAAGGGGTTAAAAACAATAGGACATGTTAGAATACCGTTAACCCCTTCAGTACCGGTGATGTAATTTTTATCATATTCTGGGATCTATTAGACAATTTTATTCTGCTTAGGAAGGACATCTACCCATTAAAAAGTTACAGACTATCTCAGTTAATCCTTCTAGCTACCATATATATCTCCTAAGCTTCGTAAAATCGTCTAACTGTAGCTGAAATCAAATATATAAAAACACGTCACCGGTACTAAAAGGGTTAACTTTCTTCGCTTAGCATATATGGGCTTTATTAGAGTCGGTTTCTTTTCAACTGACGGTAAATTGCAAAGTTCTCATCGATTTCTCAGTTACTTTGAAGATTTTGTAGTGAAATATGATGCTGATTATAGAAACTTGGTCTTAATATGATGCAAAGACATATAGTATTAGTTTCATATTTTTGCCATAAAGTATCGTTAAATTAGCTGGTAAGGGATTCAATTTATCGTCAGCTGAAACAAAACAGAGTATAGTTAAGGGGAAACAGACCGCTTTTCTGGACCCCCTTCTCCCTAATGTTTAGTTCCACTAGTTTTGAAATTTTAAGACATTGGTCCCATTAGTTTGGGGATTTTATGACCTTTCACCCCATTTCTTTGTCAATATTAGGACCCTTCGTACTATTTAGGTGTTGATTTTTTCCTGGCGAGCGATAGCCAGCCTGTAATTTTAGGAGGAATCGGCAAATGTACAGATCTATCTTGAAGGTCTAGGGGGTGTTTTTCGAAGCTTGATGGAGGTCTAGGGAGGAAACTACAAAAATACTGCATATGAATAAATGAATTAATAGACCAAACAAACAGCCACTGTCCCCTTAAACTCTCCTTATGGGTTACAAACACACAAGTAGATGCACAGAGAAACATCACAGATTGTTGATAAGTATTGGCCCTCTCACAGCACTGAGGCATGTGTAGTGATTCACCAATTAATAATTTTCACTACCATGGATATTCTATTTTTATAAATTTCACTCCAACACCAAACACCTCCCAATGAAATTAATGAAAGCATGTGATCCACCGGGATTCGAACCTGGGTTACCACACACAGATTTTAAACACCCTAACCATTACACCATCAAGACAGTTATAAGTACAGCACATGACTACGATAACTATCCATTTATCGAACACTGGACATTAATATAATCATATACTACACCCACCTGTGTTTATGAATTGCCTAATGGTTAATCCCTTCTGTACCGGTGGTGTCTTTTTAATTTTATGCTAGCTATAGACCTAGTTAGATGATTTTAGATTTTAGAAGGATCTGTGGTAGTAAAGAGGGTTAATTGAGATAGTTCGAAGCCTGTTAATTGCTGGGAGCCCTTTTTAAACTGAATACAATCGTCTAATAGTAGCCAGAATAAAATTGAAAAGACGTCGCCGGTACGGAAGGAGTTAAGTGATATATCTAAATTTTGTAGCCCTCCACCTCATCTAAATGTACATGAACACACATATACGGTTGCTTCTACAAGCACACAGACACAATCAGAAAGTTTAAAAAAGCACACCTATAGATTCACAGGGGCCTCGTACTGGCCTATTGTTTGCATGGTTGTGTGTATATCATCTTAATGAACCATCACTCGGCATGTGTGGAATTTAGGGGAGGAGTAGCTTATACAAATTATAATGTAAAACTCGCAAAATAAACAAACCAAAACTGGGACGATACAAGATAAATGCAAAAGAACCAATCAAAATCGCTATGTGGAAATAACACATAATAAAATAAAATTTTGAAATAAAAGAACACAATCCACCACATAGGGTGTACACAACTACATGAGCAAGTCAATTTATTTCCCAAGCAAACTGATCGCACATATTACAATGCACCATCGTCATGTTCAAGGAATTAGTCAATTTGGGAAGTCCGGGACGTTCTGGCAAACTTTACTAAATTCTGTATGAATAAAGAAACTACAATTTATAACAAATTTTATATCTAGCTAAATTTGCAATTTGACAAGATATCAACAAAAATACAAAAAACATATATCACTCACTAACGATAGTGCTATCGGGTAAGGTACCTGTAAGCATAGCATGCTTCAAGTGACCCCGAACAATTACTACCCTATATTTATTGTACAAATAAACTAAGGAAATCGCAAAAGCAAGCAATTGATCAGACGAGACGAGAAGGGTTTGTTGACGGTTACTTCAGAGAATCAAGTATCGGTGAGAAAACATAATATGATTCAAGAGAGAGGATAAATAATTTTAAATAGAGAAATGGTAGGAGAAATGTTAAAGAAAGAGTGCACAGGCATCTTCAAGGACATTTTCAAGAGTTTTCAAAAGAATGGATTATATGTTCAATGAGGATCTTCATTAACCCTTCAAGTACCAGGGACGTGCGTTATATTTAATTCCAGCTTCATTTAGACGATTTTATAAAGCTTAGAAAATATACAGTATATGATAGCTAAAAGGAAACATGGAGATATTCTGTAGTCTTTTTATGGGTAAACGTCCTTCCTAAGATGAATAAAATGGTCTAATAGTCTCTAGAATACTGTACAGTATATTGAAAAGGACGTCACCAGTACTGTACGGGTTAAGTTCGTGGTCCCCTCCAGTAGAGATACCAATGCAGATGATTAAAATGTAAAACTTGCAAACTAAACAAACCAAAACTGGGACAAAGACAATATAAAGTCAAATCAACTTTATCAAAATCGCTATGTGGAAACAACGCTTACTAAAATAAAATAAAATAAAATTGGAGCCACATTAATAAATGTTATAGTGTAGTGTTTAACCCATTCTGTACCAGCGACGTCTTTTCGATTAAATTCTAGCTATTAGACAATTATACTCAGCTTAAAAAGGGCCTCCAGCAATTAACAGGCTTGGAAGTATCTCACTTAACTCTATACCACCACATATCCTTCTTAAACTGCACAAAATCGTCTAAAGATAGCAAGAATAAAATAAATAAGACGTCGCCGGTACAGTAGGTGTTAAAGTTGTTGTGGCTTGTGTCGAGTGCTATTTGTGAAAACAAATATAATAAAATTAAATGTGTGTGTTAAAGAGGCACATACAATGTTTATAAAGAGGTTAAGAAGTCGGGCAATGATTTCGGAAATTCAATAATCCTCTTCATCTGCCAATATCCCTCCCAAGACATATTGTACTGCCCTGTTCGGTTGGTGCCTACAGCTTTCTTTGGAAACAGTTTAACTTGCTCATGTTGTTGTTGTTGTTGTTGTTGTTGTTCCCCAAGCTGCCTGGCCGAACAGCCCCAAGGCCCCGAGCAAGGCCAAGGCCATAACCGAGCGCCCCCACAGAACCCTCCCTGCTGACCACAATAAAGCCTGGGTGACCGAAGCCACTCCATGGCGGGGAACTGAGGAGGGTGCAGAAACGCCCGGGAAACCAAAGCCACACCCTGGGCCCTGTGACCCTCAGCAATTATCAAGAGAAAGTTGAGGGGCAAAGGAAAAATGTGACGCTTTGGCTTCCAATCTTGGTAGATTGGGAGGTCAACCCACGGAAGAGACGCCGTCACATGAGATCAAGAAAATATATAAGTTAAAGGAACAGTCAGAGTAAGCTATGGGTATGGCAGAGATCACTCAGTTCTCACTCTGATAGACCAGCCCATCACCACATGACTAGAACCCATTCCTCTCAGCATCAGCTAGGAAAGGCCCTAGAAAGCCGCCTTTGGCGGGGGGATAGCTCCCCTATTTCAACTCCTTTCGGGGTTGGGCACCCGCCCACTTGCTCATGTAGTCATGTACAGTTGTACACCCTATGTGGTGGATTGTGTTATTTTATTTCCTAAATTTTACTTTAGCAAGTGTTGTTTCCACATAGCGATTTTGATAAGTTATTTTGCCTTAATATTGTCTTTGTCCAAGTTTTGGTTTGTTTAGTTTGCAAGTTTTACATTTTAAATTATAATTTTCAGCTACTGTGTGATTATACTGGTCTACCTGGGAAACCGATAGCAGGTGTTTATGGGGGAGAATAACAGCACTTGATAATAGACTGGGGGGATGAATGAGAGGGATCACCTGGGACAGGAGGGGGTGTATAGTAACTGAGATGTGAGGGAGGGAGTGGAGAACGGAGACCTGGAGACGGTAGCTAAGGAACGGATGGGTGAAAGTAAGGAGAAACCCCGGGACCGGCTAAGCCAAAGTGTGGAGGAGGCAGGGTATGTGTGTTTAAGAGTGAGTATATATAGTGGAAGGCAGAATATTCCCCACCTGGGCGGAGGAAGGCAGTACGGATAGGGGTGATAGGCTTAGGACGTAGGGGTTGGGTAGGATGAAGAGGGATGAGATCAGGAGGGACTCTGAGACGGGGCTGAATTGAGGGAGCTGTGGGAAGTCTGTGAAATTCAGGGTCGGGTAGACTGGGAAAAGGCGAATTGAAAGCATTGAAAGAGCTCAGATTCCAGTAGGGTGAAGAATTTGGCATTGGCCGTTCCGTGGGAGTGAATAGTGGGTGTGTTTTGATGTGGGTCCCAGCACTGTCCACAGAGAACAAGGTCGAGGCTGGAGAGGCAGTCCGGCATACTTCTGAATCTTCTCTGTACTCCAGGTCGGATCGCAGGGGCAGGGGCGTGAATGTTACCGCGCTAGTGATGTTCTCTCTCTCCCATGGGAAGCTCATCTGGGCGCGACTTTCCAGAGACCTCAAGCCTCTCGTGTCTCGCAGCAGGTTTGTGTTGTATTGGTCCAGGAGGGTGTCGTGTCGTGGCTCGGGCATCACCAAGGCCTCCTGTCGGTAATAATAACAATAATAATGATAATGATAAAAACATATAATGTATAATTGTAGTAATCATCTCTGACCTCGGGTTGTCCCTCTTACAGGGAATAGGTCCACTTGGGGGATTTCTGTGTATGGCCACCATCATTAAGGGGAGTAAGGCGTCCGGCAATAGATAGATAGATCTCTGACCTATTTTTCTTAGAGTGACGCTTCCACTGTCAATACCACAATCATAATTCTCTGCTCACACTCACCATTGTGGCTCTATTATCATTTACTACTGACACTCCTATTAACCCCTACTGTACCGGTGATGTCTTTTTAATTTTATTCTAGCTATATTTAGACGATATTGTACTGCTTAGGAAGTATCTGTGGTAATAAAAAGGGTTAAGTGAGATAGTACGAAGTCTGTTCATTGATGGAGGCCTTTTTTTACCGACTCAAATCGCCTAATAGTAGTCAGCATATAGTTAAAAGGACGTTACCGGTACTGAACGGGTTAACTACACTTCAAACTGTTGCTATACTATCAACATTGTCCCATCATATTATCATCCCCATTAACCTATACAGTGTCATTGCAGTATGTCACAAACAAAATAAAAATAAAGTGCCACTGGCGTCATCGTTGTATCTCATTCTACGCTTTCTTTCCGTTAAGGGGAGGTCTCCACTCGAGGGATTTTTTTCTTTACCCCTTTCTCCCTCATGTTTAGCCCCATTGCTTTTGATATTATAAAACGTTTGCCCCATTAGTTTAGCAATTTTAAGAACTTTCACCCCATTTTAAGACCTTTCGTGCAATTCAGGTGTCTATTTTATCCTGGCGAGCGATAGCGAGCCTGTAATTTAAGAGGAATCGGCCTTCGGCCGGGACATTTTTCTACCGAAAAATGTAAACATTTATCTTGAAAGGGACTCGAGGGGGTGTAATTTTAAGTTTGATGGAGGTCTAGGGAACAAACTAAATACCTCCCCTTAATATAACAAAGTAATGGGATCACATAACCCTCCTTCATTCTCTTCAATTCATCTCTAATCCTCCTACTACTATACTTGTGGGAAGGTTAGGAATCCTCCTCCCCTTGTAAAATTCTCCTACTCAACGAGACAGAAAGGGGCGAAGGAATGCGAAAGTGGTCCTGGACCCTACAAATTGGAACTTTACAAGTTTCTGTTCAGGCTCTGTCTCAAGTCAGCCACCCCCAGCAATGGGATATGTGCCTGAGTATATACTGTACTGTACATACATACATACATACATACATACCGTACATACATACATACATACAGTACATATACATACATACTATACTTGTGTTTTATTTAACCCTTTCGCGCACCAGAACACGATTGCGGCATTTCAGGGATACTTTAAAAACCTTTGTGGCGATCATGGGTGCTTAGAAACCTTTAGTTAAGTTACTTCAACCTCTGCAGGTGTCTGAGCGATTTGTGGGCAGAAAACTAATTTTGGAGAGGTAATTATAAGATTATTGGTGCGTCCACACTGGCAACAAAACATGTCGACAACACATCACACAACATTGTAGGCAACAAGTTGTTAAGTTGTAAAGGAGACAAAGTTGCAGACATGTTGGTACAACTTTGTAGACGATATGTTGGTAACCCTGGTGTGGACGAGTCAACGTGGTTGTGAAACATCTGGGCAGACACACACACTCATACTAAGAGTGGCGGCTTCAGGACAACGGAGCAATAATGGGTTGGACCAGGGAACAGACGGTACTGTACATTTAATTGATTGTTACCGTAGGTACAATCTACTGTGGGATCCCACCCACGTTCATTAATTATTAACACAAATTTAAGAGGGCCGATGCATGGCGAGACATCGCCGAAAATATGAAGGTGGAGAGGGTTGAGGCCAGAAAATAAAAATAAAAAAAATAGAAACTTAATTACACAATTCAGAAGGGAGCTTAAAAAAACAAAGAAGACATCTGGCAATGGAGCCGATGACACCTACATAAGCCAGAGGTTTGGATTCAAAAGCATGATATTTTTGGCCGACAAACACATGCCACACAAGACTTACGACGCTGTAAGAATATATGCATAATATTGTACTTCACTAATTTTATTCTGTCCCATATACAATGTAATACTTTGAACACATAAAACATTATAACATTGGAAATACTGGTTTACAATGTTTATTTTTCTTGGATTAAGGGATGAGGGAACTGGCCTTATTTACCCTGACACAGACCAATTTATTTACAAAATAACTACAGCAGCAGCTGCTGCCAAGGCGTCTTCGCACGCTGACATGATCTTCCCGTCTACACAGACCAAGTGTAGACACCCTCACCAAGTCGACTCCTGTTGCCAACATATCTCCAACATTCATTCAAATATTGTTGCATACATTGTTGTAGATATGTCTCACAATGTCGAACACAGAGTTTGAAACATTGTTTCCGACTTGTCTGACGACCAAATGTTGCCAGTGTGGACGCACCTTAAGATCATTCTATTTCTGTACTGTATACTAAACGGCAACCCCCGGAGCATGAAATGGTTAATTAAAATTAAAATGTAAAACTTGCAAACTAAACAAACCAAAATTGGGACAAGGACAATATAAAGTCAAATTAAATTATCAAAATCGCTATGTGGAAACAACGCTTACTAAAATGAAAATTATTAAATAAAAGAACACAATCCACCACATAGGGTGTACATCACTACATGAGCATGTTAATCTGTTTCCCAAGCAAACCAATCGCACATATAACAACGCACTATCGTCACGTTAAAGGAAGTAGTCAAGTTTGGGAAGTCCGGGACGTTCTGGCAAATTTTACTAAACTCTGCATGAATAAAGAAACTACATGTTAAATGTCAAAATATTATTTAAAATCAAATTTGCAACATGACAAGACATTAACAATAGTAAAAATACAAATATTGATAAGATATCTATACTATTACAAAATAATATATAAAATACAGTACAGCACTCACTAACGATAGTGCTATCGGGTAGGTACCTGTAAGCATAGCATGCTTCAAGTGACCCCTATCAATAACTACCCTACAAATAACCTACATTTATAGCACAAATAAACTAAGGAAATCGCAAAAGTAAGCAATTGATACTATCGACAATGAATACATATAATATAAAGAGAAATAATTGCAAATATGAAGTAACAACAGATTTAAACAAAGAGTACTCTTTTAACAAGAACAATAAATTTAAAAAATCATCAATATTAATAATAATAATAATAATAATAGAAGATAAACAATAAATACAGACAAAAAGTAAGCAGAGGTTATACAAGAAACTTCAAGTTAAAAATGCTTGATTAAAATTATTGATGTCAAATTTTAGAATACAGTCACAATAATTGACCCTAAAAAGATTAAATTTATGGAACAATTTACTTGCCTCAAAACCTCTGTCCACTAAGAGTCTGTATAGTAACCTAGCTCTAGCCCAAAAGTCATCTACTTTAGTGCAGATTTTACAAAATCTTATTAATTGGGAATAAAAACAATTATAAGTTATTTTACTATCGATATTACTACTAGGGAAAGGAAAGTTTATTACGTTAAAATTAAAATCATCAACTTTGTGATATACTTTAAGTATGCACTGTTCATTAACAATCTCTATATTTATATCAAGAAAATTTTCAACTTTATAATTTACGTTACATTGTGTGAGGGGAATAGAATTAGGGTAAATAAGTTTAGCAACTTGATTAAAATTTAACAAATTGCAAACAAGAATATCATCAATATATCTACTATTATTACTTAACAGTTTAGCAAGTGCTAATTTTTCTGGAATTTTATTTTCTTGCTACTGTCAACTAAGTCTTTTATATATTTAAATTCTAAAGCAAGCAAGAATAAGTCTGCAATTAAAGGGCTAGCATTTCCACCCATAGGAATTCCTAATATTTGTTTGAAAATGTACGGCCCGAATCTAACATAAGTATTGAAAAGGAGGAATTTAAGGGCATCTTTAAGTTTAGTTCTATCAAAATATACAGAACTAGTGGGAGTAGAGCTAAGTGATGCATTATTAAAATATGTATAAACATTTATGAAATAATTACCATTCCTAACGAACCTGTCAAAGTGCAAATCTATAATAAAGCAAAGCTCTGAATATACTAAATCTAAAGGCAAATTGGTATACAAAGTTGAAAAGTCGAAGCTATGTACCGAGGTAACTTTCGGCATGGTATTTATTTTATCAATAACTTCTAACGAATTGTCAACACTCCAATAATAGTTAATGCCAGTTCTTCTCATGATGGTATTACAATATCTTTTATGAGTACTTTTAATGTATTTTAAGCAATTTACTACTTGTTCTGATAGAGTTTTAGTGGTAGCAAATTTTGCTCCGGCAATAAAGCGATATTTATAAGGTCTTTTATGAAATTTAGGTAACATGTATAATTTTGCAATGCACTTGTTCTTATCAGAAAGTTTAATATCAAATATTATATTTTTCTTGGTATGTTCATCGATTAAGTTATCAATATTCAGATTATTTTGAATTTCATAAACAGAATTACCGCAAATATTTTTACGTAATATGTTACCCTTAATACCTAATTCTTTTTTCATATTTTCAAGATAAAATTTCTTACATGTGAAGCTATAATTATTGCTGGCTTTATCTACTGTAGTGATTACAAAATGTTTATGTAAATTTATTAAATCAGCTTTAAGCTTATTATAATTATAGTCTATAAAATCTGAAAGATTAAATTCATTTTTAAGCGAGAAAATTTTATTTCTAATTAACTTAATTAATAATTTAGACCATGCTTCTAGTTCTCTCGCATTGCAGCACGCAATTTTTAACAATTTATCTTTTAATTTATTGACTGAAAAAACAATATCTTTTAAAATTATGTCCCATGTTACTTTATTACTCCCTATTCTAAATTTAAACCCTTTACGACATAGCTCCGCTAATTTGTCGTTTGCAAAATGTTTAACTAGTTCTACATCACCTGTTAATATGTGACATATCGGACTATAAATGAACTTTGCTAGTGCATCACGTCTGCTAGCTGGCATATCCATGACTCTTTCACACACGCATTTATTATTATTGAAAATATCATTATCTGAAAGATTTCCTAAAACTTTATTATAATTACAAATAATAGACCCAACAGGTCGTTCATATGAATACACTATTAATGGTTTGAAATCTTTACAACCATCTGGTAATATGGACTTAACTTTCTTTGAATTAATAAGACTGTTAACATTAATTTTGTCTAAAATTTTAGAGGAATAATTTAAAGTGGACAGGACTTTATCTTTAATACGGTTATCTTTGGATTTCTTAGAATTAGCTCTAATATATCTAATATATTAGGCCCTAGGGACTTAATTTAGCTAAAACATTATTATGTAAAGGTAACAAATCTACCAGTGCAGGGGAGAGGGAGGATATATAATTCTACTGACGCTGTTCGGGTTATGGGAGCCCACCTTGCTTTTTTTATCTTTCTCTTCCTCTCTCTTTGGCTTGTATCCATTCGGCCCCATTCAGCCTACTGTTTTAAAACGTTTACCCCATCCAGGTCTTAATATTTTCCTGGCGAGCGATAGCGAGCCAGCATATATATATTTTTGTTTAGACAGCAAGCTATACTTGTACATTTTTCGATAGAAAAATGTCTCCGGTGAAGCCGAATTTCTCTATACAATGCTGGCTCGCTATCGCTCGCCAGGAAGAAATCGACACCTGGATGGGGATAAACGTCTTAATACAGTTGGCTGAATGGGACCGAATGGATACAAGCCAGGGAAAGAGAGAAAATGAGAGAAAGATAACAAAAAATGGTGACCCCCTTAATGACACTCCTATAGCCCTACTTTTACAGTGTCATTATATAAACCACCATAAGCACTGCCCTATTCCATCATTCCCACCACCTACCACAACTACACAGTCCAAATACTGTTAGCATTATCCCATTTATTTACATTCTCATTACTGATACCTCAAAAATACAAAATATTACAAAAATATCTCAAAAATATTGAATATATTAGGGCTCTACTTGTTTATTTCAGAGAGGCCTTAAATGTGCCCCAGATTACAAGTGCCCTTCTCTAGTACTTAGCTGCTAGTGTTTGTGTGTGAGTTGTATGTGTGTATGGCATAATTCTACGTGACCACGAGTTGGAGTGGGTGGTGGTGAATAAAATCTGATTCCAAATTAAGCCACTACTTTTAAGTTCCTCGGTGGCCTAGTGGTTAAAGTTTAGAGTGCTGCACTACTGGCCTGGGTTTGAACCCTGGCTGGGACATATCACAAAAATATCAAATAATTTTTGTTGTGCATTGATTGGCACGATCAACTCACTACCAGCTTCCAGAAGCACATTCCATCCAATCACTCGTAGACAACACGCACCTGCCGGCACGACCTCCCAAAATACACCCTACCGAATCCTCCCTTCCTCGTGAGGACAAAATCCACTTGACCAGGTTGAGATGTGGGCACCATCTAGCTCTTCTGAGCTATCAGAAGAGACTGGATGTCTCCGTCGACGACACCTGCCCGGGATGTAACACAGAACCCCTTACCAGTCAACACATAGAAGACTGCATTCCACACAATCACTTTCGCCAACAACATAATCTACGCTCCTGGTGAGCCCTATGGGAAAGCCCGATCGTGGCCATGGCCTTCCTTAGGGACTCGGGGCTGTTCGACCAGGCAGCCTAGGGAACGACGACAACAACAACTCACTACCAGAAGGATTATGGTTTGATTCTTTGGCAGGACTAGACATTTGGGGCAGGTCTCCAATTTGTTCCTATAATTAGGAGCTAGAGTAAGTGTACATTTGTGGCATTCCATTTGTGGCAGTAAACTGTGGCACCTGGATAATATGTAGTAGCCCTGTGTACCAGGTTGGACAACTCACCCGAGTTACCCACCACAGACTCCAAAGGGCAATAATATGGAGAAGAACCGGCCTGCCAAGTGCAGATAAATGTAAGCCCCCCAATTTAACCATATCTTTACTACCATTACCACTTATTGTCACCACCACAACCATACGTCTTAACCCCTACTGTACCAGAGGGTATTACTATGAATGTACTCTCCAGTAGCAGCCATTGTGGCCAAAATGGCTTCAGATTCAAGAGAGAATACCCTCTTACCCCGATAGTTGGAGGAATACTGTCCCAGCTAGCTCCCGAAGGCTTGGATCCAGGCTGAGAAGTGTTGCAAAGGTCTCAGAGCAGTGCGTATAAGTCACGGTACCAGGTACCGATCAATACGGGCAGTTACAAGGACGCATAGTACTGACGGCGATCTTCCGTCGCTGGTACTGACGAGTGACTTTATTACTGACGGCTGTATAGCGTCGCTGGTACAATAAGGGTAAATAATGATAACTTATCTGCTTAGTTCAATTCATGGGGGAAACCACAGAGGGCTGTTCTTGACAGCATGATGCACAGGGGTCGGTGGAATGAATTAGGAAAGGGCCATAACTATAGATAACGCCAACGAACTTGACAATAATCTTGACCCCTTAACTTCTTATAACTCAAAATGAATGAAAGCAATCGGGCTGACGTTTCTACCATTTAGGAATAGTCTACCAAGAAATAGGTGTGGATATTTACAGCCAATTTGCTCCAGGCCCTTTTAAGTTACAAAGAGGTCAAGGATCAAGATTATTGTAAAGTTCGTTGGCGCTACCTATAACACAGATACAAGTGCTATGGTTGGATACGTAAGGGAACAGAGGGAACATCCTATCCCTTGATCCTGTGAGGAAGTAAGTACCCCATTTATTAACGACCTCTAAATTTAAAGGGTTATGTATTTCTCTCTAAAAAATATTGCATAGTATGATTATCTGTTTGTGTCCTTCTAGTCCCCAAGCCCTTAGGAGGACTATGGAAATGAGACTTGATATGGGTACTCAGGGATTTTTAGATGTTTGGCCCGTTTGTTTGGCGATTTTAAGACCTTTCATCCTATTTCGTTATACATTTTAAGACCTATTGTGCCATTTAGGTGTCAATTTTTTCCTGGCGAGCGACAGCGAGCCTGTAATTGTAAGAGGAACCGGCCTTCGGCCGAGACATTTTTCTACCAAAAAACGTACAAATTTATCTTGAGGGGGGGGGGGGGGGGGGGGGGGGGGGGGGGGGGGGGGGGAGGGAGGTCTAGGGGATGTTTTTCTAAGTCTAGCGAGGTAACTAAGAATTTATGAATTAATTAATCTATAGGCCAAAAAAGCAGTCAGTGTCCCCTCAATCATATAAATATCAAATCAAATCAGGAACCCACCATTCGGGAGTGGTTATGATTGGCAGCCACCTTCCTCGGGGGCAAGACAGGGGAGCTGCTGCCGGGGTTGAGGGGTGAGGAGGAGAGGGAGGCGGGTGGCGAGGGTGAAGAAGGCTCGCGGGTGTTGCTGTGGTGGTGGTGGGGCAGGAAGTCCAGGCCACTGTGGGATGCAGAGAGCTCGGCTGGTAAGGAGTCGGAGATGAGGGCCAGCTCCTTCTCAGTCTCAATGACATAATCGAACACCTGAGCCTCCAGCTGTTTGGTCACCACCTTGGCCCTGGAAGGAGAATATATTAGCCAGATGGCACAAAGAATGTGTGTTCTATCTATCTATCTATTGCCTGATGCCGTGATCCCCGAAGGGGTGGCCACGAACGAACTGCCCCCATGCACCTCTGTCCCCAGTCAGTCGACGCCCCTCCCTCCAACCAGCACCGCCTTCGTTCATGTACTTCCTCACTCCATCCTTCCACCTCTCATTCGGTCTACCTCTCCCTCTCTGTCCCTCCACCTCGCTCTCGTACACCCTCTTAGTCATTCTCTTGCTTTCCATACGTTCCATATGGCCGAACCATCTCAAGTTGTTCCTTTTCACACTTTCCAGCACATCTACCTCCACACCACACCTCCTTCTTACTTCCTCATTAGTCTGTCTATCCCTCCATGTAACTCCGCACGCACTCCTTAAGTAATTCATTTCCACTGCTCTCACTCTTGGTCTGAGTCTCTCAACCAACGTCCATGCTTCGCTTCCGTAAGTCAGTGTCGGGATTACCACACTGTCTTGCAAGGACTTTTTCACTTCCATACTGATCACCCTATTTCTTGTTACTGCTTTTAGCGTTCCTACAACCCTCTTCCCCTGTTGTACCCTCTCCCACACTTCTTCATCCATAGTCCCATCTTTACTCAACACACTGCCCAGATACTTAAAAGAGTTGACGATCTCCATAGCCTGACCGTTCAGCTTCACCTCACACTCTGTGACTTCACCCCTTTCGAAGACCATAACCTTGCTCTTCCCCGCATTTACCTTCAAATTCCGTTTTTCGCACACTGTTCCAAACTCATTTACCAGACCCTGCAACTCCCATTCATTATCACTCATCAGAACTGTATCATCCGCAAAAAGCAGTATAGGTAGCTTCCACTCAATTCCCTCCCTTTTCAGCGATACACCAACATCCACTGCTCTTGATAGTATTTATTTCATGACTCCATCCATATATACAGTAAACAACCACGGGGGTGGTGATGGGCTGGTCTATCAGAGTGAGAACTGAGCGATCTCTGCCATACCCATAGCTTACTCTGACTGTTCCTTTTACTTATATATTTTCTAGATCTCAAGTGACGGCGTCTCTTCCGTGGATTGACCTCCCAATCTACCAAGATTGGAAGCCAAAGCGTCACATTTTTCGTTTGCCCCTCAACTTTCTCTTCATAATTGGTGAGGGGCACAGGGCCCTGGGTGGGGCTTTGGTTTCCCGGGCGTTTCCGCACCCTCCTCAGCTCCCCGCCATGGAGTGGCTTCGGTCGCCCAGGCTTTATTGTGGTCGGCAGGGAGGGTTCTGTGGGGGCGCTCGGTTATGGCCTTGGCCTTGCTCGGGGCCTTGGGGCTGTTCGGCCAGGCAGCTTGGGGAACAACAACAACAACAACAACCACGGGGACATCACACACCCGTTTCAAACCAACATTCAGGTCAAAGAACTCGCTCTGCTCACTCTCCACACGTACTGCCGCCTTTGCACCCTCATACATGCTCTTCACTGCTTTCAGCAACTTGTCCTCTACTCCGTATATTCTAAGTACTTTCCACAAACCTTCTCTATCCACTCTGTCATATGCTTTCTCCAAGTCCATAAAGGCAACATACACCTTTTGTTTCTTCTCCAGATACTTCTCCACAACACAATTCAGGGTAAAAATCTGTTCTACACATCCTCTTCCCTTCCTAAAACCTCCCTGCTCGTCGCCTATCCATTTCTCCGTTCTCACTCTCTCTCTCTCAATCACTACCCTACTGTATACCTTCCCTACTAAGCTTAGAAGACATATTCCTCGGTGGTTACCACACACTCCTCTTTCCCCTTTGCCCTTATATAGAGGGACTATTATGCCAGTCTTCCAGTCATCGGGTGCACTCCCCTTCTCCCATGCTAGTTTGCACATTTTCCATACCCATTCTATCACTATCTCACCACCATACCAATGTGTGTTAACCCTTTCAAATCACATGGCATTTTTATTATAATCAAACAATCATTGGATGCATTTATTGAACTTGAGAAATAATACTCCTGATCCTCATCTCCCCCCATTCATCTTTACATCTTCACTACTATAATGCAGCAGGAAGAAAGAAAGAGACCACAAATCAGGCCGTAGATCATCACACGAATAGCAACCATCACCACAACAACAGAAAGGCACAAGAGCCAGCCCTCCCCCGACCACACGAGCCCTTCTAGTCCGCACCAGGCCCCATCCCGCAGCCACCACCATCAGAGCGGCTACCACCAGGCTCACCACATGGGGCTAACCACACCAGGCCCTTCTTGTAGGAACAACACCAACAGAGACGTCGCCGCCAGAATCAAGACCACCGCCGACGATCTACCCCAGCCAAGACTTCCAGTGACATTGTTCAGGTCTTGGCAACTGATCATGTATTAGGCCAATCAAAGGAATTGGTTTGGGGCTGTTCCTGGGAAGCAATTATTCTACCCTCTGGCTCATCAACTGATTTGGCCTTGGATCCGGGCTGGGATGCGGATTGTGTATTAGGCCAATCTGAGTATAATACTTCTCATTCAGTTGGTAGCGAGGTAAATGTTTGGCCTTGGGAGAAAGGACTTTGGTCGCCTGGTCCTCCTACGGAAACCAACTTATCACTGAAAGCCAACTACGCAAGAAGCGGATCTAAAGCTGTGGGCCACAAGCCTACCAAAGACCTCGGCCATCAACTCCAACCCATGATTGATTGTGACAGACTTAGCCTTCCCCCTACTCCTGGTAAAAGCATAAAAGCTCATTCACTGTCTTAAGGCTCTTTAAAACCCTAATTGCTTGCCTTAAAATCATATTCCACTCGTGAACACACTTCACACTATTTCTATCCCCAGACATATAGGATTATACCTGGAAGCCTGTGGCACTTTATGTGATTCGGCAACTGTGTTATAGTCATATAGTGTCAGTTTGTGAATCACATTCTTCCCCCATACAATTACACGTAACTTGTGCCTTACCAGGTTTAGTTCAGTTGATCATTTAAACTCGTTTTCTATATAGAGGGACCCCCATTTTCTACCTTTGCCCGCTTACCAAAAACTAGTGTAAAATAAGTTAACTACGGTCCTCCATATATAATCAAATGTTTTAACTTATTACTGCCTGTGTGTATAAATAAGGTCTTCTTAATCTCTTTCCTGTGTTACATATCGTCGCATTGTAATCTAAGTATGCTATATACTGTATGTGCGTTGCTATCCTACCCAGTTTAGTTCGAACCTATGACCAGTCCAGTAAATTTCCTGGCATAACAACTACTAAGATGAATTAAGACCCCTGACTTTTTATCTTTTACTTTAATATTGATGCCATGACCTGAATATCCCCTTCAATACTATGGTGTAATATAACAATATATATATATATATATTGGCTCTACCACTGAAAGTTTCCATTCTGCTTAGGAATATCATCTTAAAATCAAAAGGGGGTAAAAACAAACTCCAAGAACCCCTTTGTTCTTCAGAAACTGACTAAAATTGTAATGTGATAGAATATGTAAGTTGAAGTATTTGTATTGAAAACTGACATCCTGATCTAGTCCTCTCCATCACCAAGCTGACCTGAACTCTGACTCTTACATCCGCCACCAAGCTGACCTGAACTCTGACTCTTACATCCACCACCAAGCTGACCTGAACTCTGACATCTTGACTCTTACATCCACCAACAAGCTGACCTGAACTCTGACACCTTGACTCTTACATCCGCCACCAAGCTGACCTGTGCACTGACATCCTGACTCTTACATCCACCACCAAGCTGACCTGAACACTAACACACTGACTCTTACATCCACCACCAAGCTGACCTGAACTCTGAGACCTTGACTCTTACATCCACCACCAAGCTGACCTGAACACTGACATCTTGACTCTTACATCCACCACCAAGTTGACCTGACCTCTGACATCCCAACTGACCTCCTGACCCGCTGTTGGTGCCTCATGATGTTCCTGCGGCGGCGAGTTAGGTTGCAGAGGTCACACTGGCACTTCTGGTAGGGGCACAGATTCTTGTGGGCCCGCTTCTCCTTCAGCACCCCGTGGTTCCGGCACATATCGCACTTCTGGAGAGGAAAACGATAGTGAGTTATATGTACACGAATAAAAGGAGATGTATCGGATGGTTGAAGGCCACAGTTGCTCGCGCGTAACGCAACACGTATTATGAAAAACATGTAGCCATCATAAAATTTACTTTTTCTCACTTCACTCACTCACCCCCACAACTTACTGGAAGATAACAGATTTTTCACAATATTTCACAAATAATAGGTCTTTATTAAAAAAAATCCAAGTACATTAATAATATCATAAAAGAACGAAATAGAAAGAAAAAAACTAATAAAAATGGATATATTTCTTGTTTCGACCAGATTATGAATTACAGTTTTTTTGTTTATTACAGGCATGTGTAATTGAATCTGAAGCAAATATTTGTAGCAAATAATATAGTTTAAACTTACAGTAATCTGACTGGTAGAAAAAGGGTATGTCACCTTTTAGACTAGAAGAGGTACTTTACACTAATTTTAATAAACATACATTTCTTAGATATAAAACAACAAGGAAACGGTACAACTGTCCATGTCCAGGCGGGTGCCCAACCCCGAAAGGGGTTGATATAGGGAAGCTATCCCCCCACCAAAGGCGGCTTGCTAGGGCCTTTCCTAGCTGATGCTAAGAGGATTGGGTTCTAGTCATGTGGTGATGGGTTGGTCTATCAGAGTGAGAACTGAGCTATCTCTGCCATACCCATAGCTTACTCTGACTGTTCCTTTCACTCATATATTTTCTAGATCTCAAGTGACGGTGTCTCTTCCGTGGATTGACCTCCCGATCTGCCAACCTAGAAGTTGGCAGATTGGAAGCCAAAGCGTCACATTTTTCCTTTGCCCCTCAACTTTCTCTTCATAATTGCTGAGGGGCACAGGGCCCTGGGTGGGGCTTTGGTTTCCTGGGCGTTTCCTCACCCTCCTCAGCTCCCCGCCATGGAGTGGCTTCGGTCACCCAGGCTTTTATTGTGGTAGGCAGGGAGGGTTCTGCGGGGGTGCTCGGTTATGGCCTTGGCCTTGCTCGGGGCCTTGGGGCTGTTCGGCCAGGCAGCCTGGGGAACAGCATCAACAACAAACAAACTGTCCATGTTGCTCTGGTACGGTACTGTCATAATTAGCAACTCTCCAAAATAGGTGATCTGCCCAATACCCTCATCTCCCCAAGTCTATCTATAATAAGAAGAATGCAGTTTCCATTTGTCTTTTTTCTGACCCAATAGCCTTTCTTATCTCTCTAAGTCACACCTAAAATTATCCTCTGCATTTTTCTTTGAGAAATTCAAAGTAAAGGATTTCGAATCTGTAAAATTCCAGGTTTCTGATTGATCAATAGCCTACTTGAAAGACACAATGTGTGTATATTTTCTTTTAAAAGAAAAAAATACAGGTGGTTATTGCTATCATTGCTTGATTTAATATAAATGCTGCTAGACGGGTTCTCCTTCGTTTAAATTTGATCTCTCTCTCTCTCTCTCTCTCTCTCTCTCTCTCTCTCTCTCTCTCTCTCTCTCTCTCTCTCCACCCACCTGTTGCTTGGAGCTGCCCAAAGTACACTCTGGCTCCTCCTTCTTCCTGGTATCCTTGAGGTGTCGCCAGAGTCGCTGTTGGTGCCGCATCACCAGCCTGGAGATCCTAGTCAGCTTGCACAGGAGGCAGGGGCAGTGGGTGAAGTCACACTGATGGTTGCTCTTGCGGGAGGTGAAGCCGTGGTTCTTGCAGTAGGTACAGTGTTGCCGCCTCTTGCCAGGGCAGGAGGAAGATGACGCGCTGCAGGAGGCGGTGGCGACGAGGACATTTTGGTTCAGTGAAGAGGATGTAGCGAGGATGTTTTGGTTCAGTGAAGAGGATGTGGCAAGGATGTTTTGGTTCAGGGAGGAGGCGGAGGCGAGGACGTTTTGGCTTAGCGTAATGTTCCGTCTCCCTCCCACGCTTTCGTAGCCAGAATCTAGGGGGGAAGAAAGAGAGAGAAAGGATTAATTTAGAGTCGCACTTCTCTGATCTGGGGTGAAATAAATATAAAACGTGTAGAGCACAAATTCATAATCTGAAGATATGTGGTGGGAAGGAAATCGATTCAGCAAAATTATCCACCGGCCCATCTACCTACTTACGATTACCGATGCAGGTTTGGTGAAGCCATGACTATTCTCCATCAATATTATATTTCTCAGATTTCCATTGTTTTTAATATTTTTTTCTTCTAGACTCGCTTACATTGTTCATGCTATAAAGCTGAACACAACCACGAGTAATGAGAAGGGTTCAGAGAAGGTCTTAGGCATTATTAAGGGAGCCCACCTCACTCTTTTCTCTTTCTCTCCCTCTCTCTTTGGCTTGTATCCATTCAGCCTACTGTTTTAAGACGTTTACTCCCATCCAGGTGTCAATATTTTCCTGGCGAGCGGTAGCGAGCCAACATATCAATATTTTGGTTTTGACAGCAAGCTAAATTTGTAAATTTTTCGATAGAAACATGTCTCCAGCGAAGCCAGATTTCTCAATAGAATGCTGGCTCGCCAGGAAGAAATCGACACATGCATGGGGATGAACGTCTTAAAACAGTTGGTTGAACGGGGCCGAATGGATACAAGTCAGGGGAAGCGAGAAAAGGAGAGAAAGATACAACAACAAAAACGGTGACCCCCCTTAACAACTACATCGGGGGAGAGGAAGTGATGGAAGCCCTTCAGTTCATGCTTAAGCCAACCTCCAATCCAAGTCTGGTTGTGTCACACCATAGACTTTCATACACAAAATAACACAAATGTGAACAGTAATATTGTGAAGTCATTTGCTTGCTTGATGGTGTTATAGGTCTGCATGAATACCCTCTAACAAGCACAGGGAAACAAAACAACTCAATTAATCCTATTAATTCCACGTATCCTTCTTAAGGGGAGGTTTTTAGTTCGTTCCCTAGAATTCCATCAATCTTAAAATTACACCCCCTAGACCCCCTTTCAAGATAAATTTGTAAATTTTTCGGTAGAAACATTTCCCGGCTGAAAGCCGGTTTCTCTTAAATTACAGGCTCGCTATCGCTCGCCAGGATAAAATCGACACCTGAATTGCACGAAAGGTCTTAATATGGGGTGAAAGTTCTTAAAATCGCTAAACTAATGGGGCAAACGTTTTATAATATCAAAAGCAATAGGGCTAAACATGAGGGAGAAAGGGGTCAAGAAAAAAAATCCTCAAGTGGAGATCTCCCCTTAAACTAAATAATATCCTCTAACGATACTCAGAAACAGAGACAAAATAAACTAATAGAATAAAATATAGAAGTTGCAACAGCAACAAATAAATATCAGTAAAAACTAAAAGAACGAATATCACTATTACCATACCAACAACAATAACAGCAATGTCTAATACGGAAACATTTATATATGGTACCTAAGAACAATATATATATACCGGTATATATATATATATATATAAATATATAATCTACGCTAATAATAATGAGCTCTAATTTATTTGCCTGAAAAAAAAAAAAAAAAAAAAAACCCGATGACATGAAAACAAGGAATAAATTATAGCCAGATAATTTATGAACAAACAAACAAAGCAACGTGAGAAGCAAGGTAATAATAAAGCCGGTATCACACGAGAGCTTTTATAGTCAACATTTTACTGGCAACATTTCTGGAATATTTTGCACTGGTATCGGAAACTAGACTGTTGATAGATGAATTTAGGTGACCGAAATATTCGAAATTTTGACCTCATAAGCTGCCAGACCAGTGTTAAGGATAATTGTTGAGTGAAAAAGCGCTCGTGTGATACCGGCTTAATTAAAACCAATTCAGCTAGGATAGAAAACAAGAACGAATAAATGAAGGCATACGAAACAAAAATAAAAGGATACGAAAGACAAAATAAAATATCATATTGAAGAAAAAGATGAAAATAAAGAAAGCCACACTCTTAAAAGTGGATTGTGAAAAGTGTGAATTATACGACATGTTAAGGAGGGTGACCTGCTTTTTTTTCACTCCTTTTCTTTGGCTTGTATTCATTCGGCCCCATTCAGCCTACTGTTTTAAGACTTATCCCCATTCAGGTGTCGATTTTTTCCTGGCGAGCTATAGCGAGCCAGCATTGTATGGAGAAATCCGGCTTCGCCGGATTTTTTTTTCCATCGAAAAATGTAAAAATTTAGCCTGCTGTCAAAACCAAATAAAATAAATATGTTGGCTCGCTACCGCTCGCCAGGAAAAAATAGACACCTGGATGGGGATGTACGTCTTAAATCAGTAGGCTAAATGGGGCCGAATGGATACAACCCAGAGAAAAAGGGAGAGAGAAAGACAAAAACGAGGTGAGCCCCTTAATTGTACAGTAGTGACGCTTACCACCTCATATTACCTTCCTAAACCACCTTCCTTCACCTGCCAACACAACAATTACATTTATTTAAGGGAGCCCACCTCGCTTCTTGTCTCTTTCTCTCCCTCTTTCTTTGGCTTGTATCCATTCGGCCCCATTCAGCCTACTGTTATAAGACGTTTACCCTCATCCAGGTGCCAATATTTTCCTGGCGAGCGGTAGCGAGCCAGCATATACTGTATATTTTTTTACAACTAGCTAAATTTGTAAATTTTTCGATAGAAAAATGTCTCCGGCAAAGCCGAATTTCTCCATACACTGCTGGCTCGCTATCGCTCGCCAGGAAGAAATCGACACTTGAATGGGCATAAACGTCTTAAAATAGTTGGCTGAATGGGGCCGAATGGATACAAGCCAGAGAAAGAGAGAAAAGGTGAGAAAGATAAAAACGCAGGTGACCCCCCTTAAAACCAATCCACCCTACTATTTTGGGTATCGAAGGAGTTTCTCTGCCTTTCGTGTTGCATTATTATTTTACTAAATTTCGAATATATATATATATATATATATATAGTATATAATATTGTTGTTAAGTACCATATACCGGTATATAGGTTATATTTTTGTATTAGATAGGTAGATAGATAGATAGATAGATAGATATAATAATATATATAATGCTAGTTCTCCTTTCCTGTTCTACGTTTTTCGTTATTTCTTCTTCCACTTCACATAATATTTTACGGCTTTTGGTATTTCTTTATATATATAACAGTTTGCTTATATTCATAGGTTGTCTAGGATTTTGTTTAACCCTTTCACGCACATATGACGCAGAGGTTACCAGATTAGCAATAAGAAATAGTTCTCTCACTCTTATATTATAATTACCTCCCCAAAATTAGTTTTCTGCCCACAGCTAACTCAAAGACACCTGCAGAGGATGAAGTAACAAAACTAAAGGTTTCTAAATACCCCTGATGGTAACAAAGGCTTTAAAAGTATCCCCAATAGGCTCAAAATCGCGTCATATGTCGGAGAGGGTTAAGCACCCTTTTCAGCTTGTTAAATTAATATCTATATTATTTTAAGTTTGTCTATATTCACTTTCGTTTCATTGTCCCTAATTTGTTTAGCTACGTATTTATTTGATCTTCTTCCTCGGGATTATTTTTACACTAAGTATAATATCCCGCACTCCGTCACGAATATAATTAATTCTATCTCGTGATTCACATTCTCCGGTTTATTCAGTAACCTATTCATACACATATATATTATCTTTCATAACACACACATTTATTTGATCTTCTCTCTAGGGAATATTTGTACACTCTTATAACTATAGTCTATTTTTGTCCAGCTGATGGTAAATTGAATCCCTTAGCATCAGATGTCATGATTCTTACTGGACCAAGGTGATACTGCAATGTCTGTGCGTTATATTATTGCCAAGATTTCATAATTAGCAACCTATTTCGCCACAAAATCATGATCATAAAGTAGTAATCAGAGTATAGAGATGGCAATATAGTATCAGATGGAAAAAAATGGAGTATATAATTAGGATATAATATCCCCAATATATATATATAGTATAGGCCTATATAACATACCATTAATGAATTCTTAGCGTCGGGCGACTAAGGTCGTTTGGCAATAATTTTGAATGAAGAGCAGCTCAGAAAAGGGGGAATTAAATATCGACAGTGGCCGGTTTTTGGAGCTATTACTTAATGTATTCAATTATTGTTTAGTTTCCTCGCTAGACCTCCATTAAGCTTAAAAATACACCCACTAGACCACCCTTCAAGAAAAATTTGTACAAAAAAATAAAAAAATAAAAATAAATAAATAAATAAAATGAAAATAAAAATAGGAAAAGTGGGGATTGGGCCTGAGCATATACAGTACATACATATACAGTACATACATATACATATACAGTACATACATAACAGTACATACATAACAGTACATACATACATAACAGTACATACATACATACATAACAGTACATACATAACAGTACATACATACATAACAGTACATACATATACATATACAGTACATACATATACAGTACATACATATACATATACAGTACATACATATACAGTACATACATACATATACATATACAGTACATGCACATACAGTACATACATACATATACAGTACATGCATATTACACTACACATACATATACATATACTATACATATACAGTACATACATATACAGTACATACATATACATATACAGTACATACATATACATATACAGTACATACATATACAGTACATACATATACATATACAGTACATACATATACATATACAGTACATACATATACAGTACATACATATACAGTACATACATATACATATACAGTACATACATATACAGTACATACATATACATATACAGTACACACATACAGTACATACATATACATATACAGTACATACATATACATATACAGTACATACATATACATATACAGTACATACATATACAGTACATACATATACAGTACATACATACATATACATATACAGTACATACATATACAGTTCATACATATACAGTACATACATATACATATACAGTACATACATATAAGTACATACATATACAGTACATACATATACAGTACATACATATACAGTACATACATACATATACATATACAGTACATACATATACAGTTCATACATATACAGTACATACATATACAGTACATACATATAAGTACATACATATACAGTACATACATATACATATACAGTACATACATATACAGTACATACATATACAGTACATACATATACATATACAGTACATACATATACAATTACAGTACATACATATACAGTACATACATATACAGTACATACATATACAGTACATACATATACATATACAGTACATACATATACAGTACATACATATACAGTACATTCACATACATATACAGTATATTACATACACATAGGTCTACAGTACATTCACATACATATACAGTATATTACATACACATATACAGTATATACATATACATATACAGTACATACATATACATATACAGTACATACATATACATATACAGTACATACATATACATATACAGTACATACACATACATAATTATACAGTACATACATATACATATACAGTACATACATATACAGTACATACATATACAGTACATACATATACATATACAGTACATACATATACATATACAGTACATACATATACATATACAGTACATACATATACATACATACACAATGAACTACTTATATCTAGTCTAGGTTATATACAACACCAATACCCGTATGCAAGAGGTGGTTATCGACATTTATTTACATACGAAGCTGCCCTTGAACAACAATAGGGCCTGCTTAAGGGGGGTGACTTTTTTTTTTTTTTTTTTCTGTCCTTTTCTCTCTTCCTCTGGCTTGTAACCATTCGGCCCCATTCAGCCAACTATTTTAAGACGTTTATCCCCATCTAGGTGTCGATTTCTTCCTGGCGAGCGACAGCGAGCCAGCATTATATGAAGAAATCCGGCTTCGCCGGAGACATTTTTCTATCGAAAAATGTACACATTTAGCCTGCTGTCAAACAAAACTAAAAAATATGCTGGCTCGCTACCGCTCACCAGTAAAAAATTGACACCTGGATGGGGATAAACGTCTTAAAACAGTAGGCTGAATGGGGCCAAATGGATACAAGCCAGAGAAAGATAGAAAAGGACAGAACAACAATAGGGCCTGCTTATAAGGGGGTAGTACTAACTTGTTCTGGACCCCCTTCTCCCTCATGTTTAGCATATTAGTGTTGAGGTTCTAAGACGTTCGTTCCGTTAGTTTGGCGATTTTGAGATCTTTCGCCCCCCATTTTTGTTCAATAGCCTAATTAGAAACTTTCGTGCCCTTTAGGTGTCGATTTTTTCCTGGCGAGCGAAAGCGAGCCGCTAATGTGAGGAGGAGACGGCCTTCGGTCGCGACATTTTTCTACCGAAAAATGTACAAATTTATCTTGAAAGTTTTTTTTTCTAAGCTTGATGGAGGTCTAGCGAGGAAACTTAAAAATTAATAAATAAATAAATATATAAACCAAAAACTAAGCACTACCTACCCCCTCAAGGGGAGATTACCACTTGAGGGATTCTTTTCTGGACTCCTTTCTCCCTCATGTTTAGCCCCATTGCTTTTCTAATTTTAAGACGTTCGCCCCATTATTTTGACGATTTTAAGAACTTTCGACCCATTTCTGTCAATTTTTAGACCTTTCGTGCCATTTAGGTGTCGATTTATCCTGGCGAGCGATAGCGAGCCTGTAATATAAGAGGAACCGGCTTTCAGCCGGGAAATTTTTCTACCGAAAAATGTAAAAATTTATCTTGAAAGAGGGCAAGGGTGTGAAATTTTAAGATTGCTGGAGCAGTAGAAAACAAACTAAAACCCTCCCCTTAAAACATGTAATACACAATATCTCAATCAAAACGGAAGTGGTCTCGATAAATTCATCCAAGTAAGTAATCATCCTGTAAGTTGTTTGTCTTAACAGAAACTGTACACTGATAAACGGTTATACATTACTATAAATTACTATACGAATTATTCACATTATGTTGAATTCGCATATACTTACTTAATGGCAAATTTACAGACATAGTTTATTCTGGTACGGTCGCGCTAATAAGTCATGGCCCAACTGTCATTACGTTTGGCTTGCTCTGTGCTGTATTAATGTCTGTCAGATGGTGAATAGGGTGGGTAAGTGTAGGAACATGTTTGTATATTCCACTCGATACGAAGAAATGAAGCTTAGATATTGCTGATACCGATTATTGATCAAAACATAGTTGGTGCCGAGACATGATTTATTAGCGCGACTGTACGAAGAAGAATGTACACAAGAAAGTAACAGCATATACAGTATATATATATATATATATATATATATATATATATATATATATATATATAAACATTCATGTACCCTGTCCTCTGTGAACCCTTTACCGGATATCCCGCTAATCTTCTGAGACGCCTGTCTGTCCGAATCCAGACAAAGCGAATCTTTGCACAACCTCCTTCCTCTATGTTGGTCTATTGTTTCTCTTGTTCTCCATGCATATTATCTACCAATGCATCCTAATAGTCTAACCCAAAAATATACGCGGGTGTGTATATATGGATGGAAGTGCGAATTGTATGAGATTGTTGTGTGTGTGTGTGTGTGTGTGTGTGTGTGTGTGTGTGTGTGTGTGTGTGTGTAATAATAATAATAATAATAATAATCGGTTTTTTTCAAGCCGGCAGCCAATGGGGCTGAAAATACACAGACTTAACCTAGATCTTATCCTAAGGGATCAACAGACTAATCCTGGCTGCTAACGATGGCGCCTACAAACTCCCGAGGGAGTAGGACGTGAGCAGGAGACTTTGTGGGTCCCCCGAGGCGGTCCGTCCAGACCTTGCCTTCACAGCCAGGGAAAGTTTTTGAGAGAACTTCCCCTGCCGGCGCGTAGGATTGAACCCCCGACACCAGAGCTAGCGCTCCCCGCTCCCAATACACTGTACTAAGCGCGCTTGGCCACCGTGACCGTGTGTGTGTGTGTGTGTGCTATAGAATTATTAGTTCCCCCTTGACCAATTTTCACTTATTATAATACCACTACGGAACATTTGTTACTCGGGCTTCTCCGAGACGTTATAGACTGCAGCACCGTTGATTCATTTAAACTCCGCCTAGACAAATATCTCGCATCAAACCCGCGACTGACTGCGTTTGTAAATTAATAACTTTATTTTATCCCCCCCTCAGTTACTAACCCATCTGTCCCCTACTAACTTCCTAATCCTGCCACGGACATTAGTTCCCTTTCCAATGTTCCCTTACACACTCTAAACCACTGTTTGGACTTTATCCTCAGTGTTTTGGAGGACAAGCAGCCTAGAAGGGTCACTAGACTGTTGTTGCTTGATTTCCTTGGTACTCCTTTGTATACATAACGTAGTCTAAATGCAATATATATTAAGATATATAATTATACCGTATTAGTTTAAGTGTATAGGCCTACTAGAACCATCCATCAAATACCTTTATAGTCACTATTCCAGTCGATTATTATTGATATTTTCTCAATATACATATGAACAAGTCACCATACTCATGTTTGTGTATATACGCTCGATATTATTTGAAAAAAGACAAAATTATTGAATATATATTAATAAGGTAGCTACTTATTGATTCATATACTGTACATATATTATATTTCTTCACCGACCAACTTCACTTCTAAACTCATTCATGAAATCAACAAATACATGTGGCACTCCAAGGACTCGAACCTAGGACACTCACACCAAAATTCCGCGCACAGTCTACGCAACTTATAAACTAGAGCTGCCATACATTAACAGTCACATCTGTTACCTGCAGTTCGCATTAAACCCGGAAGAGTATACAGGTATATATATATATATATATATATATATATATATATATATACTTGGTTGAACCCAAGTACTTTTATCTTTTACTGTACTTCCCATTTCTCAACTTATTCTTCCTCTATCCAAAACTCTCTAATCTCCTACTAATCTACAGCCATCATTCATTCATTCACACACATATACTGTGTGTGTGTATATATATATATATATATATATATATATATATATATATATATATATATATATATATATACTTTGTATGCTATCAAATCCAATATCAAAAGAGCAGAGAGGAGTTTTTACCCACCCACTGTGTCTATATCGGTTGTATGTTTACAATGCACATTATCTACTGATGGATCCTAATGGTCCAACCATAAAATACAAACCTATAAATACCTACTCGGCTGCACAAGGTGGGTTTGTAACACTTACTCGGGTGTACAGGGTGGGTTTGTAACATTTACTCGGCTGTACAGGGTGGGTTTGTAATACTTACTCAGCTGTACAGGGTGGGTTTGTAACACTTACTCGGCTGTACAGGGTGGGTTTGTAATACTTACTCGGCTGTACAGGGTGGGTTTGTAACACACTTACTCGGCTGTACAGGGTGGGTTTGTAACACTTACTCGGCTGTACAGGGTGGGTTTGTAACACTTACTCGGCTGTACAGGGTGGGTTTGTAATACTTACTCGGCTGTACAGGGTGGGTTTGTAACACTTACTCGGCTGTACAGGGTGGGTTTGTAACACTTACTCGGCTGTACAGGGTGGGTTTGTAACACTTACTCGGCTGTACAGGGTGGGTTTGTAATACTTACTCGGCTGTACAGGGTGGGTTTGTAACACTTACTCGGCTGTACAGGGTGGGTTTGTAACACTTACTCGGCTGTACAGGGTGGGTTTGTAACACTTACTCGGCTGTACAGGGTGGGTTTGTAATACTTACTCGGCTGTACAGGGTGGGTTTGTAACACTTACTCGGCTGTACAGGGTGGGTTTGTAACACTTACTCGGCTGTACAGGGTGGGTTTGTAACACTTACTCGGCTGTACAGGGTGGGTTTGTAACACTTACTCGGCTGTACAGGGTGGGTTTGCAATTATCATACTTGAGCTCGAATCCATAATATGAGACATCGTTGTGGGAGGTTACTAGGGCTCAAAATAACTTAAGGAGTCCCACCTCGCCTTTTTTTTTCTCTTTCTCTCCCTCTCTGTTTGGCTTGTATCCATTCTGCCCCATTCAGCCTACTGCTTAAGACGTTTACCCCCATCCAGGTGTCAATATTTTCCTGGCGAGCGGTAGCGAGCCAGCATATATATATTTTTGTTTTGACAGCAAGCTAAATTTGTACATTTTTCGATAGGAAAATGTCTCAAGCCGGGTTTCTCCATACAATGCTGGCTCGTTGTCACTCGCCAGGAAGAAATCAACACCTGGATGGAGATAAACGTCTTAAAACAGTTGGCTGAATGGGGCGGAATGGATACAAGCCAGAAAAGGAGAGAACAAAAACAGGTGACCCCCTTCAATATTTTCATACCAACAATCTTCATTCAAGGCCACAGTAACAGGTTCACAGAGGCCAGTTTCAACTTCCAAGGTTTACCTCAAGAATGAAGTCGCTATACTCTATTTGTTTCCAGCTGAGGGTAAATTGCCATGTTTCTATCTTGGTTACTCAGCTATAAGGTAGATTTTGTAGCGAAATATGCGGTTAATTATGAAAACTTGGCATTAATACGACACACAGCCATAGCAGCTTCATATATTGCCATTAATACGACACACAGCCACAGTAGCTTCATATATTGCCATTAAGTATCGAGAAATATTCTGTTAATTACTAAAACTTGGCATTAAGGGGAGGTCTCCACTTAAGGGATTTTTTTCTTGACCCCTTTCTCCCTCATGGTTAGCCCCATTGTGTTTGAGATTATAAGACGTTTGCCCCATTAGTTTGGTGATTTTAAGAATTTCCGCCCCATTCTGTCAATTTTAAGACTTTTCGTGCAATTTAGGTGTCGATTTTATCCTGGCGAGCGATAGCGAGCCTGTAATTTAAGAGTAACCGGCCTTCGGCCGGGAAATTTTTCTACCGAAAAATGTACAAATTTATCTTGAAAGGGGGTCAAGGCGGTGAGATTTTAAGATTGCTGGAGGAGTAGGAAACAAACTAGAAACCTCCCCTTAGTCACAGAAAACGGTAGGATTCAACCTTCCCTCTCAAGCCGAACACAAGCCTCACTCTAACACACACACACAAATGTAAATAATTAAATAAATAAAAAATATAATAAATAATATATATAAAATAAAAAAAAAAAATATATATAAAATAAAATAAAATTACAAACCACTACACAACTCCTCCCTCCAGCCCCCTCGTTACCAAATTAGAGGCCGTTTGTGCCCCTCACGAGGGGGGATGGGCAGGGTTTTCTGGTCCCCCTTCTCCCTCGTGTTTAGACTATTAGTTTTTAGATTTTAAGACGTTCGTTCCACCAGTTTGGCGATTTTTAAACCTTTCGTGCCATTTAGGTGTCGATTTTTTCCTGTCGAGCGATAGAGAGCCTGTAATTTTAAGAGTAACCGGCCCTCGGCCGGGAAAATTTTCTACCGAAAAATTTAAAACATTATCTTGAAGGGGGTTCTAGGGGGTGTTATTTACAGCTTGGTGGAAGTCTAGGGAGGAAAATAAAAAATAATAAAATTATAAAACAGTAAGCAAATAAATACGGCCATCCCGCTTTAACCGTTTCCACCTCCACCGTCCACTACCCTCCTCTCCACCTCCACCGTCCACTACCCTACTCTCCACCTCCACCGTCCACTACCCTCCTCTCCACCTCCACTGTCCACTACCCTCCTCTCCACCTCCACCGTCCACTACCCTCCTCTCCACCTCCACTGTCCACTACCCTCCTCTCCACCTCCACTGTCCACTACCCTCCTCTCCACCTCCACCGTCCACTACCCTCCTCTCCACCTCCACTGTCCACTACCCTCCTCTCCACCTCCACTGTCCACTACCCTCCTAAGGTTTTATAGCATTTAAGGGGACAGGCTTTGTTTGTTGGTCTATTTCAGTGGCAGCAACCCTTAGAGCTAGAAGAGCCATTTTTTAAAAGTTTCATACAAATGTTGTACAGTCGGAGCCACAATTCACTAAAATTGGTCTCATCAACCAAATGTACAATCGTGCTAATAAGTCATGTCTCGGCACCAAGTATGTTTTGATCAATAATTGGTATCAGCAATATCTAAGCTTCATTTCTTCATATCGAGTGAAATATACAAACATGTTCCTACACTTACCCACCCTATTCAACATCTGACAGACATTAATACAGCACAGAGCAAGCCAAACGTAATGACAGCTGGGACATGACTTATTAGCCCTACACTTACCCACCCTATTCAACATCTGACAGACATTAATACAGCACAGAGCAAGCCAAACGTAATGACAGCTGGGACATGACTTATTAGCCCTACACTTACCCACCCTATTCAACATCTGACAGACATTAATACAGCACAGAGCAAGCCAAACGTAATGACAGCTGGGACATGACTTATTAGCGGTACAGTACTTCATAAACAAGAGAATATACCCTACTTCTGAACTAAACAAATTATAGTGATGTTGTTCAATATCCTGGTATTCACAAGCTTAGGAAAGACATGGCCGGTCACCTTCCTAGAATTCATAACGCTTGGTACCTATGCATCTTTTCCAAGTTGAATAAACAAATCTAATGTTGCCTTGAATGTGTTATATGATGTTATATGATGTTGCCTTGTATGTGTTATATGATGTTATATGATGTTGCCTTGTATGTGCTATATGATGTTATATGATGTTGACTTGTATGTGTTATATGATGTTGCCTGGTATGTGTTATATGATGTTATATAATGTTGCCTTGTATGTGCTATATGATGTTATATGATGTTGCCTTGTATGTGTTATATGATGTTATATGATGTTATATGATGTTACCTTGTATGTGTTATATGATGTTGCCTTGTATGTGTTATATGATGTTATATAATGTTGCCTTGTATGTGTTATATGATGTTGCCTTGTATGTGTTATATGATGTTATATGATGTTGGCTTGTATGTGTTATATGATGTTATATGATGTTGCCTTGTATGTGTTATACGATGTTGCCTTGTATGTGTTATATGATGTTGCCTTGTATGTGTTATATGATGTTATATGATGTTGCCTTGTATGTGTTATATGATGTTGCCTTGTATGTGTTGTATGATGCTATATGATGTTACCTTGTATGTGTACGGCGGGTGCCCAACCCCGAAAAGGGTTGAAATAGGGGAGCTATCTCCCCGCCAAAGGCGGCTTTCTAGGGCCTTTCCTAGCTGATGCGGAGAGGATTGGGTTCTAGTCATGTGGTGATGGGCTGGTCTATCAGAGTGAGAACTGAGCAATCTCTGCCATACCCATAGCTTACTCTGACTGTTCCTTTTACTTATATATTTTCTAGATCTCAAGTGACGGCGTCTCTTCCGTGGATTGACCTTCCAATCTACCAAGATTGGAAGCCAAAGCGTCACATTTTTCCCTTGCCCCTCAACTTTCTCTTCATAATTGCTGAGGGGCACAGGGCCCTGGGTGGGGCTTTGGTTTCCCGGGCGTTTCTGCACCCTCCTCAGCTCCCCGCCATGGAGTGGCTTCGGTCACCCAGGCTTTATTGTGGTCGGCGGGTAGGGTTCTATGGGGGCGCTCTGTTATGGCCTTGGCCTTGCTCGGGGCCTTGGGGCTGTTCGGCCAGGCAGCATGGGGAACAACAACAACAACAACCTTGTATGTGTTATATGATGTTATATGATGTTGCCTTGTATGTGTTATATGATGTTATATGATGTTGCCTTGTATGTGTTATATGATGTTATATGATGTTGCCTTGTATGTGTTATATGATGTTATATGATGTTGCCTTGTATGTGTTATATGATGTTATATGATGTTGCCTTGTATGTGTTATATGATGTTATATGATGTTGCCTTGTATGTGTTATATGATGTTATATGATGTTGCCTTGTATGTGTTATATGATGTTATATGATGTTGCCTTGTATGTGTTATATGATGTTATATGATGTTGCCTTGTATGTGTGATATGAAGTTATATGATGTTGCCTTGTATGTGTTATATGATGTTATATGATGTTGCCTTGTATGTGTTATATGATGTTGTCTTGTATGTGTTATATGATGTTGCCTTGTATGTGTTATATGATGTTACCTTGTATGTGTTATATGATGTTATATGATGTTGCCTTGTATGTGTTATATGATGTTATATGATGTTGCCTTGTATGTGTTATATGATGTTGCCTTGTATGTGTTATATGATGTTGCCTTGTATGTGTTATATGATGTTATAAAATGTTATATGATGTTGCCTTGTATGTGTTATATGATGTTATATGATGTTGCCTTGTATGTGTTATATGATGTTATAAGATGTTATATGATGTTGCCTTGTATGTGTTATATGATGTTATATGATGTTGCCTTGTATGTGTTATATGATGTTGCCTTGTATGTGTTATATGATGTTATATGATGTTGCCTTGTATGTGTTATATGATGTTATATGATGTTGCCTTGTATGTGTTATATGATGTTATATGATGTTGCCTTGTATGTGTTATATGATGTTATATGATGTTGCCTTGTATGTGTTATGATGTTATATGATGTTGCCTTGTATGTGTTATATGATGTTATATGATGTTGCCTTGTATGTGTTATATGATGTTATATGATGTTGCCTTGTATGTGTGATATGAAGTTATATGATGTTGCCTTGTATGTGTTATATGATGTTATATGATGTTGCCTTGTATGTGTTATATGATGTTGTCTTGTATGTGTTATATGATGTTGCCTTGTATGTGTTATATGATGTTACCTTGTATGTGTTATATGATGTTATATGATGTTGCCTTGTATGTGTTATATGTTATATGATGTTGCCTTGTATGTGTTATATGATGTTGCCTTGTATGTGTTATATGATGTTGCCTTGTATGTGTTATATGATGTTATAAGATGTTATATGATGTTGCCTTGTATGTGTTATATGATGTTATATGATGTTGCCTTGTATGTGTTATATGATGTTATAAGATGTTATATGATGTTGCCTTGTATGTGTTATATGATGTTATATGATGTTGCCTTGTATGTGTTATATGATGTTATATGATGTTGCCTTGTATGTGTTATATGATGTTGCCTTGTATGTGTTATATGATGTTATAGGATGTTACCTTGTATGTGTTATATGATATTATAATGATGTTATAGGATGTTGCCTTGTATGTGTTATATGATGACGTTATAATGATGTTATATGATGTTACCTTGTATGTGTTATATGATGTTATATGATGTTACCTTGTATGTGTTATATGATGTTATATGATGTTGCCTTGTATGTGTTATATGATGTTATATGATGTTGCCTTGTATGTGTTATATGACGTTATATGATGTTATATGATGTTACCTTGTATGTGTTATATGATGCCTTCATTTAGTAGGAAGAATTATTATTTCTGAAGCTTCTGGAGCCCCACAAGTGTTCTGAAATAGGCGGATGTTGCCGACCCCTGGTCTATTTATTCTTATATTTATTAAGGGGAGGTTTCCACTTGAGGGATTTTTTCTGGACCCCTTTCTCCCTCATGTTTAGCCCCATTGCTTTTGAAGTTTTAAGACGTTCGCCCCATTTGTTTGGTGATTTGAAGAAGTTTCACCCCATTTATGTCACTTTTAAGACCTTTCGTGCCATTTAGGTGTCGATATTTTCCTGGCGAGCGATAGCGAGCCTGTAATTTAAGAGGAATCGGCCTTCGGTACAAATTTATCTTGAAAGGGGGTGTAATTTCAAGCTTGATGGAAGTCTAGGAAACACACTAAAAACCTCCCCTTAATGTTCCAGTTTCTTCGCTAAACCTCCATCAAGCTTAAAAAACAAAACAAGACCCCCTTCAATTTATTTAAAAAAAAAAATCGATATTCGGCCGGTTCCTCTTAAATAAAAGGCTCGCTCTCGCTCGCCAGAAAAAAATCGACACCTACATTGTATGAAAGATCTTAATATTAGCATAGAAATCGGACGAAAGAGCTTAAAACCGCCAAACCAATGGGGCAAACGTCTTAAAATCCCAGAACCAACGGGGCTAAACATGAGGAAGAAGGGGGTCCATAAAAAGCAACCTACCCCCCTTAAGTTAACATTCTCCACCTCCTGCGGTTTTACCTCAGTTAATGAATATTGTGTTTTTTGGGGGGTCTGTTTACGTCGCTTTGTTGGGGGTGGGTTGGGTTTTGTTATTGCCGGCTGGGTTACTATTTATGTCTTGGGTGTTTGTCTGCTTGTGTCAGATTGTTGACGGGGAGCTTGTTTCTATTTCTGTCTGCTTGTTGGTGTGTGTTTGTGTCTGCTTGTTGGTGTGTGCTTTTGTCTGCCTGTTAGTTATTTCTGTTTATAATTTTTTTAGTTACCTACCTAGACCTCCTTCAAGCTTAAACAATATACCCTCCCAAGATAAATGGGTACATTTTTCGGTAGAAAAATAACCCGGTCGAAGACCGGTTCCTTCTAAAATTACAGGCTTGCTATCGCTCGCCAGGAAAAAAAATCGACACCTAAGTGACACGAAAAATCTTAATATTGACGTAGAAATTAGGTGTAAGGTCTCAAAATCGCCAAACTAATGGGCCCAACGTCTTAAAACCTCAAATCTAATATGCTAAACATGAGGGAGAAGGGGGTCTAGAAAATACGACTACCTCCCCCTGAAACCCCCATGACTGGACAAACAAGAACACGATATTATCCCAGGACGATCCAAAATAATGTTTATGTTGCGGTCAAACTGCTTCGTACTCAAACGAGGAGAGGCCCCCTACCGTCGTTAAGGCGAGATAATTTTCCACTTGAGGGATTTTTTTTCTGGACCCGTTTCTGCCTCATGTTTAGCCCCATTGCTTTTGAGATTTTAAGACGTGCACCCCGTTAGCTTGGCGATTTTAAGAACTTTCGCCCCATGTCTGTCAATTTTAAGACCTTTCGTGCCATTTAGGTGTCGATTTTTTGCTGGCGAGCGACAGCGAGCCTGTAATTTAAGAGGCACCGGCCTTCGGCCTATTTTCTACCGAAAAATGTACAAATTATTCTTGAAAGGGGGTCAAGGGGGTGTAATTTCAAGCTTGATGGAAGTCTAGGAAACACACTAAAAACCTCCCCTTTAGAAAACAAGACAATTTCACTCGTATTTCGAGCCATTAGGATTTTACGATGTGCACAAAAAACATTAACAAATATTTAAACCGTATTTATCATAGGGATGAAGGATTACGGGGTGCGTTTCCTAGTTTTTTTTTTATCTTTCTCTCCTTTTCTCTCTTTCTCTGGCTTGTATCCATTCGGCCCCATTCAGCCAACTGTTTTTTAAGACGATTCTCCTCATCTAGGTGTCGATTTCTTCCTGGCGAGCGATAGCGAGCCAGCATTGTATGGAGAAATCCGGCTTCGCCGGAGACATTTTTCTATCGAAAAAATGTACAAATTTAGCTTGCTGTAAAACAAAAATACATATATGCTGGCTCGCTACCGCTCGCCAGGAAAATATTGACACCTGGATGGGGGTAAACGTCTTAAAACAGTAGGCTGAATGGGGCCGAATGGATACAAACCAAAGAGAGAGGGAAAGAAAGATAACAAAAGCGAGTGTGTATAAATTATAGGGTGTTCTCTCAATATCTCTGTGTAGTTTGTTACGTGTGTGAGGGTGTGGTTTTAGGTTAGGTCAAGGGAGCCCACCTCGTTTTATTTCTCTCTCTCCCTCTCTCTCTGGGTTGTAGAAGAAGAAGAAGAAGAAATAGATACTGGGAAACATGTAACAGTTTTACTCAGATATCATTGACAAACCAGTATTTCAATAGAGAATGGGCATGTCTGGGTTGCAACTAAAAACATATAACTTTTTACCATGCGTGAAATACAATAGCCTCCCAAATGACTTGCTTGTAAGGAATATAAAATTAATATCAATCCTCCAACACGCTTCAATCTCCGCTCACACCATCTGCTCTTCGGGAATATACGCAATTAATTCACCAAAACTCGTTGATTGCACTCCCTCTCCACATAGCTACCAAAACTTAGCATAACAAACACACAGACACATACCCACTCTCCCCGTCTCTCTCTCTCTCTCTCTCTCTCTCTCTCTCTCTCTCTCTCTCTCTCTCTCTCTCTCTATATATATATATATATATATATATATATATATATATATATATATATATATATATATATATATATATATATATATATATATATATATATATATATATATATATATATATATATATATATATAGAGAGAGAGAGAGAGAGGGACTTAATTAAATATACTTGGAACACATTGTTACTTTCACAATCATCACCACCATCACTACCATAATAACCACCATCATCACTATTGTCAACATCATAACTGCTACAACAATCACCACAACTATCACCAGTACACCATTTGTGAGTATAAATATTATTTAAACCTCTGAAGGATTTTCATAGATTGAGTAGAGTCCTTAGACTAGCAATATTTCTGTATAAAAGTCGTCTTCTGATTGAAAGGATTAAACTTCTCAATCTCAGGTTAGTGCTACCCGGGAGGAATTAGTATCAACTAGGTCTTCAACGCACAATAATTATATTAATAATCAGAGGATATTCGTGGTCTCGATTCACTTTCCCGGATTAAGGAGGCAGACCGTTTTTCTGGACCCCCTTCTCCCTAATGTTTAGCCCCACTAGCTTTGAGATTATAAGACGTTCGGCCCATTAGTTTGGCGATTTTAACACCTTTTGCCCCATTTCGTTGTTAATTTTAAGACCTTTCGTCCCATTTAGGTGTTGATTTTTTCCTGGCGAGCGAAAGCGAGCCTGCAATTTTAAGAGGAACCGGCCTGCGGCCGGGAAATTTTTCTACCGAAAAATGTACAAATTTATCTTGAAAGGGTGTCTAGGGTGTGTTTTTCTAAGCTTGATGGAGGTCTAGGGAGGAAACTAAAAAAATATATGAATAAATTAATTAATAGACCAAACAAACGGTCTGCCTCCCCTTAATAATAATGTTATATCATGATTCCTCTGAACTCGCAGAACACACACATCTCCGCCGCCCACGTTTAGTTGGATGTAGTGTTGCCAATGGGAGCGTTCAATCTGTGGACACACTTGCCAGATGTCACCAGATTCTTTAATTTAGCACGAATAAAATACTAAAATGTGAACATCGCTAATACTCATTTTTTTTTTTTTTTTTTTCTATATTCCAACTTACTTCCTCTAGGGCATAGGCTGAGAGCCTTAACATTCACTGCTTTACAATGAACAGTGAAGCCCGTGAGGTCTTGTTCCAGTCTAGGGAGTGAGACATGTGAAGCACGTAGAGTACAACGAGCACCTGCCATCTTGCCTTCACATGAGGCACGGTGCTCACTCATGGCCCGAAACGACCCCATCTCTGAAGCCACCTCGTTCCCGTGCTTCACTGTCTCACCCCCTACACTCGGACTTTCACACTTACACACACACACACAACGCCATATCTATACTATATCAACACTATATCACTTTTGCTGTGATTTAAAAACATCAAGTATAATTTTAGATTAATTTGTCCTACATTATGGTGTTTAAGGGGAGGCTTTTAGTTTGGTTCCTAGATATCCTTCGAGCTTAAGATTACACCCCCTTGAGCCCCTTTCAAGATAAATTTGTAAATTTTTCGGTAGAAATATGTCCCGGCTGAAAGCCGGTTCCTCTTAAACTACAGGCTCGCTATCGCTCGCCAGGATAAAATCGACACCTTAATGGCACGAAAGGTCTTAAAATTGACAGAAATGGGTTGAAAGTTCTTAAAATCTTCAAAATAGTGGGGCGAACGTCTTAAAATTAGAAAAACAATGGGGCTAAACATGAGGGAGAAAGGAGTCAAGAAAAAAATCCCTCAAGTGGAAATCTCCCCTTAACAGATACGTCTAATGGATATACAGTCTATATTTTATTAAGTACATTTATATTTTTCTTTGTAGAGCAGAATATTGTATAAAGGAGATGCAGATTGGTTGTTGATTGATGTGTGTTGATAAAGTTGAGATATCTTCATTATTCCATATATATTATTGAAACTCTAAAACTTGTAAGCAATTTTAATGATAATGAGATAATCTAAAGTCATATACGAACCCAGAGAGCTAAAATATATCACATATAACACATTAATAACATAGATATTATATAGTGGACACAAGCAAAATACAAATTTATAAAGCCAACAAGTAAGGGAGATTTGTAGACTAACGAGTCTCGGCTTACATCTCGCCCGCCTCAGCCAAAATTTTTAACATATGCAGTGGCTTCCTAACACCAGGGTAAGTCACTATGGTGTTAGTAAGTTAGGATATCAGACCCTGATTGGCTGATAAGGCCGCGTCATACAGAGGACGAACGTGGGGCGACAAACTCCCGAATCGGATGACTTGCATATTTTAACCGAATTCAGCCGAAAGTGTCCCGAAATTAGAAGAAGACGAACATCCCCCGACAATGCCCCGAACGAGTTCAGAATATAAACCCATAGTCAAGAACGACTTGCAACAAAGATCCGAACTCCCGAACATGATTCAAACTTAAACTGATAATGCCAAGATCATGGGCCGATTATTATATCCCGAATCAGCCGACCTTTTTCAAATGAGTTACGATGATCAGCCGACCTTGTACCGATATAGAAGAACCTAATCCGAACGCCAAATGAATCGGACGAACATCAGACGATCATCACGAATGTGGGAAGACCACCTGTACCTGCCCTATATAACCTGTACCTGCCCTATATAATGGGTGGGCTCACACCCACACCATTCGCAACTCGGTGCTCAACACGGCAACATGGCAAGCAGGATGAACCTGTGAAATAGATAGGGGGGTTAGTTAATCAGCAGGCAGTCTCCTCTCTCGCTTAGTGTTTTTTCTCATATTTTGTTATTTTGTCTGTGTTCACTTTATAATATTTACGTTAATAGTGTATTTTATGTGACCTATTTTATACCATGGGATTCGGATATCTCTCTAGAACATCACTCAATTGTTGAAATTGCTCATTATTAAATTATTTAACAAATAGATATGAAATAATGAAGATATCTTGATTTACTAATCATAATCCTACCCATTAGCCAATCAACAGCCTCTATAAAAAAAAATAACTGCTTCTCAAGTCCGGCAGGCCTGTTCAGAGAAAAATATGTAACTCTAAAAAACTCTAAAAAACCTCTAAAAACTGGGACTCCTGTACAGAGTTCGAGAATTCTTCACTGACGAGCAGTTGGCCGTAATATATAAAAGTCATGTGCGTTCTCAGATGGATTACTGTTCACCTCTGTGGAGTGGAAGTGGAGTGGTTGCATTGAGGCAGTTGGACAGAATTCAAAATAAAGCTATTAGATTAATCAATAACCCTGCAATCACACAGGACCTTCCTACATTATCCATACGAAGAAACGTTGCATCCCTTGCATTATTCTACAGATATTTTCACAGCAATTGTTCCGAGGAACTTGCTTCAATTGTGCCGCCTCTCCACATCTTTCCCCGTAGAACTAGGGCAGCTGAGAGCGCCCATGAATTTACACTTTCTCCTCCACAATGCAGAACTTCTGCTTATCAAAATTCATTTATCCCTAGAACTACTACTCTTTGGAATTCACTTCCCTCGAATTGCTTTCCACAAACTTACAATCTACAAATGTTTAAATCCAGTTGTTACAAACATTTTATGAATGGAGGATGCCTTTAGGCACATGGACCTTTTTGTTTTATCTGTGTTTTTCCTTCCTCCGTTCATTGTCTCTTTAAAAAAAAAAAAAAAAAAAAACACTGAATGAAATGTAAATTTAATCATTAAGGGGAGATTTCCACTTGAGGGACTTTTTTCTTGACTCCTTTCTCCCTCATGTCTAGCCCCATTGCTTTTGAGATTATAAGACGTTTGCCCCATTAGTTTGGTGATTTTTAAGAATTGCCACCCCATTCTGTCAATTTTAAGACCTTTCGTGATGTTTAGGTGTCGATTTTATCCTGGCGAGCGATAGCGAGCCTGTAATTTAAGTAATCGGCCTTCGGCCGGGACATTTTTCTACCGAAAAATGTACAAATATGTCTTGAAATGGGGGTCAAGGGGTGAAATTTTAAGATTGCTGGAGGAGTAGGAAACAAACTAGAAACCTCCCCTTAAAGCGTTGTTTAATTTAGATACCACTATTACAAATACAGTACATCATTAGCATACAAAAGAAGGTAAATTAGATACTATTTAGTTTTTGCAACCAGTATTTACCGTTTCATAATGGATTTATTTCACAACAATTTTTTCCTGCTCTCTTATTTTAAATATACAATAAAGTAGCAAGCTAAAATATGAGATTATTATAATATATAAGAAGAATATAAACATTAACACCGCTTGTCATAAGACTGTCATAAAAAATCGACATATAATTTATAAAGTGACACCCTTCTTAGTCTTGTTCACATTTGATTGCGATAATTGGCGAATCTGGTGACATTGGCAAGCTGGTCTACAGATTGAACGCTCCTATTTACCTACTTTCCCGATAGATCTAGAGGCATTTACTTCCATCCAAAGGCAAATGTATTCATCTAGTGACATGAATTCTAGCGATATATGCAGGAGACTTGAGCAGTTTTAGAGCCATAATGTAGCGATTGCGGCAATATTCTAGCGATTTTCGGCATTAATATACTATCTAGCGAACTTAATTTGGTAACCCTGGTCCTAATACGATTCCAAAGTTCATTGTGGTCTTTATATTACGCGGGAAACAGGGGTAATGGTACGAAATCACCCAAATCCTGAAACAGTAGCGTCATTAAGGGGGTACTACTCGCATGTAGTGCCATTTAGGCGTCGATTTTTTTCCTGGCGAGCGATAGCGAGCCTGTAAATTTAAGAGAAACCGGCCTTTGGCCGGGAAATTTTTCTACCGAAAAATGTACAAACTTATCTTAAAGGGGAGTCTTGCGGATGTTTTTTTAAGCTTGATGGAGACCTAATCGAGGACACTAAGAGAGAAAAAAAATAAAAAAATAAATACAATAAAATACAGAAAATGTCGAATGTCGGTCAGTCAATAAATCGGGGAAGTCACTTTTATATATACAAAAATCGAGTAGACACAAAAATTGGTTATATCCAAAATAATATAAAGAGAAAGATCAAGCTTATTATGAGATAAAGAGAGATCAAGCTTAGTATGAGATAAAGAGATCAAGCTTAGTATGAGATCAAGAGAGATCAAGCTTAGTATGAGATAAAGAGAGATCAAGCTTAGTATGAAATAAAGAGAGATCAAGCTTAGTATGAGATAAAGAGATCAAGCTTAGTATGAGATAAAGAGAGATCAAGCTTAGTATGAGATAAGAGAGACCAAGCTTAGTATGAGATAAAGAGAGACCAAGCTTAGTATGAGATAAAGAGAGATCAAGCTTAGTATGAGATAAAGATAGATCAAGCTTAGTATGAGATAAAGAGAGATCAAGCTTAGTATGAGAAAGAGAGATCAAGCTTAGTGTGAGATAAAGAGAGATCAAGCTTAGTATGAGATAAAGAGAGATCAAGCTTAGTATGAGATAAAGAGAGCTCAAGCTTAGTATGAGATAAAGAGAGCTCAAGCTTAGTATGAGATAAAGAGAGATCAAGCTTAGTATGAGATAAAGAGAGATCAAGCTTAGTATGAGATAAAGAGATCAAGCTTAGTATGAGGTAAAGAGAGATCAAGCTTAGTATGAGATAGAGATCAAGCTTAGTATGAGATAGAGAGATCAAGCTTAGTATGAGATAGAGAGATCAAGCTTAGTATGAGATAAAGAGAGATCAAGCTTAGTATGAGATAAAGAGAGATCAAGCTTAGTATGAGATAAAGAGAGATCAAGCTTAGTATGAGATCAAGAGAGATCAAGCTTAGTATGAGATCAAGAGAGATCAAGCTTAGTATGAGATCAAGAGATCAAGCTTAGTATGAGATCAAGAGAGATCAAGCTTAGTATGAGATCAAGAGAGATCAAGCTTAGTATGAGATCAAGAGAGATCAAGCTTAGTATGAGATCAAGAGAGATCAAGCTTAGTATGAGATCAAGAGAGATCAAGCTTAGTATGAGATAAAGAGAGATCAAGCTTAGTATGAGATAAAGAGAGATCAAGCTTAGTATGAGATAAGGAGAGATCGAGCTCCGGGAGGCACGGCACGCTCAACACACACTCGCTTAAAAACAAAATAATAATAAATAAAATATACAAATCTCATTCTTAAGTAAGCCATTTTGGATTTAGAAGAGCGACCATTACTTGCATTACTGCATGTCCACAAATATTTCAGTAATGTAAGCAGGTTTCCTTCTATTTTTTTTCTTTCTTTAGTATTCTTTTTCTCACACTCACTCTCCCTCTCTCTCTCTCTCTCTCTCCAAACAATAACAACCTAACGCCTGAACCCACCTTCCCCCCCCCCCCCCCCCCCCCCACCTCCGTTCTCCTCCCTCCCCTCCCCCGTTGCTTTATATTATCATCAAACATCATCAACATAATGTCCAAACATAATATATTACATCCTCACTCAAGGCCGCGATCTTTATCTATAGTACCAGAAGTTGCGGCTATTTTCTTCAACCTTATTAGTCTAAACCGACGCAATGGTGATAAAAACAAACCTGCCAATGTTAACCCTTTCACTACCGGTAACGTCATCAACCTGCACATAATTATCTTGCAAAATACAATGTTACTGAAATAATTATTCACAATGGTATAAAGGATTTTGTGGATCGTCTACAGGACGTCACAGGAGTATCTTCATCCTGGACTGGATGGTGGACTTACACTCCTATGACGTCACAGGTCCGGTGTAGACGATCCACAAAATCCTTTATACTATTGTTAATAATTATTTAGGTGCCATTGCATTTTGCAAGATAATTATGTGCAGGTTGGTGATTATTATTCCCTATTTATCTCAACCCCTGTACCACCACCTTTAACACATATGGTGCGGGAATATTTCCGCCTATTTCCGCCATATTAGGGCTCATTCAGGCACTCCTGATTGATTAAGCAAGTGTCTTAATGAAATGAAATTTATTCAGGCAAAACCTAGAAGAAAATATTCTAAATGACACCAAAACGAGCTTCACCCGCAGCGCTACCATAGACATTCGCTAAAATGAGCAATTATCGCCAATGTCGCGCTACATTTGCCTTTGGCAGCACTGTATATCTCGCGAGAGTATGGCTCATACTCCTCAGTGCACCGGCTGGCTGGCTGGCTGGAGGAAGGACGGGTAGCCTTTCGCGCTCCCGCTCCCTCGCACTCGATTCTACAGGCTTTAAGAGGCTTTAAAAGCCTGTAAATGGCTGTAAATTGCCATGGCATTCCGGAACACCCCTTCTTCGTCATGTTTAGCCCCATTAGTTTTCAGATTTTAAGACGTGCGCCCCATTAGTTTGGCAATTTTACGACCTTTCGCCCAATTTCTTTGTCAGTATGAAGACTTTTCGTGTGCGGCCTTCGGCAGGGAAATTTTTCTACCGAAAAATTTACAAATTTATCTTGAAAGGAGGTCTAGGGGGTGTAATTTTAAGCTTGATGAAAGTCTAGGGAGGAAAGTAAATAAATTATATAAATATATATAAATGAGCAAATAAATACACCCATCCCCCCTTTATCTAAATGACTGTTGTAAAGGCAAAGGAAAATAAAAACATGTAAATCATCAAGAGAGAAATATACCTCCGTGCCAAACTCTTTTACTGCCATAAGTCATATTGGTAAAAAATAAAAAATAAAATAAAAAATACACATATACAGTATATTATATATATGCAGGGTGTCCCAGGAGGAAAGGGCATAACTTTGGGAAATGATAGAACAAGGTATTCTAAGCATAAAATATTCTATAACAAAATGTCAAAATTTCAACCGTTAAAAAGATATTGAAGGTTTAATGTAGTGTCCTCCCCCGCATCACTGTAATGGACTCTTCCATGTCAAATAGTTTCCAACTACTCCAAAAGTTAGCTTATATGTCTATAATCATTTTGCAACTTACAGAATTATAGTATCTTTAAAATAACATGGTAAACAAATTGCAGAAAGATGGAGGTATGGTAGGCACTAAGACACCTAGGCCAGCCTTATGGGGAAATACTGAAGAAAATACCATTTTCAAAATGCAATATCTCTAAACTGGTCGAGATTTGGACTTTTTGTTATAGAACATTTTAGGCTTAGACTATTTTGTTCTATCATTTCCCAAAGTTATGCTCTTTCCTCCTGGGACACCCTGTATGTATATATATATATATATATATATATATATATATATATATATATATATATATATATATATATAGAGAGAGAGAGAGAGAGAGAGACTGACATATACAGTATAAAGAGATAGAGATAAACATATAGAGAGTGGTGAGTACAGTAAATATAGTTTAACGTCATCAGTAGAGAAAACAGATAATTAACCGAGAATAATTGATTACTCACAGTTAATTTATTCAGAGTGTATAAACAGGTTACTCGGACGACGCATGCCAGCACGAATCCACGCTCACAAAGATGTACGGCTGATAAGTAGCTCGCTTTGTTAAGGGGGGGTGACCTGCATTTTGTTATTTCTGTCCTTTTCTCTCTTTCTCTGGCTTGTATCCATTCGGCCCCATTCAGCCAACTATTTTAAGACGTTTATCCCCATTTAGGTGTCGATTTCTTCCTGGCGAGCGTACGATTTCGTACGTCATTGAACGTCGTCAAATGCTTCGAGTAAATTCTTAAGGGGAGGACTTTTTTTTTTTACCCCTTTCTCCCTCATGTCTAGCCCCATCGCTTTTGAGATTTTAAGACGTTTGCCCCATTAGTTTCGTGATTTTAAGAACTTCCGCCCCATTCTGTCAATTTTAAGACCTTTCGTGCCATTTAGGCGTCGATTTTATCCTGGCGAGCGATAGCGAGCCTGTAATTTAAGAGTAACCGGCCTTCGGCCGGGAAATTTTTCTACCGAAAAATGTAAAAATTTATCTTGAAAGGGGGTCAAGGGGGTGACATTTTAAGATTGCTGGAGGAGTAGGAAACAAACTAAAAACCTCCCCTTAATGAAAACAAAAATATGGCCACTTGCATTTTGAATACCACTAATATATATTAAACTCTGCGAGGCACTATTGTGGTGGAAGGGTCAACTAAAACAAACCCGCAAAATTATGAATAAACAAATAATAATAATAATTATTAATAAATTAAAGGCAACAATAATAATATTTATACAACATTTTAACAGATGGCAACACGGAACATTATTGGACCTAGATGTGCGTGAATTTGTATTGTGTTTTTGTGTGTTCATTGTTTTCTGTTGTGTTGTCCCTATTCTGGCTCTGTCTTAAGTCGCCCCCCCAAAAAAAAATAAAAAAATAAAAAAGGAAATGATATATAAACAAAAAACAAACATGTAGGAAATGTGGGGCTTGGAATAGAATATAATAGAAATGCATTCCGAGGTAAATAAATGCATTCCGAGGTAAATAAATGCATTCCGAGGTAAATAAATGCATTCAGAGGTAAATCAATGAATTCCGAGGTAAATAAATGCATTCAGAGGTAAATAAATGCATTCCGAGGTAAATAAGTGCATTCCAAGGTAAATAAATGCATTCCGAGGTAAATAAATGCATTCCAAGGTAAATAAATGCATTCCGAGGTAAATAACATTCCAAGGTAAATAAATGCATTCCGAGGTAAATAAATGCATTCCAAGGTAAATAAATGCATTCCGAGGTAAATAAATGAATTCCAAGGTAAATAAATGCATTCCGAGGTAAATAAATGCATTCCGAGGTAAATAAATGCATTCCAAGGTAAATAAATGCATTCCGAGGTAAATAAATGCATTCCAAGGTAAATAAATGCCATCCGAGGTAAATAAATGCATTCCGAGGTAAATAAATGCCTATACCTAGAATAAGTTATGAAATGCCCCCCTGGAGTCCCCAAGGTTGTGTGCCTGAAGCTGAAGTCCTAATCAGTTGCAAGGACACGAACACAAACAAGCCATCAAGGATTCGTCGACTTCAGCTATTTAGCCCTCAGTACCTCTCTTGTTCTTGCATGCTCTCTCTCTCTCTCTCTCTCTCTCTCTCTCTCTCCATTTGTTTTCGAGTTGTAACATTAATCTCCTATATTTCCCTTCTCATATTTCTCGTATAATTTTCATCCAGAATATGTATTGTCTTCCAGATTACTGCATTATATATCTTAATTAATATACCCCCAATTACTGCATTATATATCTTAATTAATATACCCCCAATTACTGCATTATATATCTTAATTAATATACCCCCAATTACTGCATTATTAATCGATTTTAGGAGTATGGTTGGTTGTTGGAAGGAACATAATAATTGATATTGGTTCAGGAGTAATTTATCGAGAGGACTTCCCTAAGTGGTTAAGGCCCCATTAATTGCTCTTTCCATTCACATATGCATAGCCTACGTGAGTTGCAGTTGGGATGTGTGTACATGCTTAGATTGATATGCAGGATTCGAAGTTGCATAATAAATAGTAGGCAGTGTCCACCAACCTTTAACTGTCTTCGTGGTGCGATGTATAAGGTGTTGATTTTCGGTGTGAGCATCCTGGGTTCGAGTCCACGGACTGCCACATGTGTTTGTAAATTTCATTAATCGATTTTAGGAGTATGGTTGGTTGTTGGAAGGAACATAATAATTGATATTGGTTCAGGAGTAATTTATCGAGAGGACTTCCCTAAGTGGTTAAGGCCCCATTAATTGCTCTTTCCATTCACATATGCATAGCCTACGTGAGTTGCAGTTGGGATGTGTGTACATGCTTAGATTGATATGCAGGATTCGAAGTTGCATAATAAATAGTAGGCAGTGTCCACCAACCCTTAACTGTCTTCGTGGTGCGATGTATAAGGTGTTGATTTTCGGTGTGAGCATCCTGGGTTCGAGTCCACGGACTGCCACATGTGTTTGTAAATTTCATTAATCGATTTTAGGAGTATGGTTGGTTGTTGGAAGGAACATAATAATTATATATCTTAATTAATATACCCCCAATTACTGCATTATATATCTTAATTAATATACCCCCAATTTTGATTTGCATTCAAATTTAAATTACCAATATTCTGCGACTATATCTTACTACAACTCTTGAAACAATTTACGTTTATGCTTGTCTTCGTTTAAGGGGAGATTTCCACTTAAGGGATTTTTTCTGGACCCCTTTCTCTCTCATGTTGAGCCCCATTGCTTTTTAGATTTTAAGACGCTCGCCCCCTTTAGTTTGGCGATTTTAAGAACCCTCGCCCCATTTCTGTCAATTTTAAGACCATTCGTGCCATTTAGGTGTCGACTTTTTCCTGGCGAGCGATAGCGAGCCTGTAATTTAAGGGGAACCGGCCTTCGGCCGGGACATTTTTCTACCGAAAAATGTACAAATTTATCTTGAAATGGGGGTCTAGGGGCTGTAATTTTAAGCTTGATGGAGTTCTAGGGAATCAACTAAATACCTCCCCTTAACCCTATTAGGTGCAGGGCGGGCCAATTTGGAGCCTCCCAGTTTTACTCCATTAGGTTGGAGTAATCAACGTTTCATCGCATTAATTTGGCGATTATATGATGCTTCAACTCAATAAGGTGTCGATTTTTCCTGGGCGAGCGAAAGCGAGCCAGCAATTTGGGAGAAACCGGCCTTTGGCCGGAATATTTTTCTACCGAAAAATGTACACATTTAGCTTGAATGGAGTCTGGGGGACGTTTTTTTAGTTTGAAGGGGGTATGGAGAGGCGTTTTTCCAAGTCTGGCGGGTAAACTAAGAACACATTGTTCGAAAATGGCTAAAACAAATAAAAACCTCAATAATAATTAAACAAAACACCATAATAACCCCCGAGACGTTGCACCAGATAGTGTTAAGAGGGGTGTGCTGGTTAGTTTTGGGTCGATTTATTTATTCATTTCCTCGCTAGACCTCTATCAAGCTTAAAACAAAATGCTCCCTAGAACTCCCTTCAAGATAAATTAGACGTCTTAAAACAGTAGACTGAATGGGGCCGAATAAATACAACCCAGAGAGAGAGAGGGAGAGAGAGAGAGAAAAAAAAAAAAAAAAAAAAAAACGAGGTGGGCTCCAGGTGTCGATGTTTTCCTGGCGAGCGATAGCGAGCCAGCATTATATGGAGAAATCCGGCTTCGCCGGAGACATTTTTCTATCGAAAAATGTACAAATTTAGCTTGCTGTCAAAACAAAAATATATATATGGTTGCTCGCTACCGCTCGCCAGGAAAATATTGACACCTGGATGGGGTTAAACGTCTTAAAACAGTAGGCTGAATGGGGCCGCATAAATACAACCACAGAGAGAGAGAGAGAGGGAGAGAGAGAAAAACAAACCGAGGTGGGCTCCCTTAACCCTCTTCCGTACCGGCGACGTCTAATAGGTTATTCTAGCTATATTTAGAGGATTTTCTAAGGTGTATAAAGGATCTGTGGTAGCAAAAAGGGTTAATTAAGTGAGATAGTTCGAAACCCTTTTGAATCTGAATAAAATCGTCTAATAGTAACCAGAATAAAGTTAAAAAGACGTTGCCGGTACAGAAGGGGTTAAGGGAGCCCACCTCGCTTGTTTTCTCTTTTTCTCCCTCTCTCTTTGGCTTGTATCCATTCGGCCCCATTCAGCCTACTGTTTTAAGACGTTTACCCCCATCCAGGTGTCAATATTTTCCTGGCGAGCGGTAGCGAGCAACCATCTATATATTTTTGTTTTGACAGCAAGCTAAATTTGTACATTTATCGATAGAAAAATGTCTCCGGCGAAGCCGGATTTCTCCATACAATGCTGGCTCGCTATCGCTCGCCAGGAAAACATCGACACCTGGATAGAGAAAACATCTTAAAACAGTTGGCTGAATGGGGCCGAATGGATACAAGCCAGAGAAAGAGAGAAAAGGAGAGACAGATAAAAAAGCAGGTGACCCCCCTTAAACTCTTATAGCCAACCTTTTCCTAGAGATCCCTTCTGTGCCAGCGACGTCTTATTAATTTGCTTCTATCTGTATTTAGACGAATTTGTGCAGATTAGGAAGGATCTGTGGTAGTAAAAAGGGTTAAAGTGAGATCGTTGGAAGCCTGTTAATTGCTGTAGGCCCTTCTAAAACTGACTCCAAGCGTCTAATAGTAGCCAAATATAGAAGGGGTTAAGGGGAGGTTTTTAGTTTGGTCCCTAGATATCCTTCAAGCTTAAGATTACACCCCCTTGACCCCCTTTCAAGATAAATTTGTACATTTTTCGGTAGAAAAATGTCCCGGCTTAAAGCCGGTTCCTCTTAAATTACAGGCTCGCTATCGCTCGCCAGGATAAAATCGACACATAAATGGCACGAAAGGTCTTAAAATTGACAGAAATGGGTTGAACGTTCTTAAAATCGTCAAAATAATGGGGCAAACGTCTTAACATATCAAAAGCAATGGGGCTAGACATGAGGGAGAAAGGGGTCAAGAAAAAAGTCCCTCAAGTGGATATCTCCCCTTAATCAATGTCATTTTTACTAAAGATATATAAACACAAATTGCTTATATTATCGTATATTTCAAAACACGTACCCTCAGGCAAAAGAAAACAGGGGCAAGGAAAACATGTTGAAGAAAATACAAGGCAGCATGAACGAATACAAAGTAAGTGGAGAGAAAAACAAGAATAAACAAAAAAAGAGAAACCAATTAAACACACGCACGCACGCACACACACACACACACACACAACAACAACGTAATCAGACTTAGCATCCATTACACATACACACACACACACACACAACACCACATCAGACTTAGCATCCATTTCAGCCACCCAACTCATCATGCCTTTTTATTCTTTTATTTTTGCTTTGTTTTGTTGGTCTGGTTAACTTTTACAAACACACACCCCCACCCTTTTTATCATGGAGGTGGGAAGACAGGGGGATATGTCAGCACGGAGGATACGTCAGCATGGAGGATATGTCAGCATGGAGGATATGTCAGCACGGAGGATATGTCAGCATGGAGGATAGGTCAGCACGGAGGATACGTCAGCATGGAGGATAGGTCAGCACGGAGGATATGTCAGCATGGAGGATATGTCAGCATGGAGGATATGTCAGCATGGAGGAGAGGTCAGCATGGAGGATATGTCAGCATGGAGGATAGGTCAGCACGGAGGATATGTCAGCATGGAGGATATGTCAGCATGGAGGATAGGTCAGCACGGAGGATATGTCAGCATGGAGGATATGTCAGCATGGAGGATTTGTCAGCACGGAGGATATGTCAGCATGGAGGATATGTCAGTATGGAGGATATGTCAGCATGGAGGATATGTCAGCATGGAGGATATGTCAGCATGGAGGATATGTCAGCATGGAGGATATGTCAGCAAGGGGGATATGTCAGCATGGAGGATTTGTCAACATGGAGGATATGTCAGCATGGAGGATATGTCAGCATGGAGCATTGGCCGACTGTACTTGTGTGGGTTCTGGCTAGCGGAATTTAGGTATGAGTGTCCTAGGTTCGAGTCCTTGAAGTGCCACATGTATTTGTTGATTTCATTAATTGAGCTTAGAAGTAAAGTTGGTTGGTGCAAAAATATGAATAGGGTATGCTTGACACTCGGTCCAGATACAAGGTTACCAATTCAAGTACGCTAGATAGCAAATACAGGCCGAAAATCGCTAGAATAATGCCACAATCTCTACAATATCCCTCAAAAATTTCACAATCTCTACAATATCCCTCAAAAATGCCTCAAGTTTCCAGAATATCGCTAGAATTCATGTCGCTAGATATCAAAATTTGCCTCTAGAATCTAGATGGAAGTAAATACCTCCAGATCTAGCGGGAAAGTAGCTAAATTGGCAACACTGTATAGTAGGGTACTAGTAGTCCACGCTTTTTACCTACCCAGTTACCTCCTCTCCTCTCCTCTACTCAGCTGTTTTACTCACACTCCTCTCTCACTCACTCATTCCTACACACACACTCTCTCTCTCTCTCTCTCTCTCTCTCTCACTGTCTCTGTCACACACACACACACTCTCTGAAATGATTACTGATTACGGATTACTGATATTTACTATAGGATGTAAGGTATCTTAAAATAACCCCCAAGAAATACTTTCTCTAAAGTATCTACCGGGTACTTCTTTTATCCTCCCCTTTTCCCCCAGCTAACCTAATCCCACAAGGACCCCAATGGACATACGCCTAACGGCCTTATTGGGCTATCCTTAGTTGGAATTATGCAAAGCTGGTACATGTCATATCTGTAACATATTATGTGGTACCATCACTGTAAAATGCTAACGGAATAAATAGTATTATTATTATTATTATTATTATTATTATTATTATTATTACCATCATCACTAACTCTAATTCTTCTACTGCCTCTTTCCGCAGTAAACACACACACACACACACACACACACACTCTCTCTCTCTCTCTCTTACCATCATCACTAACTCTAATTCTTCTACTGCCTCTTTCCGCAGTAAACACACCCTCACTCTCACACACACACACTCTCCCTCTCTCTCTCTCTTACCATCATCACTAACTCTCATTCTCCTATTGCCTCTTTCCGCAGTAAACCTTAATAAGTCAAGCACAGACAATACCTCTTCCAGCTGATATATTATAATTAGTTTTGTGTTTAAGATTTAGGCAACAGATTGGGAAAAAGATAATATTAGTTATAATTATGTTGATTATAATGGGTGAGATTGGGTAAGGATGGGAGTATGTGAGCTACGGTAGTTTATATATTATATTTCATTATAGTTACCTTGAGATGGTTCGGCCATATGGAACGTATGGGAAGCGAGAGAATGACTAAGAGGGTGTACGAGAGCGAGGTGGAAGGACAGAGAGGGAGAGGTAAACCGAAAGAGAGGTGGAAGGATGGAGTGAGGAAGTATATGGATGAAGGCGGTGCTGGTTGGGAGGAGAGGCGTCGACTGACTGGGAACAGAGGTGCATGGGGGCGGTTCGTTCGTGGCCACCCCTTCGGGGATCCCGGCGTCAGGCAATAGATAGATAGATAGATTAATGAAGGGTTGTACGTACAAAGCCTCAAATAGTATAAGGTCCTGGATAACTTTTTAACTATGCACTCACTCACTCACACTCTCTCTCTCTCACTCACTCACTCTCTCTCTGTAATAATAATAGAAATTATAATAATAAATTATTTATTGGTATAATTGCAGCCATTGGCTGAAAATGCACAAAGGAATAGTTTGTTGCTTAACTCCAACTTATATTAACTTACAATATGGACCAAAGCAAGACACTGCACAAGAGCTACCGGTATTTGATCAGTTAAATATTATGTACTTCGTTTGCCGATGATTTTCGAGTCGAGATAATAGTTGTACATTTTAAAGCGTACTCTGAAAGCTTGTCAGTTGATTTACTGTTTATCTAGGAAAGAGATGACAAATCTCGTATGACTCTGATTACTGTTTGTCTAGGGTGGTTTTTCTAGTTGGTTTCTGTGCTATGTTCACTGCTCACTGGAAATATGGTAGCTTTGTAGGGTGAACCAAACTGACGAGGTATCGTTTTCAAGGTGTTTCTGAGGTACGGTCGCGCTAATAAGTCATGGCCCAGCTGTCATTAGGTTGGGCGCTGTGTGCTGTATTAATGTCTGTCAGATGTTGAATAGGGTGGGTAAGTGTAGGAACATGTTTGTATATTTCACTCGATGTGAAGAAATGAAGCTTAGATATTGCTGATACCCATTATTGATCAAAACATACTTGGTGCCGAGACATCACTTATTAGCGCGACTGTACACTCGGATACCATAGTCACTAGCCCACTCATAAGAATTCCTGGACCCCATATGTCTTTCTGTATGCAACTATATCAACCTGGAATTAATTTTGGATATCACTTGCTTGTCAATAAATAATAATACAGTTGTGTAGTTGATTTATAGACAAAAATATTCATAAATTTGTTTTCATATAATTAGAAATAGGTGAAATTCCGGAATGTGTATGAGTGGACTAGAAACTATGGCATCCGAGTGTACCGTATTTTAGAAAATGGTGTTTACACAAGCGCGTTTTCCGGCAGTTTTCGGGAGCCAGTATATTTATTTATTCAATCATTTATTATATAATGTATAAATTATATATTATTGTTTTTTTATTGTTTACTAATTTATATCTATCTCTCCTGAAATGTTTTAAGGGGAGGTTTTTAGTTAGTTCGCTATACCTCCATCAAGCTTAACATTGCAGCCCCTAGACCCCCTTTGAAAATAAATTTGTACATTTTTCGGTAGAAAAATTTCCCGGCCGAAGGCAGGTTCCTCTTAAATTACAGGCTCGCTATCGCTCGTAAGGAAAAAATCGACACCTAAATGGCACGAAGTCTTAAAATTGACAGAAATGGGGCGAAAGTTCTTAAAATCGCCAAACTAATGGGGCGAACGTCTTATAATATCAAAAGCAATGGGGCTAACCATGAGGTAGAAAGGGGTCAAGAAAAAAATTCCTCAAGTGGAAATCTCCCCTTAAGGCTAATTCGCATTAGGAGCGGAGACTTTACCGAAGGTAGATTGGCAGTGAAAGTTGACAGAAAAAGAATTCGTATGACACTGCCTTCCCACTGTTGGTGAGTTTGACACTGAACGCAATATATGATTAGTCGTCACACACTAGAGGTCAGGTCAGGTCGGTTCCATGTCAGTTGAACCAGTGCCACTTCAACCAGTGCCACTTTAACCAGTGCTAACTCAACCAGTGGCCACTTCAACCAGTGACCATTTTAATCAGTAACCTAACCTAACCTAACCTAACCTAACCTACTGGTTAAAATGGTCACTGGTTGAGTTAGCACTGGTTAAAGTGGCACTGGTTGAAGTGGCACTGGTTCAACTGACCTGTCACCGGTCAGGTCAGGTGAAGGTATTGCCTGTACAACGGCACCTCGTATCTACTTTCCGAAGGGGGTGAGATAGAGGGGAAAAGTGGTGTTAGAGAGAGCGATTGTTTATGACTTGTCTTACTGTTAAAGGGGGTCACCGGCTTTTTTTGGTCTTTCTCTCCTTTTCTCTTTTTCCCTGGCTTGTATCCATTCGACCCCATTCAGCCAACTGTTTTAAGACGTTTATCTCCATCCAGGTGTCGATTTCTTCCTGGCGAGCGATAGCGAGCCAGCATTGTATGGAGAAATCCGGCTTCGCCGGAGAAATTTGTCTATCGAAAAATTTACAAATTTAGCTTGCTGTCAAAACAAAAAATATATATGCTGGCTCGCTACCGCTCACCAGGAAAATATTGACACCTGGATGGGGGTAAACGTCGTAAAACAGTAGGCTGAATGGGGCCGAATGGATACAAGCCAAAGAGAGTGGGAGAGAAAGATAAAAAAAGCGAGGTGGGCTCCATTAATTGATTAGGTTCACGATATAGGGGATGGGGCTTGCTTGATATCTTGAGGTCCTCGCATGTATAGCGGTGATGGTGTTATGATGCCTGATGGCTCTCCTGGGAGGGGGCGCTGAGGGGGGTAGTAGGTTGGGTGTCGTGAGTTGGCGATTAGTTTCTGACCGAATTTCATAGTGAGGTTTCGGTATCGGCTCAATAGCGTTTCTAACCCCAGGGACCGTAGCGCTTCGGAGTAGTGTGTGTACGAGAGTCCTAAAATGATCCTACAAGCTCTTTTCTGTACTTTTTCGAGTTGTTCTTTCTGTGTTGCTGTTAGTGATGAGGTCCATGCCGGGCAGGCATATATAAGTTTGGGCAAAATGAACAGCTTGTAAACGTATGAGAGGTCGGGTGAGAGAGCGACTTAGGACAGCGGAGGAGGTAAGAGTTTATAGCCACAAGTGTTGACTACACTACTAACGTGGGGTTTCCAATTTAGATTGTCGTCTATGATGACACCTAATAGTTTGAAATTGTTCACTACCTGTAGAGCGCTGGCTCCGAGGGTGATAAGAGGGGGGTCGATGATGTCAGAACCCACGCTGATGTGCATCACTACTGTTTTGGCACTATTTATGGTGACGTCGTTGGCTTAAGTCCAGTCCTGAAGTTGATTGACATGATCTTGAAGTGTGCTGAAGTCAGGTGAAGTGTTGTCTATGCTCACTGCGATTGTTGAGTCATCCACGTAATTCCAGCGTGCATCTGTGTCTCGCATTGCATCGTTTATCAGGATGAGGAAACATAAGGAGCCCATTTTGGTACTCTGGGACTCCACAGGTCAGAGGGAGTGGGGAGGATACTGAGCCTTTTAACAGCACTGTTTGTCTGCGGTCACTGAGGAAGTTTGCCAGCCATGAAACGAGGGAGGGTCGTAATCCGAGCTTCGTTGCCTTTTTTTATGATAATGTTGTGGTTGACTAAATTAAAGGCCTTACTGAAATATGTGTGTGTGTGTGTGTGTGTGTGTGTGTGTGTGTGTGTGTGTGTGCGTGTGTGTGTGTGTGTGTGTGTGTGTGTGTGTGTGTGTGTGTGTGTGTGTGTGTAAGGCCAGTAAGATTGTGACTAAGAGCTTAAAAAAAAAATATGGTGCAGAAAATGACTTGAGCTGCCAGCCCAAGTAGGATATCATTATTGGTCTCGTGGTTAGAGTACTCGCTTTGTATGCAGGGTGACCCGGGTTCAAACCCTGGCCCTGGATAGCTCCTAAAACATAATATCGAGAGGTGATTTCTGCATCTAATTAAGTTAAGGTGCTTTGGTAAAATTGTAATTAGTAAAGTAAAAATAGTCTTAAGGGGAGGTTTTTAGTTGATTCCCTAGACTTCCATCAAGCTTAAAATTACTCCCCCTAGACCCCCTTTCAAGATAAATATGTACATTTTTCGGTAGAAAAATGTCCCGGCCGTAGGCCGGTTCCCCTTAAATTACAGGCTCGCTATCGCTCGCCAGGAAAAAATCGACACCTAAATGGCACGAATGGTCTTAAAATTGACATAAATGGGACGAGGGTTCTTAAAATCGTCAAACTAATGGGGCGAACGTCTTAAAATTTCAAAAGCAACGGCGCTACACATGAGGGAGAAAGGGGTCAAGAAAAGTCCCTCAAGTGGAAATCCCCCCTTAACCCTTTCCCTGTGGCTGACCCATAATTACGTCCTATGTAAAAAAGGCTATACTGCGGCCTAAGTCCATATATGTAAAAAAGGCTATACTGCGGCCTAAGTCCATATATGTAAAAAAGGCTATACTGCGGCCTAAGTCCATATGTAAAAAAGGCTATACTGCGGCCTAAGTCCATATATGTAAAAAGGCTATACTGCGGGCTATAGGCCTAAGTCCATATATGTAAAAAAGGCTATACTGCGGCCTAAGTCCATATATGTAAAAAAGGCTATACTGCGGCCTAAGTCCATATATGTAAAAAAGGCTATACTGCGGCCTAAGTCCATATATGTAAAAAAGGCTATACTGCGGCCTAAGTCCATATATGTAAAAAAGGCTATACTGCGGCCTAAGTCGCAATACATATATGTATTGGTAGTACCGGCTAAGTTGCTATCACCAACCCTTCTCGCTTGTTGCCAGATGCTTCCAGGAGATTCTAAGCTTGCCACTCATACTTATATCACTGTATTAGTGCATTGGTTGAGGAAGAATGTGTGTACAAAGAAGATGTTTTAGAAACTGAAAATTAATGAAAACTGGGCTACTTCTCCATGTAACTAGGACAGCTATATACCAGATACGAATGAGGTTTGTGTCATCTTCTCATACTGTTTTGTAAACACAACACATCATAAAATAATGGTATAAATATCATCGAATTAACGCAAGTGGAAATGAACGAGAAAATCATATATTTTTGCTCGCGAGTGTGATGTGGGAGGGTTGGCTTTCAGAGACGAAACTAATAAAGTAATATTAAATTTTGCTCGGTAGAGTGAGGAGATAGGTAGGGTACGGTGGCTGTTATAGGGAGAGCTCAACCAAATATTTTCATTTGAACTTGTTCCAATTCGCTCAGGGCTACGGATATAGCGCTAGGCCGACGTACATTGAGCGGAATTAGTGGGAAAATAGCTGCTAGGGCGGATTCGTACCTATGGAATTCGGAGGGAGGAGAGGAGTTCCATGCCATCTCAACCAGTAGACCATTTCAACCAGTAGCTCTCAACCAGTGCCAAATTAACCCAGACCAACCAAACCAGTGCCAAAATATAGTACTAACCTAACCTAACCTAACAGAATTGGTTGATTTGGTACTGGTTGAGAACTACTGGTTGAAATGGTCTACTGGTTGAGTTGACCGGTTACCGAGGAGAGGACTTGGGAGGGACCCTCATATGTATGTGTATGTGTATGTATATGTATGTGTATGTATGTGTATGTATATGTATGTATGTATGTATGTGTATGTGTATGTATGTGTATGTGTATGTATATGTATGTATGTGTATGTATATGCATGTGTATGTGTATGTATGTATATGTATGTATGTATGTGTATGTATATGTATGTATGTGTATGTATATGTATGTATGTATATGTATGTATATATGTGTATGTATGTGTATGTATGTATGTGTATGTATATGTATGTGTATGTATGTGTATGTGTATGTATATGTATATGTATGTGTATGTATGTGTATGTGTATGTATGTATATGTATGTGTATGTATATGTATATGTATATGTATGTATGTGTATGTATATGTATGTGTATGTATATGTATGTATATGTATATGTATGTGTATGTGTTGTTTTGGGCCAGAGTTGCCAGTCCTCACCATACGAGGGGTACCTTGTGATGTTGTTCCACAAGAGCCGTGACGTCACATATACTGTACACCCACTCTCTCTCTCTGTCCGTCAGACCTAGGTGTATTCGCTCAGACTCGTTCCTGTCAGTTCAATCAGTCTTCACTACCCGAACGATAAAGTGATGCATGACCAGCAAAATTGTGGCAAGAGCTTTAAGGGGAGGATTTTAGTTTGGTATCTAGCTATCCATCAAGCTTAAGATTACACCCCTTTGAGCACATTTCAAGATAAATTTGTAAATTTTCGGTAGAAAAATGTCCAGGCTGAAAGCCGGTTCCCCTTAAATTACAGGCTCGCCATCGCTCGCCAGGATAAAATCGACACCTAAATGGCACGGAAGGTCTTAAAATTGACATAAATGGGTCGAAAGTTCTTAAAATCGTCAAAATAATGGGGCAAACGTCTTAAAATTAGAAAAGCAATGGGGATAAACATGAGGGAGAAAGGAGTCAAGAAAAAACTCCCTCAAGTGGAAATCTCCCCTTAACGAAAAATAAGAGGCGGAACATGACTCGAGCTGCCAACCCAAGTAGGCTATCCTTAGTGGTCTCGTGGTTAGAGTTTTTTTTTTTTTTTTTTTTAATGGAAAAACAAAATAGAAGGTCCCACCCCTTTCCCACTCTTAAGGGGAGGTTTTTAGTTTGTTCCCTAGACCTCCATCAAGCTTAAAATTACACCCCCTTGAGTCCCTTTCAAGATAAATTTGTACATTTTTTCGGTAGAAAAATGTCCCGGCCGAAGGCCGGTTCCTCTTAAATTACAGGCTCGCTATCGCTCGCCAGGATAAAATTGACACCTGAATGGCACGAAAGGTCTTAATATGGAAGTGAAAGTTCTTAAAATCGCTAAACTAATGGGGCAAACGTTTTATAATATCAAAAGCAATGGGGCTAAACATGAGGGAGAAAGGGGTCAAGGAAAAGAAATCCCTCGAGTGGAGATTTCCCATTCTTCAGTAAGCCATTTTAGATTTACAGAAGAGTGACCATGACTTTGCATTACGGCAGGTTTCCTTTCTTTTTTTTTCTTTTTTTTTTTTTTTTTTTTTAATTGGTCTCGTGGTTAGAGTACTCGCCTCGTGTGTGTGGGGGGGGGGGGGGTCTGAGTTCGAATCCTGGTCCAGTATTGCTCCTCTAGGCTACCATAACTTTGGAAGGTGTTTTGTTTTGCCTCTTAACAAAGCTTATGGTCAAGTTGTACCTAGTAAAGTAAAAAAACCCGTTGAGGCTCTTAATTAAGGGGAGATTTCCACTTGAGGGATATTTTTCTTGACCCCTTTCTCCCTCATGTTTAGCCCCATTGCTTTTGAGCTTTTAAGATGTTTACCCCATTAGTTTGACGATTTTAAGAACTTTCAACCCATTTCTGTCAATTTTAAGACCTTTCGTGCCATTTAGGTGTCGATTTTATCCTGGCGAGCGACAGCGAGCCTGTAATTTAAGAGGAACCGGCTTACAGCCGGGACATTTTTCTACCGAAAAATTTACAAATTTATCTTGAAAGGGGCTCAAGGGGGTGTAATCTTAAGCTTGAAGGATATCCAGGGACCAAACTAAAAATCTCCCCTTAAAAACACCGACAAACCCCCCTCTTGCATCTCTCTCCTCGCAACAGACATTATATAGCATTTAACTCGCAAGAGCTCATCACTTATAAACGCTCTAGGTATTTAGCGAGTCTCAGTATATCATGTTTAAAGGGGAGTGACCTGCGTGTTTTTTTTATTTCTCTCCTATTCTCTCTTTCTCTGGCTTGTATCCATTCGGCCCCATTCAGCCAACTGTTTCAAGACGTTTATCCCCATCCAGGTGTCAATTTTTTACTGGTGAGCGGTAGCGAGCCAGCATATGTTTTATTTTTGTTTGACAGCAGGCTAAATTTGTACATTTTTCGATAGAAAAATGTCTCCGGCGAAGCCGGATTTCTTCATATAATGCTGGCTCGCTATCGCTCGCCAGGAAGAAATCGACACCTAGATGGGGATAAACGTCTTAAAATAGTTGGCTGAATGGGGCCGAATGAATACAAGCCAGAGAAAGAGAGAAAAGGACAGAAATAACAAAAAGCAGGTCACCCCCCGTAAGTACAGTTGACCACATGAATTCGTACTGACCCCATTCTTTGATGTAAGGTAGTAGATTTTATATTAGTATTATTGTTATTACTATGTTAATTCACACCATTCAATTCACTATTTTATTTATTTTAGAATGCACCATTTTCTTTATTTTAGAATGCACCATTTGCTTGCCGTTCGCCTGCCTAATAACGAATGTTTGGTTCCATAGGGATTGGGCCCATACGGAATATACGGAATTGGGCCCATACGGGATTGGGCCCACGGGATTGGAACCTAATCTAATCTAACCTAACCTAATATAATCTAACCTAATCTAATCTAATCTAACCTAACCTAACCTAATCTAATCTAACCTAATCTAATCTAACCTAATCTAATCTAATCTAACCTAATCTAATCTAATCTAATCTAACCTAATCTAATCTAATCTAATCTAACCTAACCTAATCTAATCTAACCTAACCTAATCTAATCTAATCTAATCTAATCTAATCTAACCTAACCTAAGTGGGCCCAATCCCGTGGTCACCCGAATGTTTTGTAGCGGAGTAGAGGACATTATACCCTATAGGATATCAAGTCCATATTTATCATGGAATTTATACAAAATAATGTTATATGTGGCTGTATAATGGACAGTCGGCCTAATAAGTGATGTCTCGGCACCAAGTATATTTCGATCAATAATTGGTATCAGCAATATCTAAAACTGTATTTATTCGTTTCGAGTGAGCTATACATGTATGTTCCTACACTTACCCACCCTATTCAACATCTGACAGACATTAAGGGGAGGTATTTAGTTTGTTCCCTAGACCTCCATCATCCTTAAAATTACACCCCCTTGAGTCCCTTTCAAGATAAATTTGTACATTTTTCGGTAGAAAAATGTCCCGGCCGAAGGCCGGTTCCTCTTAAATTACAGGCTCGCTATCGCTCGCCAGGATAAAATCGACACCTGAATTGCACGAAAGGTCTTAATATGGGGTGAAAGTTCTTAAAATCGCTAAACTAATGGGGCAAACGTTTTATAATATCAAAAGCAATGGGGCTAAACATGAGGGAGAAAGGGGTCAAGAAAAAAATCCCTCAAGTGGAGATCTCCCCTTAATACAGCACAGAGCGAGCCAAGCTATATAACATTGTTTGATAATAGCCACCATAAACTATCCAAATGCGTCATGATCATCAAGGGGTTAACGCATTCAGGATCATGACGCGTTTTGGCAGTCAGACCAGATGAAGTATTGAGAGATAAGCCTCGACAACGGCACCTCGTATTTACATTCTACTTTTCCTATTTTTCTGAGGCGTGTAGAGAGGGGGGGGGGGGGGGGGGAGAAGGGGTGTTGGAGAGAGAGGAAGTTGTTGGAGTGGCTTTGTTATATGTGTTTTTAGTCTGTATTTATTAGACGATGTAATGCAGCTTAGGAAAGACCACTAGCAATCATAGGAGTGAAATCGACCATAATTAAGGGGAGGTTTCCGCTTGAGGGACTTTTTTTCGAACTTCCTTCTCCCTTATGTTTAGCCCCATTGCTTTTGAGATTTTAAGACGTTTGCCCCATTAGTTTGGCGATTTTAATAACTTTCGTCCAATTTCTGTCGATTTTAAGACCTTTCGTGCCATTTAGGTGTCGATTTTTTCCTGGCGAGCGATAGCGAGCCTGTAACTTAAGAGGAATCGGCCTTCGGCCGGGACATTTTTCTACCGAAAAATGTACATATTTATCTTGAAAGGGGGGGTCTAGGGGATGTAATTTTAAGCTTGATGGAGGTCTAAGCAACACACTATAAACCTCCCCTTAACCTTTCGATTCACGTAGATCTTTCCTGTACTTCATAAAATCGCCTAGTGACAGCCAGAATCAACTGTCAAATTGCGTCAAAATCCCCAAGGGGTTAATGCAATTATCTTCCCAAATAAAACCAATGAACGTGTGCTGGTGAATTGATGGGGTTAAGGAGGGTCACCTGCTTTTTTTTCTCTTTCTCTGGCTTCTATCCATTCGGCCCCATTCAGCCTACTGTTTTAAGACGTTTACCCCCATCCAGGTGTCAATATATTCCTGGCGAGCGGTAGCGAGCCAGAATATATATATATATTTGTTTTTGAGCAAGCTAAATTTGTAAATTTTCGATAGAAAAATTTCTCCATACAATGCTGGCTCGCTCTCGCTCGCCAGGAAGAAATCGACACCTGGATGGGGAAATTTAAACGTCTTAAAACAGTTGGCTGAATGGGGCCAAATGGATACAAGTCGGAGAAAGAGAGAAAAGGAGAAAAAGATTAAAAATAAATAAACAGGTGACCCCCCTTTAAGGGCAAGTATTCGATCTTTTTCTGAACCCCCCCCCCCCCCCCCCTCCTCTCTCCTTCATGCTTAGCCCCAGTAGCTTTCAAATGTTAATACTTCCGTCTCTTTGTCAACATTAAGACTTTTTGTGCCATTTAGGTGTCGACTTTTTTTCCTGGCGAGCGATAGCGAGCCTGAATTATAGGCGGAACCGGCAATTTTCTACCGAATAATGTACAAATTTATCTGGAAGGGGAGTCTTTGGGATGGTATTTATTTAAGCTTGATAGAGGTCTAGGGAGCAAACTGAAACGAATGTAAATACCGGGTATAATAATTAAACAAATATAATATATAAACCAAATAGAGAAACCAATAAAATACATCCACTAGGTACAGTCGCGCTAATAAGTCATGTCTCGGCACCAAGTATATTTTGATCAGTAATTGGTATCAGCAATATCTAAGCTTCATTTCTTCATATCGAGTGAAACATACCCACATTCTCCTACACTTACCCACCCTATTCAACATCTGGCAGACATTAATACAGCGCAGAGCAAGCCAAACGTAATGACAGCTGGGACATGACTTATTACCGCGACTGTACAACAACCAATATATGTTCACACGCGGACACCAACTCACTCACTTACATACATACAGACACAGATACAGACACACACACACACACACACACACACATACAAAAGCACATACATACATACATACAGAAACACACACACACACACACACACATATATACAGAAGCACACATACACACAAATACAGAAGCACACATACAGACACACACACACACACACACATACAAACATACATACAGAAACACACACACACACATGTATACAGAAGCACACATACACACACACATATACAGAAACATACACATACACACAGGTAAATTTGTATACATACCTACACACATACACTCATAGAAACGCGTGCACTCTCACTTTCAGACGTGTATGCACTCTCAATCTCACACACACACACACACACATGCAGACACGTATGCACTCACCCCTGCGCACGCAAACACACACACACACACACATCTCTCCAACTGTCGCAGGCACTCTTCTGTAATTCATGACCTTTCACACCCACAACACTGTCTCTCCCCCCCCCCCCCCCCACACACACACACTCTCACACTTTTATTTCACCCCTACCCTGCCAGCTTTTCTGTGGGTTCCATGTCATCTCAACCAGTAGACCATTTCAACCAGTAGCTCTCTCAACCAGTGCCAAATTAACCCAGACCAACCAAACCAGTCCCAAAATATAGTACTAACCTAACCTAACCTAACCTATAACCGTATTGGTTGGTTTGGTACTGGTTGAGAGCTACTGGGGTTGAAATGGTCTACTGGTTGAGTTGACCGGTCACCTTTCTGTATGGTAACTCTCTCTCTCATTGTATTACACTCCTCTTCACAATCATCCCATCTTAACACTCAATTGTCCTTGTTTGATAGTCTACTAGGCTAACTAGAACTAGATTTTGGACTTAAGGGGAGATTTCCACTTGAGGGACTTTTTTCTTGACCCCTTTCTCCCTCATGTCTAGCCCCATTGGTTTTGAGATTTTAAGACGTTTGCCCCATTATTTTGAAAATTTTAAGAACTTTCGACCCATTTCTGTCAATTTTAAGACCTTTCGTGCCATTTAGGTGTCGATTTTATCCTGGCGAGCGATAGCGAGCCTGTAATTTAAGATTTCAGCCGGTACATTTTTCTACCGAAAAATGTACAAATTTATCTTGAAAGGGGCTCAAGGGGGTGTAATCTTAAGCTTGATGGATATCCAGGGACCAAACTAAAAACCTCCCCTTAATAATGAATCACACCTAGTGGTACTCACCCTATGCACACACTCTCTCTCTCTCTCTCACTCTCACTCACTCACTCACTCACTCACTCATGGGTAAGACATTGATATCATGTGCTCAATTGTAAGTAAATTATTGCATGACAGTATTGATGTTATGATTCTTAAAATAGACCCATGTTGCACATGACCAAGACACTTGACACATTGTGCCCAGTTGAAATTGAACTTAGCATAAACAATTATTGCATCGATTTTTGTTTTATGTCAGTGAGGGATACAAAAGGAAGAACTGCTTGTAGCGAGTACCTTCCCCAGAGTTGAAAGAGTGACAGGGCCAAAATCAAGGGAGGTTAGAGCTACAATTCCTGGATACACGGAGTTTGAAGCAATTTAAGTCATAGGAAGAGGGAAAGACTGATTCTGGGAGTGTAATCAGTGTAATTGTCTGCCCGCATCCACACTGTGGAGCGGTAAATAATGGTTATTATCTTAAGTCAAGTCGTCACGTCGCTCTCTCTCTCTCTCTCAAAAGACACACATACACGAAACCCCTCAAACACGCACACACACGTTCTTCAACCTCCCCCCCCCCCCCATACACACATACACACACGTTCTTCAACCTCCCCCCACCCCCCATACACGCACACACACACACACACACACACACACACACACAGCCCGTAGCCTAGTAGGTAGAGCTCTCGTCTCACACACGAGGGGTCGGGGGTTCAATCCCCGGCCGGGCGGAGACAAATTGGGCTTGTCTCCTTTCATGTGTTAGCCTCAGTTCACCTAGCTGTAAATAGGTACCTGGAATAAGTGGACGACGTTGTGACGTCCCATCTGGGGTTGGCAAAAATGGTACAAGGCGAGATGGGTATCATATGGTTCACCTAAGCTGATGGCTACCTAAGCCTTCGGGCGAGACGGTACCGTCTATAGTGAGAATGGTACCATACAGATCCACCCTAAGCCTTCGTTTCCGATGTCGCCAATTGGCTAAATACAGACTAAACACACATCCACAGCCATTCCAACAGTACATAAAACACTTAACATGCATTTCACGCAATACATTCCCAGTTAAGGAGGCGCGATAATAATGAGCTTAGCTCGCATTGCGTGGATTCCCCTTGACGAACAAGTAACTGAGTCACACACACACGTTCTTCAACCTCCCCCCCCCCCATACACACACACACACACACACACACACATTCAAACACTACCCCCCACCCACCCCCCTTGGCTAAGTGTCCGTATTAATGTAATGGTTGTATTAAAAGACCACAACCCCATCATTAACACTCATTGCTTGTATGACGACCGGGTCCTCAGTGATGGCTGGGTGACACTCAGGGTTACCAGGTATAAATAACAAAATACCGCTAGATTAATGCTAAAATAAAAACATGACGCTATAATACCGCTTAAGGGGGGGTGACCTGTTTTTTTGTTCTGTCCTTTTCGATCTTTCTCTGGCCTGTATCCATTTGGCCCCATTCAGCCTACTGTTTTAAGACGTTTATCCCCATCCAGGTGTCAATTGTTTACTGGTGAGCGGTAGCGAGCCAGCATATTTTTTATTTTTGTTTGACAGCAGGCTAAATTTGTAAATTTTTCGATAGAAAAATTTCTCCGGCGAAGCCGGATTTCTTCATATAATGCTGGCTCGCTATCGCTCGCCAGGAAGAAATCGACACCTAGATGGGGATAAACGTCTTAAAATAGTTGGCTGAATGGGGCCGAATGGATACAAGCCAGAGAAAGAGAGAAAAGGAGAGACCTAGCGGGAAAGTAGGATATTTAACACGCTGATTTATTATTATTATTATTTTTTGGTAGTTGTTGGCTGATGAGACGAATTGATGTCTCTTTTTTTCTATGTGGGTGAGGGAGACAAAAGGCAGAACTAACTGCCTGTGATGACAAGTGCCTCCCCAGAGTTCGCTCGCCAGGAAAAAAAATCGACACCTGGATGGGGATAAATTTCTTAATAACAGTAGGCTGAATGGGGCCGAATGGATACAACCAAGAAAGAGAAAAATGCAGGTCGCCCCCTTAAGGGGAGATTTCCACTTGAGGGATATTTTTCTTGACTCCTTTCTCCCTCATGTTTAGCCCCATTGCTTTTCTAATTTTAAGACGTTCGCCCCATTATTTTGACGATTTTAAGAACCTTCGACCCATTTCTGTCAATTTTCAGACCTTTCGTGCCATTTAGGTGTCGATTTTATCCTGGCGAGCGATAGCGAGCCTGTAATTTAAGAGGAACCGGCTTTCAGCCGGGACGTCTTGAAAGGGGCTCAAAGGGGTGTGATCTTAAGCTTGATGGATATCTAGAGACCAAACTAAAAACCTCCCCTTAAGTTATATTGGTACGGTTTGTTGGCTATCGAGTAGCCTATCTATCTATCTATCTATCTATTGCCGGACGCCTTACTCCCCTTACTGAGGGTGGCCATACAAAGAAGGCCCCCAAGTGGACCTATCCCCCCCTATAAGAGGGACAACCCATGCCAGTTTACTGAAGGGCTTACAGGATTGACCACTCAATCTAGGACCCGTCCTACCCCGAGGCCCTCTATGTATCTTTTTAACACTATTTTTCTACAGTGGTGTTCGGCTAGTCCATCCACTAACCTGCTTCACCCTTAATTAAGCAGTACCAATTTGTATCAGGTTTACTCCCCTAGACAGGTTGCCGACCAAGGCTGACGAGTCCCATCCACCCGATAGCCTACACAACCTTATTATACGATAATAACATACGATTGAAACAATTAATTTACAGCTTATAAAAAATTGTCATATCTATAAATAATGATGTGCCGAGTCATAAAACTGTAGTGAAGGTGAAGTTGTCCGAGGTTTGTGTATAATCTACAGTATGTATATGTATATGTATATGTATATCTATATGTATAATCTATGTATGTACAGTCACGGCGATAAATGCTGGACCAGTGGATGAACCATTGTCTACACCACACACGAGTTTTTAATGACTATTTATATTTTCGTAGTATTCCTTAAATTAAAATGAACACAAGTGGATTATAGGAGTAGCTCAATGTATTGCATATACTGTATAATATTATATACTGTATATATAATTATATTTATTATTATTATTATTATTATTATTATTATTTTTTATTTTTTATTTTTTTTGAGGGGGGGGGGGACCCGAGACAGAGCCAATGTCAACAATGATATGAGACCCACCCCAAGCTTTATATAAAAGTCTATAGTCTGTTCTTCCCAGCTCACAGGAAAATTGAAACCCTCAGCAAATGATTTCTTGCTTCTTAATGGAAAAACTATGAAACTAATATATCTGCATCATCATCATATAAAGATCAAGTTTTCATTATTAAGGGGAGGTCTCCACTTGAGGGATTGTTTTCTTGACCCCTTTCTCCCTCATGTTTAGCCCCATTGCTTTTGATATTATAAAACGTTTGCCCCATTAGTTTAGCGATTTTAAGAACTTTCACCCCATTTTAAGACCTTTCGTGCAATTCAGGTGTCTATTTTATCCTGGCGAGCGATAGCGAGCCTGTAATTTAAGAGGAATCGGCCTTCGGTCGGGATATTTTTCTACCGAAAAATTTACAAATTTATCTTGAAAGGGACTCGAGGGGGTGTAATTTTAAGGTTGATGGAGGTCTAGGGAACAAACTAAATACCTCCCCTTAACGACATACATCACTTCAAGATATTTATCATTTATAAGGGAACATCGAGAATACCCTCCATGACCACCAACCCAGCAACAATGCCAGGACATAGCTCCTTTAAGGGGGTAGTCGTCGGTTTTTATGGACCCCCTTCTCCCTCATGTTTTTATGGACCCCCTTCTCCCTCGTTTGTAGACCCCCTTCTCCCTCGTTTGTAGACCCCCTTCTCCCTCATGTTTTATGGACCCCCTTCTCCCTCATGTTTTTATGGACCCCCTTCTCCCTCATGTTTTTATGGACCCCCTTCTCCCTCATGTTTTTATGGACCCCCTTCTCCCTCATGTTTTTATGGACCCCCTTCTCCCTCATGTTTTTATGGACCCCCTTCTCCCTCATGTTTTTATGGACCCCCTTCTCCCTCATGTTTTTATGGACCCCCTTCTCCCTCATGTTTTTCCTGGCGAGCGATAGCAGGCCAGCATTGCTTGGAGAAATTCGGCTTCGCCGGAGACATTTTTTGTATCGAAAAATGTACACATTTAGCTTGCTTTCTAATTATTAATATAAAACATGCTGGCTCGCTATTGTACTTGGGTCCATGTTTAAGGGGGGAGGGGCCGGTTTTCTGGCACCCCTTCTCCCTTGTGTTTAGCCCCATTGTTTTTTTTTTAATTTTAAGACGTTCGGCACCTTTCTTTGGCGATTTTGAAACCTTTCGCCCCATTTCTTTGTCAATATTAAGATCTCTCGTGCCATTTAGGTGGCGAGCGAAAGCGAGCCTGTCATTTTAGAAGGAACCGGCCTTCGGCCGGGAAACTTTTTATCGAAAAATGTACAAAATTATCTTGAAAGGGAGTCTAGGAAGTGTTTTTTAAGCTTGATGAAGTTATAGCGAGGAAACTAAAAACATTAATTAATAAATTAATTAATAGAAAAAAAAAGAAAAAAAACACAGCCACTAGCGGCAGCTGCTTTAGGCATTTTAAATATTTACAAGTACAATGATCCTAGATAGGAATTTAACTGTTCATGCTGTGCATCAAAATAAATAATAATGTATATGATATATTATACAGTATATACATATATATATATATATATATATATATATATATATATATATATATATGATATATACAGTATATACATATGAACGATTATTAGACTTGTTTACCCCTTTCGCAGTATTCGTAATCAATATATTTAATCAATTAAATGAATCGATTAAGCCATTGGTCTAAAATATATTTATCTGCCAGTGCATAATATTTAGCTTTCCTGTTATCGGCAGATCCATTAATTTGAATAAAATTTATAGGAAGATGATCATCGGTTTCTATTACGACATATTATACACCAAATACATCGTTTAGAGATAGAAAATTCTGTTCAGATTTAAGCACTAATCAATATACAGTTATTGCATATGATTAAATAGTAATGGTAATTTCCTTATACACGCATATATATTATTCTGAAATAAAAATATTCAATCAAATTATAGATATGAATTGTGAGTGTCTTGGAAGTAATTTTCGCAGTAATTTAAATAGTAATAGCAATTCTCTTATAAACATAAATATATTTTTCCGAAATATATATATTCAATCAAATTATAGATTTGAATTTTGAGTCTTGCAGTAATTTTGAGTCTTGCAGTAATTTTGAGTCTTGCAGTAATTTTGAGAGTCTTGCGGTAATTTTGAGAGTCTTGCAGTAATTTTGAGAGTCTTGCAGTAATTTTGAGAGTCTTGCGGTAATTTTGAGAGTCTTGCAGTAATTTTGAGTCTTGCAGTAATTTCCTCTCGTTCCATCGTTCTCTGGCTAACTTTTCAGAGATTTATTTAAGGGGAGATGGGCCGTTTTTCTAGTCCCCCTTCACCCTCGTGTTTAGCCCCATTGTTTTTTAAATGTCAGAAGTTTGGCTCATTAGTTTGGCGATTTTAAGACTTTCCGCCCCATTTCTCTGTCAATATTAAGACCTTTCGTGCCATTTAGATGTCGATTATTTACTGGCGAGATATAGCGAGCCTGCAATTTTAAGAGTAACTGGCCTTCGGCCGGGACATTTTTCTACCGAAAAATTTACAAATTTATCTTGAAAGGGGCTCAAGGGGGTGTAATCTTAAGCTTGAAGGATATCTAGGGACCAAACTAAAAACCTCCCCTTAACCTCCAATAAATGTATTCGCAACCCGTTTTCCAGAATTGGAAGGGAGAGGGAGTTTTGGGAGTCGCCAACAACATTATAGCTTTATACTCTATGGCTGCTTCTACGACTCTTACAGACATTACCTGGATGACTCTTCCGGGGGAGATGTTTTTTTTTTTTTTTTTTTTTTTTTTTTAGTTTCCTCGCTAGACCTCCATCAAGCTTAGAATAACACCCCCTAGACCCATCTTCAAGATAAATTTGTAAATTTTTCGGTAGAAAAATGTCCCGGCCGAAGACCAGTTCCTCTCAAAATTTCAGGATCGCTATCGCTCAAAAGGAAAAAAATCGACACCTAAATTGCACGAAAGGTCTTAAAATTGACAACGAAATGGGGCGAAAGGTGTTGAAATCGCCAAACTAATAGGCCGAACGTCATCAAATCTAAAAACCAATGAGGCTAAACATGAGGAAGAAAGGGGACCAGAAAAACGACCAATCCCCCCCTTAAAAGTTCCAAGTTTCCCACAAGGGCGTATCCTTAATATGGTTCGTGACAGTGCAAATTATATATCGGTATATTATATGTATTATAAGAACTGCAGGTGGTGTACAGTCGGAAAAATAAGTGATGTCGCGGCACTATAAGCATATACTGTATTTCGATCAATAATTGGTATCAGCACCATCTAAGCTTCCTTTCATCGTTTCCAGTGATATTATAATTATACATGTTACTATCTTTACGCTCCCTATTCAACATCTGACAGACATTAATACAGCACACAGCGAGCAAACCGTTATGACAGCGGAGACGCGGTTTATTTGGCCAACTGTACAGTGACAATAATAACACAACGAACAATATTGGTAAGGGACAGATGGTAGGGTTTAGTGTGTGTGTGTGTGTGTGTGTGTGTGTGTGTGTGTGTGTGTGTGTATGTGTATGTGTGTGTGTGTGTGTGTGTGTGTGTGTGTGTGTCTGTGTCTGCGTCTGTGTGCGTGCGTGTGCGTTTGTGTGTGTGTGCATTGGGTGTATTGGATCTATTGGGTGAGTTGTCCTGTCACCGTCTTTGAAAGTAGTGTGAGAAAGAGAGAGAGAGAGAGAGAGAGAGAGAACGTATGTGTGTGTGTGTGTGTGTATTTGTTAGGAAGGAAATATAGAATGAAAATGAGGGGGGGGGAGGGGTTAAAGAGGACAAATGAGAGAGAGAGAGAGAGAGAGAGAGAGAGAGAGAGAGAGAGAGAGAGAGAGAGAGAGAGAGAGAGAGAGAGAGAGAGAAGGGGGGGGGGGGGGACATAATAATATAGACACATATCAAAGTGAGGGTGGTGCTGTAAATAATAATACTAATAAACATGTCAACTACGCTCTCTAACCAGGGTGCTATAATTCCGGAACTAAGACAAATGGTGAAATGAAACTGCCATGTGGCCAGCGAAACCACATGGAGGAAAAAAAAAAAAAAAAAAAAAAAACACACACACACACACGAATATACTGAACCTCCCACGCTCTTCAACGCTAAATACGAGTATTATATAATCGAGCGCCTTCTCCCTCAACATTTTCCTCAATTCTGATCTGGCAGCTGATTACATACACTGTTATACAAATATTATCACTTATTACAGTATAGCTTTCAATGCCAGTGCAAAATAGTCTCAAAGTGTAACCAAAATGAGGTTGTGGATGAAAAGTTGACGATGATGTTCTCGTGTGATACCTTCATCCTCACGTTAGCCATTTTTTATCCAATTTTCTACCGATTCTTGGCTATTAATCTTTGATCAAATGTCTGCTGATTGTGCTTTCAATTACTTGCTTCAAGTACAAGCATTATTAAGGGGAGATATCCACTTGAGGGATTTTTTTCTGGACCCCTTTCTCCCTCATGTTTAGCCCCATTGCTTTTGAGATTTTAAGACCTTCGCCCTAGTAGTTTGGATATTTTAAGACATTTTTCCCCATTTCTGTCAATTTTAAGACCTTTTGTGCCGTTAAGGTGTCGATTTTTTCCTGGCGAGCGATAGCGAGCCTGTAATTTAAGAGCAACCGGCCTCCGGCCTGGACATTTTTCTACCGAAAAATGTACAAATTTATCTTGAAAGGGAGTCTAGGGGATGTAATTTTAAGCTTGATGAAAAAGTAGGGAACAAACTAAATACCTCCCCTTAACCCATTGAGTACCAGCGACGTGTGTTATATTTGACTCTGGCTATATTTTAGACGATAGTATACAGCTTGGGAGGGATCGGTGGTGGTTAAAAGGGTTGATCGAAATGGTGGTAAGCCTTACTATTGCTAGAGGCTCTTCTTAAGGGGGGTGACCTGTTTTTGTTCTGTCCTTTTCTATCTTTCTCTGGCTTGTATCCATTTGGCCCCATTCAGCCTACTGTTTTAAGACGTTTATCCCCATCTAGGTGTACATTTTTTACTGGTGAGCGGTAGCAAGCCAGCATATTTTTTATTTTTGTTTGACAGCAGGCTAAATTTGTACAATTTTCGATAGAAAAATTTCTCCGGCGAAGCCGGATTTCTGCATATAATGCTGGCTCGCCATCGCTCGCCAGGAAGAAATCGACACCTAGATGGGGATAAACGTCTTAAAATAGTTGGCTGAATGGGGCCGAATGGACACAAGCCAGAGAAAGAGAGAAAAGGACAGAAATAACAAAAGCAGGTCACCCCCCTTAAGGGGAGGTTTTTAGTGTGTTTCCTAAACTTCCATCAAGCTTGAAATTACACCCCCTTGAGTCCCTTTCAAGATAAATTTGTACATTTTTCGGCAGAAAAATGTCCCGGCCGAAGGCCGGTTCCTCCTAAATTACAGGCTCGCTATCGCTCGCCAGGATAAAATCGACACCTAAATGGCACGAAAGGTCTTAATATGGGGTGAAAGTTCTTAAAATCGCTAAACAAATGGGGCAAACATTTTATAATATCAAAAGCAATGGGGCTAAACATGAGGGAGAAAGGGGTCAAGAAAAAAAATCCTCAAGTGGAGATCTCCCCTTAAAAACGACTGATGGTAACAAAAAAGGGAAATACAAAATGAAAGGCGGAACATTCGTGAAAGGTATGGTTGCAAATTCGTGAAAGGTATGGTTGCAAATTCGTGACAGGTATGGTTGCAAATTCGTGACAGGTATGGTTGCAAATTCGTGAAAGGTATGGTTGCAAATTCGTGAAAGGTATGGTTGCAAATTCGTGAAAGGTATGGTTGCAAATTCGTGACAGGTATGGTTGCAAATTCGTGAAAGATATGGTTGCAAATTCGTGAAAGGTATGGTTGCAAATTCGTGAAAGGTATGGTTGCAAATTCGTGAAAGGTATGGTTGCAAATTCGTGAAAGGTATGGTTGCAAATTCGTGAAAGGTATGGTTGCAAATTCGTGACAGGTATGGTTGCAAATTCGTGAAATGTATGGTTGCAAATTCGTGAAAGGTATGGTTGCAAATTCGTGAAAGGTATGGTTGCAAATTTGTGAAAGGTATGGTTGCAAATTCGTGAAAGGTATAGTTGCAAATTCGTGAAAGGTATGGTTGCAAATTCGTGAAAGGTATGGTTGCAAATTCGTGAAAGGTATGGTTGCAAATTCGTGAAAGGTATGGTTGCAAATTCGTGAACGGTATGGTTGCAAATTCGTGAACGGTATGGTTGCAAATTCGTGAACGGTATGGTTGCAAATTCGTGAACGGTATGGTTGCAAATACTGCTTGATATGTTCCTTGTATTGCATGACCAACCCGTTTAACACCTTATTGAATGAGAGGCGTGTGTTACCTGGGGGCTGACCATGCACTCGCTCAGTCATGCAATACAGAAGTTGCAAAGTCATTCGTTGAAGGGGGGTGACATGCTTTTTTTTCTCTCTTTTTCCCTCGTTCTTTGGTTTGTATTTATTCGGCCCCATTCAGCCTACTGTTTTAAGACGTTTATCCCCATCCAGGTGTCGATATTTTCCTGGCGAGCGGTAGCGATCCAGCACTATTTGTTCAAGTGTTTTTGACAGCAGGCTAAATTTGTACATTTTTCGATAGAAAAATTTCTCCGCCGAAGCCGGATTTCTCCTTACAATGCTGGCTCGCTATCGCTCGCCAGGAATAAATCGACACCTGGCTGGGAATAAAAGTCTTAAAACAGTAGGCTGAATGGGGCCGAACGGATACAAGCCAGAGAATGAGAGAAAAGGAGAAAAAACAGCAGGTTACCCCCCTTCATTAGCCACACACTTGGTAAACTGACTGGACGTGCAGCTTGCAGATGATACAGTCCAATACAGTAGTGCTCATAAATCCTGATACATTGAGAACCCTTGAACCTATTAATGGGTGATGGGCTGCTTTTTCTGGTCCCTCTTCTTCCTCATGTTTAGCCCATTGCTTTTAAGATTTTAAGACGTTCACCCCATCAGTTTGTGGATTTTAAAAACCTTTCGTCCCATTTCTATATCAATATCAAGATCTTTCGTACCATTTAGGTGTCGATTTTTTTCCTAGCGAGTGATAGCGACCCTATAATTTTAAGAGAAACCGGCCTTCGCCCCGAACATTTTTATATCGAAAAATGTACAAATATATCTTGAAAGGGGCACTAGGGATATTTTTTTTAAATCTTGATGAAGGTCTAGCGAGGAAACTAAAAGATAAATTAATATATATATATATATATATATATATATATATATATATATATATATATATATATATATATATATATTTGTACATTTTACGATAACAAAATGTCTCCGGCGAAGCCGGATTTCTCCATACAATGCTGGCTCGCTATCGCTCGCCAGGAAGAAATCGACACCTGGATGCGGATAAACGTCTTAAAACAGTAAGGTGAATGGGGCCGAATGGATGCAAGCCAGGGAAAGAGAGAAAAGGAGAGAAAGATAAAACAAAAATGCCGGTGACCCCCCTTAAGAGATATCTAAGTTTTGTATACTGGCCAGAAGGAAACAACAGGCACCGTAGATTTATAAAGGTAAAGAATACGAACGCCGTAAGAACGAGCCGTATACAATGCTCGACTGTCTCGTTGTCTCACTCGGAAGCTGGAATGGGACTTACTGATTTCATGGTCTTGAGTAATTAAATATAACCCTAATTCCGGATATAGACTTGGAACATAAAACAGTATATATATATATATATATATATATATATATATATATATATATATATATATATATATATATATATATATATATATATATATATATATATATATATATATATATATATATATATATATATATATATATATATATATATATATATATATATATATATATATATACATATATATATATATATAATTCTGAGTTATGTATAGTTTTTCTATATAGTTTAAAACAGAGAAATTTGGGGAAAACATTGTAAGATTTGCAACTTATTCGGATCTTATGTTAGATCTGAAATTCCTAATTAGTTGCAAATCTTACAATGTTTTCCCAAATTTCTCTGTTTATAACTGTCTTCGTGGTGCAATGCATAAGTGTGTTGATTTTCGGTGTGAGCGTCCTGGGTTCGAATCCCCGGACTGCCACATGTGTTTGTTAATTTCATTAATCGAGTTTAGGAGTAAAGTTGGTTAGTGGAGAGAACATAATATATATATATATATATATATATATATATATATATATATATATAATCAGACTGGAGAGTAAATACAGCAACTGATACAAATATTCATGTCATGCATTAGGTATTCCTGTCATGCATTAAATATTCCTGTCATGCATTAGGTATTCCTGTCATGCATTAGGTATTCCTGTCATGCATTAAATATTCCTGTCATGCATTAGGTATTCCTGTCATGCATTAGGTATTCCTGTCATGCATTACATATTCCTGTCATGCATTAGGTATTCCTGTCATGCATTAGGTATTCCTGTCATGCATCAGGTATTCCTGTCATGCATTAGGTATTCCTGTCATGCATTAGGTATTCCTGTCATGCATTAGTTATTCCTGTCATGCATCAGGTATTCCTGTCATGCATTAGGTATTCCTGTCATGCATTAGGTATTCCTGTCATGCATTACATATTCCTGTCATGCATTAGGTATTCCTGTCATGCATTAGGTATTCCTGTCATGCATCAGGTATTCCTGTCATGCATTAGGTATTCCTGTCATGCATCAGGTATTCCTGTCATGCATTAGGTATTCCTGTCATGCATTAGGTATTCCTGTCATGCATTAGGTATTCCTGTCATGCATCAGGTATTCCTGTCATGCATCAGGTATTCCTGTCATGCATTAGGTATTCCTGTCATGCATCAGGTATTCCTGTCATGCATTAGGTATTCCTGTCATGCATTAGGTATTCCTGTCATGCATCAGGTATTCCTGTCATGCATTAGGTATTCCTGTCATGCATCAGGTACCGTAATTTTTGGCGACTTTAATTTACCTGTGACCAAGTGGGGCGATACTCTTACTTCACACTCCGGACATGACTTGTATACGAACTTGCAAGAGAGTTCGCTTTATCAATTTGTTCGAATGCCGACCCGTGGTAATAACGTTCTTGACATTGTACTTGCAACAAAAGAAGAATTGATAGAGAATTTGAATGTTGGTGATGAATTCAGTAACAGCGACCATCGTACGATAACTTTCACTTTAAAGTTTACTAGTAACGAACCAAATAGTAGCATCGAAAAAGTCCCTAATTTCAAGAAAGCAAACTTCCATAAACTTAGAGCTATGTTTAAAGAAACTGACTGGAGCTTTTTAATTAACAATAACGACATAAATACATCTTGGAAGTTATTCGAAACCACTTACCTAAAAGCAGTGCAAGACTGCATACCATCGAAAATACGGCGTCCAGGCCATAATAATAAGCCCAAATGGTGGAATAAAGATATTTCAAACTGCCTGCTTGCTAAAAAATGTGCTAATGATAGATTAAAATCCTCACAAAATGACGAAGAACGGGTGAAATTTGTAGAGCTACGACGCAAAGCCAAAAAGTTAATTAAGCAAAGTAAAAAGACCTTAGAGTTACATATTGCGAATCAAAGTAAAACAAACCCGAAAGAATTCTATAGTTATATCAGAAAGAAAAAAGTAGTTACTTCAACTGTTGGACCGTTAGTCGATGAAAAAGGAGAATACACCAAAGACGAAGTACAAATGAGTAATGCCCTCAATACCTTCTTTGCATCAGTTTTTACAACAGAAGACCTCAGTGATATCCCTACACCATCGCCGATTCAGATTGATAATTCAGATGTTCTAAGCAATATCACCGTTACAGAGAGAGAAGTATTGAATTGTTTAGATAAACTCAAGGTAAATAAAACGCCAGGACCTGATACAATCTCGCCTAGAGTTCTAAAGGAAGCTAAGAATGAGCTCTCCAAACCACTGACATTACTATTCAATAAATCCTTGCAGTCTGGAACTATGCCTGATCAGTGGAAGCTAGCCAACGTAACACCGATATTCAAAAAAGGCAGAAAATCCCTACCCAGTAACTATCGTCCAATTAGCTTAACCTCAGTTGTATGTAAAATGCTAGAAACGGTCATACGAGACAGACTCGTAAATCACTTAGAGGAAAATAACATACTTAAAGATACTCAACACGGCTTTCGTAAAAAACGTTCCTGTTTAACAAACCTCTTAGACTTCTTCCACGATATCCTCAACCTCTACGATGAGAGTAAAGCTGTAGATATTATATACCTTGATTTTCAAAAGGCCTTTGACAAAGTTCCCCACAAACGTTTACTGCTAAAACTAAAAGCGCATGGAATACAAGACGGTGTGTTGAAATGGATAGAAAATTGGCTCAGCAACAGAAAGCAAAGGGTAGTCATAAACGGTAAGGCATCTAAATGGACCAATGTAAGTAGCGGGGTACCCCAGGGATCGGTACTAGGACCAATTCTCTTTCTAATTTACATCAACGACATAGATGAGGGTCTCACCTGCACAATCTCAAAATTTGCTGACGATACAAAAATTGCAAATAGCGTACTCTCAAAAGAACAAGTTGACGATATGCAACACAATCTAGATAAATTGTCATGTTGGGCCCAAATTTGGCAAATGAGTTTCAATGCGGATAAATGTAAAGTACTACATGTCGGATACCTAAATGAGAAAGCAAACTATTCGATGAATGGCACTCAGCTTAAGAATGTAAACAGAGAAACTGATCTGGGAGTAACAATATCGAGTAACCTAAAACCGAGTCAACAATGTTCAGAAGTTGTTAAGAAGGCAAACAAAATAATTGGCTTTATAGGCAGGTCATTTGAGCATAAATCCAAAGAAGTTATCCTAACCCTTTACAATTCCTTAGTCCGCCCTCTTCTGGAATACTGCGTTCAATCCTGGTGCCCTTATTACCAAAAAGATATAAACAAGCTAGAACGAGTTCAACGTAGAGTTACCAAAATGATACCTAGCCTAAAGAACAAACCATACGAAGAGCGTCTTAGAGAATTAAATCTATTTCCTTTAACCCAGCGCAGATTAAGAGGCGACTTAATTCAAGTGTTCAAAATCATCAAAGGCATCGACAATATGAAAAACTGTAGTAAGTACTTCACTATCGACCAATCTAATTACACGCGGGGAAACGGTTGCAAAATTATTGGTAAATCTTTTAACTCGCACGAATCTAAGAATTTCTTCTTCAATCGAGTTGTCAACTTGTGGAATGGGCTTCCCCGAGACGTTATAGACTGCAGCACCGTTGATTCATTTAAATTCCGCCTAGACAAATATCTCGCATCAAACCCGCGACTGACTGCGTTTGTAAATGAATAACTTTATCCTCCCCTCAGTTACTAACCCATATGTCCCCTACTAACTTCCTAGTCCTGCCACGTTAGTGGCAGGGCAGTAGTTCCCTTTCCAATGTTCCCTTACCCACTCTAAACCACTGTTTGGACACTTGATCCTCAGTGTTTTGGAGGACAAGCAACCTAGAAGGGTCACTAGATCTGTTGTTGCTTGATTTCCTTTGTACTCCTTTGTACTCCTTTGTATTCCTGTCATGCATTAGGTATTCCTGTCATGCATCAGGTATTCCTGTCATGCATTAGGTATTCCTGTCATGCACTTAAGGTAAGACTGGCCGTTTGTTTGGTCTATTAATTCATTTATTCATATATTTTTTTATTTTCCTCCCTAGACCTCCATCAAGCTTAGACAAACACCCCCTAGACCCCCCTTCAAGATAAATTTGTACATTTTTCGGTACAAAGGAGTACAAAGGAGTACAAAGGAGTACAAAGGAGTACAAAGGAAATCAAGCAACAACAGATCTAGTGACCCTTCTAGGTTGCTTGTCCTCCAAAACACTGAGGATCAAGTGTCCAAACAGTGGTTTAGAGTGGGTAAGGGAACATTGGAAAGGGAATTACTGCCCTGGAACTAATGTCCGTGGCAGGATTAGGAAGTTAGTAGGGGACAGATGGGTTAGTAACTGAGGGGGGGATAAAATAAAGTTATTCATTTACAAACGCAGTCAGTCGCGGGTTTGATGCGAGATATTTGTAGAAAAATGTCCCGGCCCAAGGCCGGGACATTGTGTGTTTATGTTTTGTTCAAACTAATGGGGCAAACATCTTAACATCTGAAAACTAGTGGGGCTAAACATGAGGGAGAAGGGGGTCCAGAGAAACGGTCCGCCTCCCCTTAACGTTCCTGCCATGCATTATTCCGCCCTACACGTCGTGGTCGTAAACAGCCAAGCATCAACTTTCTCTTACCAACCCTTTCAGTAGACCGTGTTCATCACCGTATTATTATCGCCATAGTTGTACGTTTACTAATATGTCTTTGCATTGTGAAGTTACCGTATATAATTCAATTGGCTTAAGGGCAGATCTCCACTTGAGGGATATATTTTTCTTGACCCCTTTCTCCCTCATGTTTAGCCCCATTGCTTTTGATATTATAAAATGTTTGCCCCATTAGTTTAGCGATTTTAAGAACTTTCACGCCATATTAAAACCTTTCGTGCCATTTAGGTGTCGATTTTATCCTGGCGAGCGATAGCGAGCCTGTAATTTAAGAGGAACCGGCCTTCGGCCGGGACATTTTTCTACCGAAAAATGTACAAATTTATCTTGAAAGTGACTCAAGCGGGTGTAATTTTAAGGTTGATGGAGGTCTAGGGAACAAACTAAATACCACCCCTTAACCCGTTCGATACCAGGGACGTCCTTTTCGTCATATTCTGGCAACTATTTGACGATTATATTCAGCTTAGGAAGGACCTCTAGCCATAATACGGCTTCCAACTATCTCAACCGACCCTTGTAACTACCGTACACCACAGAACCTTCCTAAGCTGCAATTATATCGTCTAGATATAGCTACAAGAACACATAACACACGTCGCTGGTACTCAAAGGGTTAAGGGGAGGTTTTTAGTTTGTTCCCTAGACCTCCATCAAGCTTAAAATTACACCCTCTAGACCCTCTTTCAAGATAAATTTGTACATTTTTCGGTAGAAAAATTTCCCGGCCGAAGGCCGGTTCCTCTTAAATTATAGGCTCGCTATCGCTCGCCAGGAAAAAATTGACCCCTAAATGATACGAAAGATCTTAAAATTGACAGAAATGGGGCGAAAGTTCCTAAAATCGCCAAACTAATGGGGCGAACGTCTTAAAATCTCAAAATCAATGGGGCTAAACCTGAATGAGAAAGGAGTTCAGTAAAAAATCCCTCAAGTGGAAACCTCCCCTTAAATGTATGTTGTCTGTAGAATAATGACGGTAAATGTCAATACGTATGTCACTATGTCAAGATGATATTATTTATAACAGCGATTTTCACTTGAGGGATTTTTTTCTTTGCCCCTTTCTCCCTCATGTTTAGCCCCATTGCTTTTGACATTTTCAGACGTTCGCCCCATTAGTTTGGCGATTTTAAGAAGTTTCACCCCATTTATATCACTTTTAAGACCTTTCGTCCCATTTAGGTGTCGGTTTTTTCCTGGCGAGCGATAGCGAGCCTGTAATTTAAGAGGAACCGGCCTTCGGCCGGGACATTTTTCCACCGAAAAATGTACAAATTTATCTTGAAAGGGGGTCAAGGGGGTGTAATTTCAAGCTTGATGGAAGTCTAGGAAACACACTAAAAACCTCCCCTTAAACAGATTAGAGAGGGTTTGAGGGAGTAGAGGTATAATTGGGACAGATTCAACTTCTTTGGTTATTAGAGGGCTTTGTAAAATTAGTTAAGGGGACTTGAGCCGGTTTTCTGGACCACTTTCTCCCGCATGTTTAGCCCCATTAGTTTTCAGATGTTAAGATGTTTGCCCCATTAGTTAGTCGATTTTAAGACCTTTCGCCCAATTTCTACGTCAATATTTAGACCTTTCGAGCTATTTAGGTGTCGATTTTTTCCCTGGCGAACGATAGTGAGCCTGTAATGTTGGAAGAACCAGCCTTCGGCCGGAAGTTGGAAGAATCGGCCTTCGGCCGGAACATTTTTCTACCGAAAAATGTACAAATTAATCTAGAACGGGGATCTAATAGATGTTTTTTTTTTTTAATTTGATGGAGGTCTAGGGAGGAAACTAGAAAAATAATGAATACATGCAAACATCGCCCAAAAAGTGAACCATCGGGGGGCCCCCTTAAAGTGAACCATCGGGGGGCCCCCTTAAAGTGAACCATCGGGGGGTCCCCTTAAAGTGAACCATCGGGGGGTCCCCTTAAAGTGAACCATCGGGGGGCCCCCTTAAAGTGAACCATCGGGGGGTCCCCTTAAAGTGAACCATCGGGGGGGTCCCCTTAAAGTGAACCATCGGGGGGCCCCCTTAAAGTGAACCATCGGGGGGCCCCCTTAAAGTGAACCATCGGGGGGCCCCCTTAAAGTGAACCATCGGGGGGGCCCCCTTAAAGTGAACCATCGGGGGGCCCCCTTAAAGTGAACCATCGGGGGGGGGCCCCCTTAAAGTGAACCATCGGGGGACCCCTTAAAGTGAACCATCGGGGGGTCCCCTTAAAGTGAACCATCGGGGGGCCCCCTTAAAGTGAACCATCGGGGGGCCCCCTTAAAGTGAACCATCGGGGGGCCCCCTTAAAGTGAACCATCGGGGGGCCCCCTTAAAGTGAACCATCGGGGGGTCCCCTTAAAGTGAACCATCGGGGGGCCCCCTTAAAGTGAACCATCGGGGGGCCCCCTTAAAGTGAACCATCGGGGGGTCCCCTTAAAGTGAACCATCGGGGGGCCCCCTTAAAGTGAACCATCGGGGGGCCCCCTTAAAGTAATCTAAGGAACTGGTGAAACAAACGTTCAAAATGCAAATTCCAGGTAAGGACATAAAAAGGGAATTCTATTGAGCCAGAGATCGATCGATCTATCTATCTATCTATCTATCTATATACTCAGGCACATACCCCATTTTTTTTATTATAACTTTTTTATTTGTTAGCCTATTTTTATTATATTTCTATTATTTGTTTTAGCTGGGGGTGGCCGACTCGAGACAGAGCCCGAACAGAGACAACACAGCACAACACACAAACACACACACACACACAAATACAAAAAATATAAAAAAGCTTATTAACATTCATAGACCGGGTTAAGGGGAGATTTCCACTTGAGGGATTTTTTTCTTGGCTCCTTTCTCCCTCATGTTTAGCCCCATTGTTTTTCTAATTTTAAGACGTTCGCCCCATTATTTTGACGATTTTAAGAACTTTCGACCCATTTCTGTCAATTTTAAGACCTTTTGTGCCATTTAGGTGTCGATTTTATCCTGGCGAGCGATAGCGAGCCTGTAACATAAGAGGAACCAGCTTTCAGCCGGGACATTTTTCTACCGAAAAATGTACAAATTTATCTTGAAAGGAGCTCAAGGGGGTGCAATCTTAAGCTTGATGGATATCCAGAGACCAAACTAAAAACCTCCCCTTAATGGTGGCGGTAGGGATCAGGAGGTCAGAAGTGTGCGAGGATTTGAAGAGGCTGATGATGAGTACATAAGAGCATTTGAAATAGATGGAGTGTGAAGTGAAATTGGAAGTTTGGAGGTGAGAATGTGGAATAGATATGACAAATGTGTAGATTGCCATAAGAGTGAACATCATAATAGTCTCCTGTATGTCGTTTATCCCTCTATGTCCCCTAGACGGGTTGCTGACCAAGGCTGACGAGTTACACCCACATTTTTATAAGCCTCCCCTAGATGGGTTGCTGACCAAGGCTAACGAGTCCCATCCACCCATTCTAAAGAGTTAATAGTATTTTGTTAACCCTTTGAGTGCCAGCGACGTGTGTTAGATTTTATTATAGCTATATTTAAACGATATTATGCAGCTTAGGAAGGATCTGTGGTAGTTAAAAGGGTTGGTTGAGATAGTTTGAAGCCTTATTATTGCTGGAGG
>CM064502.1:54230431-54297931 GCA_032716605.1 Paralithodes platypus | reverse complement strand
GAAGGAATGAAGCATAGATATTACTGATACCAGTTATTGATCAAAACATACTTGGTGCCGAGACATGACTTATTAGCGCGACTGTACACCTGGCCTCCAACTGTGCATATGTGTAGGTAGAGCATAATGAGGACTCAGCACGTGATGTTGGCAAGTGATTGATGGATAACACTTGTCAGGCCACAAACATGGTGCATTAAGGGGAGATGGGGCGTTCATCTGCCCCCCCCCCCCCCCACCCCCCACCCCTTCTTCCTCGTTTAGTACCATTAGTTTTCAGATTTTATGACATTCGGCGCATTAGTTTGGCGATTTTAAGATCTTTCGCCCCATTTCTTTGTCAATAGTAAGACTTTTCGTGTCATTTAGGTGTCGATTTTTTCCTGGCGAGCGATAGCCAACCTATAATTTAAGAGCAACCGGCCATCGACCGGGACAGCATTCTATCGAAAAATGTACAAATATATTTTGAAGGAGGGTCTTGAGGGGTGTTTTGTAAGCTTGATGGAGGTCTAGGGAGGAAACTAAAGAAATTATAATTATATTAAGGGGAGGTTTTTAGTGTTTCCTAGACTTCCATCAAGCTTGAAATTACACCCCCTTGATCCCCTTTCATGATAAATTTGTACATTTTTCGGTAGAAAAATGTCCCGGCCGAAGGCCGATTCCTCTTAAATTACAGGCTCGCTATCGCTCGCCAGGAAAAAATCGACACCTAAATGGGACGAAAGGTCTTAAGTTACATAAATGGGGTGAAACTTCATAAAATCGCCAAACTAATGGGGCGAACGTCTTAAAACTTCAAAAGCAATGGGGCTAAACAAAAGGGAGAAAGGGGTAAAGAAAAAAATCCCTCAAGTGGAGATCTCCCCTTAAAGTTGATATGTAACGCGAGTACGGTTTGGTAGTCGTGCCAGTAGATCAGAAATTAACCCCTTCAGTACCAGGGATGTCCTTTGTTTATCATGTTCTGGCAACTATTAAGGGGAGGGTTTTAGTTTGGTCTCTGGATATCCATCAAGCTTAAGATTACACCCCCTTGAGCCCCTTTCAAGATAAATGTGTACATTTTTCGGTAGAAATATTTCCCGGCTGAAAGCCAGTTCTTCTTATATTACAGGCTCGCTATCGCTCGCCAGGATAAAATCCACACCTAAATGGCACGAAAGGTCTTAAAATTGACAGAAATGGGTCGACAGTTCTTAAAATCGTCAAAATAATGGGGCGCCCGTCTTAAAATTAGAAAAGCAATGGGGCTAAACATAAGAGAGAAATGAGTAAAAAAAAAAATCCCTCAAGTGGAAAACTCCCCTTAAGGAAAGTGACTCAGGTGTACTTTAGGGCTAATAAGTCATGTCTCGGCACCAAGTATATTTTGATCAATAATTGGTATCAGCAATATCCAAACTTGATTTATTCATATCGAGTGAAATATACAAACATGTTCCTACACTTACCCACCCTGTTCAACATCTGACAGACATTAATACAGCACAGAGCGAGCCAAACGTAATGATAGCTGAGCCATGACTTATTAGCGCGACTGTACTTTCCCGCTGGTGGAAGAGGTGAACATAATTTATACAGTACGGTTACGCTATTAAGTCATATCTCAGCTGTCATTACGTTTGGCTCGCTCTGTACTGTATTAATTAATTGTAGTATGTCCGATGTTGAATAGGGTGGTAAGTGTCGGAACATGTTTGTATATTTCACTCGATATGAATAAGTCAAGTTTAGATATTGATGATACCAATTATTGATCAAAATATACTTGGTGCCGAGACATGACTTATTAGCCCGAAAGTACACCTGAATCACTTTCCTTAAGGGGGGGTGACCTGTTTTTGTTCTGTCCTTTTATATCTTTCTCTGGCTTGTATCCATTTGGCCCCATTCAGCCTACTGTTTTAAGACGTTTATCCCCATCCAGGTGTCAATTTTTTACTGGTGAGCGGTAGCGAGCCAGCATATTTTTTATTTTTGTTTGACAGCAGGCTAAATTTGTACATTTTTCGATAGAAAAATGTCTCCGGCGAAGCTGGATTTCTTCATATAATGCTGGCTCGCTATCGCTCGCCAGGAAGAAATCGACACCTAGATGGGGATAAACGTCTTAAAATAGTTGGCTGAATGGGGCCGAATGGATACAAGCCAGAGAAAGAGAGAAAAGGACAGAAATAACAAAAGCAGGTCACCCCCCTTAACCCTTGGAGTACCAGCGACGTGTGTTATATTATAGCTTAGCTATTGGTTAACGATATTATACAGCTTAGGAAGGATCTGTGGTGGTAGTTAAGGTTATGTTTTTAGTTTCCTCGCTAGACCTTCATCAAGCTTAAAAAACACTCCCTAGACCCTCTTCAACATAAATGTGTAAATTTTTCGATATAATTACAGTATGTCCCGGCCGAAGGCTGGTTTCTCTTAAAATTACAGACTCGCTATCGCTCGCCAGGATCAAATCTAAATGGCACAGAAGGTCTTGATATTGATATAGAAATGGGGCGAAAGTTTTTAAATTCGACAAACTAATGAGGCGAACGTCTTAAAATCTGAAAACTAATGGGGCTAATCTTGAGAAAGAAGGGAGGCCAGAAAAACGACCCATCTCCTCTAAAAAAATAGATAAATAAATAATATATAATAGTATATAGTATACAGTATATATATATATATATATATATATATATATATATATATATATATATATATATATATATATATATATAGTAGACTATGATAGAGTATGCTGAGTTGAAGGGTACAGTGAGTCAGCAAGCAGTGAGTCACCCCCTCTGTGTGTGTGTGTGTGTGTGTGTATCTTGTTTGTCAACACCCGCATGAGTCATGCACGAGGGTTTTACTATTAGTATTATTATGTTCATACCAGTTTTATTATTATTATTATTATTATTATTATTATTATTATTATGTTCATAAATGTTTTATTATTACTATGTCATTAGCCGTGACACAGTCAGTAAAGCGTCAGCTGCTGATCAAAGGGTCGGAGGTCAAACCCGCTTTATCAAAATGTAATTGGTAGATGTCAAGCCCGGGCAACTTGACCTAGTCATTCGTGACAAACGCCTAATGTTCATGGCCACCCCTTCACGGGAATTACACCGTCTAGGGGAATAAAACAAACAAACAAATAAAATAAAAATATAGCCTATATATATATATATATATATATATATATATATATATATATATATATATATATATATATATATATATATATATATATATTAATATGTTCATAACTGTTTCACGATCATTTTCAGTATCTGATACGCCGTTCTTCATTATAATAAGAGGGTGATCAAAGAAGGAAACGGTGAAACTTAAGGGGAGGTATAGAGTTTTCTGGACCACCTTCTCCCTCATTTTTAGCCCCATTATATGTTTAAATATGATTACGTCCATCCCATTAGTACGGCGATTTTAAGACTTCGCCACACTTCTTTTTCAATATTAAAACCTTTTGTGTCATTTAGGTGTCAATGATTTTTTACGAGCGATAGCGAGCCTGTAACTTTGGACGAAGCGGCCTTCAGCCGGAACATTTGTCTACAGAAAAATGTATAAACTTATCTCGAAGGGGGGTCTTGAGCATGTGTTTTAAAGCTAGAGGAAGGCATAGGGAAGAAACAAATAAATAAATAAAAATATTAATATATAAACTAATACATCAACCGTACCGCATACATCAGAGAGAGAGAGAGAGAGAGAGAGAGTAGGGCTGTTCTCATCCACAGTCATAATGTTAGCACAATTTAAGTTGGACACAAAGAAACACCCTCACTACCAAACACTCTCACACACACTCACTCACACATACACACCCTCACTACCAAACACTCATTCGCACACACACACACACACACACTCTCTCACTCTCTCACACACACACACGCTCACTACCAAACACTCACTCGCGGGCGCACACACACACACACACGCTCACTCACTCTCACACACTACCAAACACTCACTCACACACTCATACACACACACACTCACTTACTCTCACACACACACACACACACTACCAAACACTCACTCACACACACGTCATGTAGACTTTTAATATTATGCTTCCCATGTTTAATCAAACAAACGCTCGTTCCACATATTGACTGATATTGATATAGGTTATATTTTGAGCCAGGTTTACTGACTAAATTGACAATAGTTTATCGTATTTCTAAATGGCGCTAGTTCCCGCGATTATAATTGGTGCCAGTTTCCCGTGATTGCAGTTGGTGCCAGTTTGTAGTAAATATAATTGACATCAGTTTACCATGAATGTAATTAGCCCCAGTTTACTGTGAACATTAATTGCGCAAGTTTCCTATGAATACAATTAGCGCCAGTTTACTGTGATTGCAATTAACGTTAGTTTACGGTTATTTCAATTAATAAGTAACACCCCGTTCTTTAACATTACTATCAAATACAAACCCCAATGTACTTGAATAAACTAATGAAAGCATATGGCCCTCCCGGGATTCGAACCTGGGACACCACACCCAGAACATAAGCATCTAAAATTCTAAACCATTACACCACCAACACAGTTTACCGTGATTACAATTGGCGCCAGTTTACCGTGTTTACAATTGGCGCCAGTTTACCTTAAAAGTAATTGACGCCAGTTTACCATAAGTATAATTTGTGCCAGTTTTCTGAAATGTCAATTGTCGCCAGTTTACCGTGAGTTTAGCAGGTGCCAGAATCCCGTGAATATTGCTGGTGCCAGTTTCCAGTTAATATATCTGGTGCCAGAATCCCGTGAATATAGTGCTGGTGCCAGTTTCCAGTTATTATAATTGGTACCAGTTTAAGTTATACTAATGGCCTTCAGGTACCCATGAATAAATATGTGTCAATCTGGCATTATTATAAGCGGAGCTATTTCATGTGAGAATAAATGACGTCAAATTTTAAACGAACCATGATTTTAATCGCTCACAATCATCATGTACTAAAATTGATGGCAGTTTTAAACAGCGATAGATATAGTACAGCTACCATTTTTATTATATTAACAGCGATAGATATAGTACAGCTACCATTTTTATTATATTAACAGCGATAGATATAGTACAGCTACCATTTTTATTATATTAACAGCGATAGATATAGTACAGCTACCATTTGTATTATATTAACAGCGATAGATATAGTACAGCTACCATTTTTATTATATTAACAGCGATAGATATAGTACAGCTACCATTTGTATTATATTAACAGCGATAGATATAGTACAGCTACCATTTTTATTATATTAAGATTAGCGTCAGTTTCACCTGAATAAAATTGGCGCCAGATTCACCCGATTATCTTGGCGTCATGTTCATCAATTATGTTGGTGTTAGATTCCCATGGCTGTAATTGACGCCAGATTATCCTGATTATAGTGCCACCACATTCACCTGATTATATTGGTGCCTGATTATCCTGATTATGTTGGCACCTGATTCACCTGATTATATTGGTGCCAGATTCTCCTGATTATGTTGGTGCCTGATTCACCTGATTATATTGGTGCCAGATTATCCTGATTATAGTGCCACCACATTCACCTGATTATATTGGTGCCAGATGTACTTTATTATACTGGTGCCAGAATTACTTGATTATTTTGGTGCCAGAATTACTTGATTATATTGGTGCCAGAATCACTTGATTATATTGGTGCCAGAATCACTTGATTATTTTGGTGCCAGAATCACTTGATTATTTTGGTGCCAGAATCACTTGATTATTTTGGTGCCAGAATCACTTGATTATATTGGTGCCAGAATCACTTGATTATTTTGGTGCCAGAATCACTTGATTATTTTGGTGCCAGAATCACTTGATTATTTTGGTGCCAGAATTACTTGATTATATTGGTGCCAGATTCACCTGATTATTTTGGTGCCAGAATCACTTGATTATGTTGGTGCCAGAATTACTTGATTATATTGGTGCCAGAATTACTTGATTATGTTGGCTCCACATTTACCTACTTATAATGATATCAGATTCATCTGATTATATTTGTGCCAGATTTACCTGATTATGTTGGTACCACATTGACCTAATTATACTGACGCCTGACTATATTGACGCCAACTTCACGTGATTATTTGGCAGTTGTAAGTTGTTATACATATACAGTAGTCTATTATTTTTTGTTTTACAAGAAGCCTAGTAAGGACCATTAGGTATGTTGTTGCTTGCCTTCCTTTGTATATTGGCACCAGATTCACTTGATTGACGCCAGCCATATTTGGCTTTCACTGACGTTCTTTTCCCACGATTTGGTCGACAGCTGCATTTTCTGTACACCTGTGGTTTCAGGAAGCCCTGAGACCGAATGAGTTTATTCTATTGAAACTCAGCTCTGCCTGTATTTTTACATAATAATGGCATAGTGATAATAGTCTCCCTAGCCTAACCTAACCCAGTCCAAATGTTTCCAACTTATTTTTACATAATAATGGCATAGTGATAATAGTCTCCATAGACTAACCTAACCCAGTCCAAATGTTTCCAACTTATTTTTACATAATAATGGCATAGTGATAATAGTCTCCCTAGCCTAACCTAACCCAGTCCAAATGTTTCCAACTTATTTTTACATAATAATGGCATAGTGATAATAGTCTCCCTAGCCTAACCTAACCCAGTCCAAATGTTTCCAACTTATTTTTACATAATAATGGCAGTGATAATAGTCTCCCTAGCCTAACCTAACCCAGTCCAAATGTTTCCAACCTATTCCTTGACCATATGCCAGTAAATGGATAAATCAATTAGTAAATAGAACATTGGAACGGAATTGTGTGCATGTACAGAGTCAATTAGGTGGCTAAACACAGTAATGTCATATGCACAGTAATGGTCATTGATACATGTTCAAAGCTGTAATGGACTGAATTGAATGGACTTTAACTGTCTTCGTAGCGCAATGGATAAATGCACTGAATTTCGGTGTGAGTATCCTAGGTTCGAATCCCTGGACTGCCACATGTATTTGTTGATTTCATTAATTGAGTTTAGAAGTAAAGTCGGTTGGTGGAGGTAACATAATAATTAATTGTTTGCCTCATATTTACATTTTGAAGTTTTGTTTAATCATTTCGCTATTTCAAATTGTATTAACATTAATTACTCTTCACCCGTCTACAGTTCTAGCTGTTATAGGGAAAACATATGCCATTTCCGCTAGTTGTGAGTGTAACAATAACAATCAAAATAATGAGACATGCCTATGCATATGATCCTTAAATTCTGTTGTTGTATTTGACATTAATTTATTCATATAAAGACAAAATAGAATAACCGGAACTAAAAAAAAAAAAAAAAAAAAAAAAAAAAAGGGAAAGTGGGGATTGGGCCTGAGCATATAGAATAGATAGAATAGAAAGGTAGCTCTGGAGTATGTGTCTTGGAGGCCAAACAAATGGACAGAACTACGATCTATTCATTAGGACGAGTCTAGCAATTGACCACTTGCGAGTTTCAGGCTATAAGGAAGTTGGAGCTGAGAACATCGATATTAAACAGAAATGCAATAATAATGTAAGTTTCTGATGGATAAATGGTATGTTAAATTGGGTTTTATGTATTTATATATGTACTACGACCGTATTTTAGCTATACATTGGGTTAAAAATCGACGTCTACAGCTCCAACTTCCTTATAGAACGAAACTCGCCACTGGTCAATTGTAAACCACACAGGGTTACCAAATCAAGTACTCTCGAGAGTAAATAAATGACGAAAATAGTTGCAATAACGGCACAATCTCGCTCTAAATGGCTCAAATCTACAGAATATAGCAAGAATTCAAGTCGCTAGATGTAAAAAAATTTAAAATGTGCCTCTGGATCTAGCGGAAATGTAGCTAAATTGGCAACACTAAAACTATAGTCTCCAGTAACTCATTAAGGGCTGGTGCAAATGGGCTGTAAATATCCACATCTATTGACGGGATTACTCTTTCCAAAATGTCAGAAATATCAACTCGAATACTCAAGTCCTTTTTAAGGGGGCCCACCTCGCTTTTTTTTTATCTTTCTCTCCCTCTCTCTTTGGCTTGTATCCATTCGGCACCAAGCTACTGTTTTAAGACTTTTACCCCTATCCAGGTGTCAATATTTTCCTGGCGAGCGGTAGCAAGCCAGCATATTTGTATTTTTGTTTTGACAGCAAGCTAAATTTGTAAATTTTTCGATAGAAATTTCTCCGGCGAAGCCGGATTTCTCTATACAATGCTGGCTCGCTATCGCTCGCCAGGAAGAAATAGACACCTGGATGGGGATAAACGTCTTTAACACAGTTGGCTGAATGGGGCCGAATGGATACAAGCCAGACAAAGAGAGAAAAGGAGAGAAAGAGAAAAAAAAAAAGCAGGTGACGACCCCGCTTAACATAGGTCCCGAAGGAGTCTTACCTAGCCACAGTCAAGTCGGTCCCATCCTATCACCAGGGTGTGTGTGTGTGTGTGTGTGGGGGGGGGGGGGGGGGGTCGTGAGAGATGGAAATGGTCAACACAATCTTGATCTACTTTTCTTTTTTCGTCTTCTTTACGCCGGGGAGATATCCACTTGAGGGATTTTTTTCTTGACTCCTTTCTCCCTCATGTTTAGCCCCATTGTTTTCCTAATGTTAAGACGTATAATTAAGACGCATAATTAGTTAAGACGCCCCATTACTTTGACGATTTTAGGAACTTTCAACCCATTTCTGTCAATTTTAAGACCTTTCGTGCCATTTAGGTGTCGATTTTATCCTGGCGAGCGATAGCGAGCCTGTAATTTAAGAGGAACCGGCTTTCAGCCGGGACATTTTTCTACCGAAAAATGTACACATTTATCTTGATAGGGGCTCAAGGGGGGGGGGAGTAATTTTAAGCTTGATGGAAGTCTAGGGAATCAACTAAAAACCTCCCCTCAGGAAGAGTTGTACATACACAACCTGCGTGACCGAATATTATAATGGCCGCTGTTGAGTGAGTGGGGAAGAAGTGTGTGTATGTGTGTGAGAGAGAGAGAGAGAGAGAGAGAGAGAGAGAGAGAGAGAGAGAGAGAGAGAGAGAGAGAGAGAGAGAGAGAGAGAGAGAGAGAGAGAGGATGAGTGAATGGATGAGTAGTGTGTGTGAGAGAGAGAAAAAAAGAGAGACAGAGAGAGAGGATGAGTGAATGGATGAGAAGTGTGTGTATATATATGAGAGAGAGAGAGAGAGAGAGAGAGAGAGAGAGAGAGAGAGAGAGAGAGAGAGAGAGAGAGAGAGCGAGAGCGAGAGAGAATGATTGACAGGGTACACAAACAGGGATAGCCAGATACAATTTACTTTTCATATGACCAGACACTGAAGAACAAATAACACTACTGTCATTTTGTTCATGCGTGACAGTTTTGTAGTCTCTTATGTGTACCAACGTTTTTTTTCTCTTTCTCTCCCTCTCTCTTTGGCTTGTATCCATTCGGCCCCATTCAGCTTACTGTTTTAAGACGTTTAGCCCCATCCAGATGTCAATATTTTCTTGGCGAGCGGTAGCGAGCCAGCATATAATATATATATATATATATATATATATATATATATATATATATATATAATTATATATATAATTTTTTTACAGCAAGCTTTGAATGGAGAAATCCGGCTTCGCCGGAGAAATTTTTATATCGAAAAATGTACAAATTTAGCTTGCTGTCAAAACAAAAAATATATAGGCTGACTCGCTACCGCTCGCCAGGAAAATATTGACACCTGGATGGGGGTAAACGTCTTAAAACAGTAGGCTGAATGGGGCCGAATGGATACAAGCCAAAGAAAGAGGGATAAAAAGAGAAAAAAAGCGAGGTGGACTCCCTTAATATAGTTAGAATATATTGAAAAAGACGTCGCTGGTACAGAAGGGGTTATTCAGTTGTACTGGCCACTCCCAAACCAATCGTCTGATACGGATTATAAAACTTAGGCACCGAAACAGTTCTACGCCGAATTATCTGCACAGTGAATATTATGGAGTACCAGATTTTCTTGACGTTTTTCACACCTTTCACCCCATTTCGTTGTACATTTTAAGGCCTTTCGTGTCATTTATGTGTCGATTTTATCCTGGCGAACGATAGCGAGCCTGTAATTTAACGAGGTAACTTGATCGTCGTGAAATATTTACACCTAAAATGGTTTGCTCTATGAACTATGGTTGGTTTCTCAGATAGTAATTCAAATACACGGAAATGAAACGAAATAGTCAATAAACAAATAAAGCAAATGTACTGTAATGAAACGAAATATTCAACACACCAAACAAATACAGTTTAACACGAAATATTCAACACACCAAACAAATACACTGGAATGAAACGAAATATTCAACACACCAAACAAATACACTGGAATGAAACGAAATATTCAACACACCAAACAAATACACTGAAATGAAACGAAATATTCAACACACCAAACAAATACACTGGAATAACACGAAATATTCAACACACCAAACAAATACACTGGAATAACACGAAATATTCAACACACCAAACAAATACACTGGAATGAAACGAAATATTCAACACACCAAACAAATACACTGGAATGAAACGAAATATTCAACACACCAAACAAATACACTGGAATAACACGAAATATTCAACACACCAAACAAATACACTGGAATAACACGAAATATTCAACACACCAAACAAATACACTGGAATAACACGAAATATTCAACACACCAAACAAATACACTGGAATAACACGAAATATTCAACACACCAAACAAATACACTGGAATGAAACGAAATAGTCAACACACCAAACAAATACACTGGAATAACACGAAATAGTCAACACACCAAACAAATACACTGGAATAACACGAAATAGTCAACACACCAAACAAATACACTGGAATGAAACAAAATATTCAACACACTAAACAAATACACTGGAATAACACGAAATATTCAACACACCAAACAAATACACTGGAATGAAACGAAATATTCAACACACCAAACAAATACACTGGAATAACTCGAAATAGTCAACACACCAAACAAATACACTGGAATAACACGATATATTCAACACACAAACAAATACACTGGAATAACACGAAATATTCAACACACCAAACAAATACACTGGAATAACACGAAATATTCAACACACCAAACAAATACACTGGAATAACACGAAATAGTCAACAAACCAAGCAAATACACTGGAATAACACGAAATAGTCCATACACCAAACAAATACACTGGAATAACACGAAATATTCAACACACCAAACAAATACACTGGAATAACACGAAATAGTCAACACACCAAATAAATACACTGGAATAACACGAAATAGTCCACACACCAAACAAATACACTGGAATACCACGAAATAGTCCATACACCAAACAAATACACTGGAATAACACGAAATAGTCCACACACCAAACAAATACACTGGAATAACACGAAATAGTCCACACACCAAACAAATACACTGGAATAACACGAAATAGTCCATACACCAAACAAAAACACTGGAATAACACGAAATAGTCAACACACCAAACAAATACACTGGAATAACACGAAATAGTCCACACACCAAACAAATACACTGGAATAACACGAAATAGTCCATACACCAAACAATACACTGGAACGAAATAGTCCATACACCAAACAAATACACTGGAATAACACGAAATAGTCCATACACCAAACAAATACACTGGAATACCACGAAATAGTCCATACACCAAACAAATACACTGGAATAACACGAAATAGTCCATACACCAAACAAATACACTGGAATACCACGAAATAGTCCATACACCAAACAAAAACACTGGAATAACACGAAATAGTCCATACACCAAACAAATACACTGGAATAACACGAAATAGTCCATACACCAAACAAATACACTGGAATAACACGAAATAGTCCATACACCAAACAACAAATACACTGGAATAACACGAAATAGTCCATACACCAAACAAATACACTGGAATAACACGAAATAGTCCATACACCAAACAAATACACTGGAATAACACGAAATAGTCCATACACCAAACAAATACACTGGAATACCACGAAATAGTCCATACACCAAACAAAAACACTGGAATAACACGAAATAGTCCATACACCAAACAAATACACTGAATAACACGAAATAGTCCATACACCAAACAAATACACTGGAATAACACGAAATAGTCCATACACCAAACAAATACACTGGAATAACACGAAATAGTCCATACACCAAACAAATACACTGGAATAACACGAAATAGTCCATACACCAAACAAAAACACTGGAAAAACACGAAATAGTCCATACACCAAACAAAAACACTGGAATAACACGAAATAGTCCATACACCAAACAAATACACTGGAATAACACGAAATAGTCCATACACCAAACAAATACACTGGAATACCACGAAATAGTCCATACACCAAACAAAAACACTGGAATAACACGAAATAGTCCATACACCAAACAAATACACTGGAATAACACGAAATAGTCCATACACCAAACAAATACACTGGAATAACACGAAATAGTCCATACACCAAACAAATACACTGGAATAACACGAATAGTCCATACACCCAAACAAATACACTGGAATAACACGAAATAGTCCATACACCAAACAAATACACTGGAATAACACCGAATAGTCCACACACCAAACAAATACACTGGAATAACACGAAATAGTCCATACACCAAACAAATACACTGGAATAACACGAAATAGTCCATACACCAAACAAATACACTGGAATAACACGAAATAGTCCACACACCAAACAAATACACTGGAATAACACGAAATAGTCCACACACCAAACAAATACACTGGAATAACACGAAATAGTCCATACACCAAACAAATACACGGAATAACACGAAATAGTCCATACACCAAACAAATACACGGAATAACACGAAATAGTCCATACACCAACAACAACAATCTCTCAGCCGTAACTAATGGAATATAATGGGCCCCCCCTTAAATACTTTGGCCACCACAACCACCCAAGCGCTTCCTCTCCTCACAACAGGTTATTCTCTCCCTCTCTCTTTGGCTTGTATCCATTCGGCCCCATTCAGCCTACTGTTTTAAGACGTTTACCCCCATCCAGGTGTCAATATTTTCCTGGCGAGCGGTAGCGAACCAGCATATATATATATTTGTATTTTGACAGCAAGCTCAATTTGTACATTTTTCGATAGAAAAAAAATCCGGCAAAGCCGGATTTCTCCATACAATGCTGGCTCGCTATCGCTCGCCAGGAAAAAATCGACGCCTGGATGGGGATAAACGTCTTAAAACAGTTGGCTGAATGGGGCCGAATGGATACAAGCCAGGGAAAGAGAGAAAAGGAGAGGAAGATAAAACAAAAAAGCCGGTGGACCCCCCCCCCCCTATAAGCACTTTGGGCCACCACAACCACCCAAGTGCTTCCTCTCTCTCTCTCTCTCTCTCTCTCTCTCTCTCAACAGGTATAGTAATCCTTCCAAGCATTGTAAAGTAGGAATGAATGGACGGCACTGCAGGGGGTGTGACAGGCTTCAAAAACAGCCCCGTCATCAGTTTGTGGGGGGGGGGAGGGGAATGGGCGGGTTTTTTTGGGCCCCCTTCTCCCTCGTGTTTAGTCCCATTCGTTCTCAGATTTTAAGACGTTCGGCCCAATAGCTTGGCGATTTTAACACCTTTCGCCCCAATTTCATTGTCAATTTTAAGACCTTTCGTGCCATTTAGGTGTCGATTTTTTCCTGGCGAGCGATAGCGAGCCTGTAATTTTAAGGGGAACCGGCCTTAGGCCGGAACATTTTTCTACCGAAAAATTTACAAATTTATCTTGAAGGGGGGTCTACAGTAGGGAGTGTTTTTCTGAGCTTGATGGAGGTCTAGCGAGGAAACTAAAAGATATATGAATAAATTAATTAATAGACCAATAATCCAGCCACTATTTCCTTAAGCTGATATCACACGAGAGCTTTTTTAGTCAACATTCGATAATCAAAATGTTTCTGGCAACACCTCTGGAATATTATGCACTGGTATCGGAAACTAGCCTGATGGTGGATGAATTAAGGTAACCGAAATATTTAAAATGTTGACCTCAGAAGCTGCCAGACCAGTGTTGGGGAAACGGCGCTCGTGTGATTCCGGAGTAAGCCAAAATTACACAATTGCAAACCGTTTTCGGACATTCTGTCGGTCCCGAAATTATCTTCCTACATAATCACTCTAACCGCAATAATCACTCTAACCGCAAATTCACTCTAACCGCAATAATCACTCTAACCGCAAATTATCTTCCTACATAATCACTCTAACCGCAAATTATACTTTATACTTTATATATATATATATATATTTATTTATTTTCGTTCTAAATATCAATCACTCCTAGTCAATTATACAGTATATAGTATACATGATTGACTTTCAATCATGTATTTGGTTTGCATAGCACATATTTATGATTATATAAGCCATAGTGATATTCAAATATACCGATTCTTTAGCTAACTATTATGACATTTTTATTCACTGATAATAAACAAACGAAATTTCCTGGCGGGAGCTATACTCTGTTTCTGTTCAACTGACAGTAAATTGCAAAGTTCCCATCAAGATTTCCAAGTTATTTTGAAGATTATTAAGTGATATAGGGGGAGGTGTGGCAGAGTGGTCTTGCCACTGGACTGGTAATCCAATGGACCCGGGTTCGAATCCCAATATGTCAATGGGAAGATATTATTGGGATGAAATTTGTGCTGTACCTAGTTTCGGTGCATTATCACAGCACACCGAAATGCCAAAACAAAATACCCTCATTGTTCCCTGATTAAATAGCACTGTATGAATATTCCCATATTCAAAATATGCTACAGGGGGGCAATGCCTAGTGAGTTAATTGCTCAATAGGTGGCGTTCTGAGAGTGAGGGTCCGAGCCTGGGGAGTGAGACTGTGAAGCGCAGGGGCGAAGCAGCTTCAGAGATGGAGTTGGGTTCGAGCCGTGAATAGGTGCTTCGCATGTCTCACTCCCTAGACTGGAACGAGACCTCACGGGCCTCACCGTGTTCAGCGGTAGAGTGTAAAGGCTATCAGCCTATGCCCGAGAGGGAGTAGTTGGAATATAGAAAAAAAAAAATATATATATATATAGCCTATATATAAACTTGACCTTATTATGATGCAGACATAGTAGTTTCAAATTTGTATGAAGTATCGAGAAATTTGCTGCCAAGGAATTCAATTTATCGCCAGTTGAAAATAAAGAGTATAGTATACAAAATGCACCAGACAAGAGTTACAATGAAAATAACTCTGGAGCAAAGTGAAATCATAAAATGTCATGGAATAGAAACACAAAATATATATGCAAAACGTTAAAATAGCCCCAGTAGCTGAGGCATTCCACCGCTTGCTGAAAGGCCAGAGACTTGACGGATCCGGTTTTTAAGACTTAATACCTTTGAGAGAGAGAGAGAGAGAGAGAGAGAGAGAGAGAGAGAGAGAGAGAGAGAGAGAGAGAGAGAGAAGAGAGAGAGAGAGGAGAGACAGAGAGAGAGACAGCGAGAGCTACATAGAGCTACATAGATACACAGACCACACAGACCTCAAGGTCCTTACTAGGCAGTCTGGCCTTACAAACTATATATATATATATATACATATAGGTGTGGTGGAGTGGTCTTGCCACTGGCCTGGTAATCCAAAGGCCCCGGGTTCAAATCCTGATGTATCAATGGGAAGATATTATTGGGATGGAATTTGTGCTGTACCTAGTATCAGTGCATTACCACAAGCCCACCGAAACGTCAATAAAATACCCTCATTGTTCCCTGATTAAATAGCACTGTATGAATATTCCCATATTCAAAATATGCTATAGGGGTGCAATGCCTGGTGAGTTATCTGCTCAACAGGTGGCGTTGTGTGTGTGTAAGTGTGAGAGTCCGAGTGTAGGGGGTGAGACAGTGAAGCACGGGAACGAGGTGGCTTCAGAGATGGGGTCGTTTCGGGCCATGAGTGAGCACCGTGGCTCATGTGAAGGCAAGATGGCAGGTTTTTTTTTTTTTTTTTTTTTTAAGAGACAATGAACGGAGGAAGGAAAAACACAGATAAAACAAAAAGGTCCATGTGCCTAAAGGCATCCTCCATTCATAAAATGTTTGTAACAACTGGATTTAAATATTTTTTGATTGTAAGTTTGTGGAAAGCAATTCGAGGGAAGTGAATTCCAAAGAGTAGTAGCTCTGGGGATAAATGAATTCTGATAAGCAGAAGTTCTGCATTGTGGAGGAGAAAGTGTAAATTCATGGGCGCTCTCAGCTGCCCTAGTTCTACGGGGAAAGATGTGGAGAGGCGGCACAATTGAAGCAAGTTCCTCGGAACAATTGCTGTGAAAATATCTGTAGAATAATGCAAGGGATGCAACGTTTCTTCGTATGGCTAATGTAGGAAGGTCCTGTGTGATTGCAGGGTTATTGATTAATCTAATAGCTTTATTTTGAATTTTGTCCAACTGCCTCAATGCAACCACTCCACTTCCACCCCACAGAGGTGAACAGTAATCCATCTGAGAGCGCACATGACTTTTATATATTACGGCCAACTGCTCGTCAGTGAAGAATTCTCGAACTCTGTACAGGAGTCCCAGTTTTTTAGAGGCATTCTTAGCAATGCTTCTAACATAATGTGTCCAGCTCAAGTTAGTAGTTAATGTTACACCGAGAATGTCAATACTAGGGGAAGTGGGAATATTTACATCATTAAAAAATATATGGGAGTCCGTGAGATTCTGTCGGTTAGAAAATTGAATGTACTTGGTTTTCTGTGCATTAAAGGAAACTAGATTCTCTTGTCCCCATTCATTAATTCTAGAAAGGTCCTGGTTCAGAGAAATTGCAGTGTTTATTTTTGAATTTATAAGATCGGGTTGGGTGAAAGAATTGGTAAATGTGAAGGAACTGTGGAGTGTTGAGTCATCTGCGTAGGAATGTATTGGATTATGAGTGGTAGATATGAGATCATTGATATGAATGAGGAACAGAGTTGGGGCCAAAACTGATCCCTGGGGAACACCAGCATTTATTGAGTGAAATTGAGAATAAAGGCCATCTACCATTACACGTATTTTTCTGTTATGAAGATAAGAAGAAATTAGTGGAACTAATGATGCAAGGCCGTAGTGTGACATCTTCGACAATAAGGATTGATGCCAGACTCTATCAAATGCCTTTGATATATCCAGTGCTATTGTATGTGTTTCACCATGTTGGTCTGTAGCTTGGTTGATTTGATGCGTAAGAAGGCAAAGAATGTCTGCAGTTGATCGACATCGTCTAAAACCATATTGCCTATCACTGATTAATTTATTATTCTCCAGATGCTTAATTATGTGATTATTTAATATAATTTCAAAAACTTTGCCAAGAGTGGAAGTTATAGCTATTGGTCTGTAGTTTGATGGATCTGAAGAGGCACCTTTTTTAGGAACTGGATGGATGTTTGCTTCTTTCCAGGGTACTGGGAAGCATGAGGTATGAGTACACAGACGGAAAATTTTTGCCAATACAGGAGCGAGCACCAAGGAGCAATTCTTAAGTACTATTGGAGGAATTTCATCTGGACCAGGAGCCTTATCTACTGAGAGATTCTGCAAAATAGTTTTGACATGTCTGGTGTGGATCTTAAGTGAGGGAATTTCAGGTGAATTAAAATTAAGTACAGGGACATCTTGATTTATGTCATCTAAGGTTGAGTTGGTGGAGAAAATATCTGCAAGAAGGTTAGCTTTACCTCGTGGGTCACTTACAAGATTGCCAGTCGGAGATTTTAATGGTGGAATGGATGAAGCAGTAGTGAAGTTGGATTTGAATGAGTTAAGAGTAGACCAAAATATTTTGTTATCATTTGGATTATTTAGAAGTTTATTTGCCTGCTTATGGAGAAAGTTTGATTTAGTTAGGTTTAATACAGTTTTGGCATGATTTCTGATGTTTCTAAAGTAATTAAAGGCTTCATGTGTTTTTGATCTTGTGTATGCATTGTAGGCTATTGCTTTTTGTTCAGTTACTCTAGCACAATTATGGTCAAACCATTTAGGTGAATTAGATCTTTTACTGTACTTTTGATGAGGAATAAAAGTTTCCATTCCAATTTTTACAAAATCTTGTATGTGGCTCAAGGTGGAGTGTGCATCATTAGAAAAGAAAGAGGTCCAGGGAATATCAATAAAGAAACCTTGAAGACCCTCCCAGTCTGCCCTATCGTAATGCCATTTAGTCACCAAAACAGGTTCAGAGTGGGAAGGTGTGGTAGGTGATAGACAGGTGGCCTGTATCAGACAGTGATCAGAAGATCCAAGTGGGGACCTCACTGTAACATCATAATTTTCTGAATTGGTTGTTAAAAATAAGTCCAGTAGGTGGGAATTATGATTAGGATTATCTGGTACACGGGTGGGTTGGTTGACTAGTTGAATGAGATTAAATGAGTCTGCAAATAGCTCACATTCAAGACCAGCATCATCAGTCCTGGCTGAATGAGTGAGCCATTCAACATTATGGACATTAAAATCACCCAACACAGTGATTTCAGAAGAAGCATTTAAGTTGAGGACACTGAGTTGTGAGGACAGAGAATCAAAAAGACTTTGCTCTGGAGGAGTATTTGGGGAACGGTAGATGCAACATATGTATTTAAATTTACCAGCAGAAATTAATTTGTATATAGAATAATCAAAATAGGGACAAATGAAACTAGTAACCTCCTCCAGGGCAATTTCAGATTTTGCGAAGCAACATACACCACCTTTAGGTCTGAAACAGGTCTGAAACAGCTCGTTGTACAGTACTCTACGTGCTTCACATGTCTCACTCCCTAGACTGGAACAAGACTTCACGGGCTTCATTGTAAAGCGGTGAATGTTAAGGCTCTCAGCCTATGCCCGAGAGGAAGTAAGTTGGAATATAGAAAAAAAAAAAAAAAAAAAAAAAAAAATATATATATATATATATATACACACATATATACACATATACACATACATACATACATATATATATATATATATATATATATATATATATATACAGTATATATATACATATATATACATACTGTACAGTGCACACACATACACATACATACATACTGTACATACACTGTACATACAGTACATACACAATTTGTTTTGTTTTGTTTTTTTCTTCATATCACCCCAGCCCTCTGCAGATAGAGGTCAAGCCTTCCCTTGAAAGCGTTTATTGTGTCGCTCTCCACCACTCTCGCTGGTAGTTTATTCCACTCTGTCGTCACACTGTAGGTGAAGAAACTCTTTGTGACATCTAGGTTTGCCTTTTTGGTTTTTAATTTCATTTCATTTCCGCGAGTTTGATTAGTATTGTTTAATGTGAATAGTGCATTTACATCGACTTTGTCGAAACCTTTTAGTATCTGAAAGCACTCAATAAGCTGACCCCTCAACCTCCTCTTTTTTAATGAGAACAGGTTCAATCGTTTAAGTCTTTCTTCATATGATTTATTTCTTAATGATGGTATCATCTTCGTCGCTCTACGCTGGAGAGAGAGAGAGAGAGAGAGAGAGAGAGAGAGAGAGAGAGAGAGAGAGAGAATTGCTCTGGACCACCACCTTCTACTCTTACCGGTACTATAAATGTTTGTAATATTCGTGGCCTTTTCTTTAACTTCCACTCTGTGGAACACTACCTCTCCTCTGCCAACCCTGATCTTCTCTTTCTCACCAAGACACAGTTGTCTGGGACTACTGACATCAAACCCTTCTCTGTATCCTCCTACTATCTCTATCCTCAATTTCGAGCCAAAGGTGGATGTTGCGTATATGTACGCAACAATCTTGCTTTCTCTCGTGTTCCCAACTTACAGTAGATTCTTTTGAATTCTCACCTCTCTGGCTAAAGCTTTCTTGTCACTCTCAAACTAAATATTTCTGCGCAGTTTATCTCTCCCCTAATTCTACTGACTATCCAAAATTCTTTGACTATCTAACTTCTAAAGTGGAACACATTCTATCCATCTCTCCTTTCGCAGAAATCTCCATCTTAGGAGACTTCAATGTTCACCACCACCAATGGCTCTCCTCTGTTACCACTGACCAACCTGGTGAGCAAGCCTACATCTTTTCTATCGTAAACGACCTAGAGCAGTTACCAGCAACCCACCCGGCCAGATCGCTTCGGAGATCGGCCCAACAATCTTGACTTATTTCTAACCTCTAACCCTTCTACTTTTCCTGTAAATCTTTTTTCTCCTTTGGGTTCCTCCGACCATAAACTAATATCTGTCACCTGTCCTATCTCTCCGGTACGGCCACCCTATCTTCCCAACCAGCGGCGCTTGTGGCACTTTGGCGCTGCCGGCTGGGAGGCTCTTCAGGCTCTTTGGTTTCCCAAGGAATGACTTTTGCTTCCGTAGCCAGGGACCCTCAGAGAGTGTAGAACGCATTACCGAGGTAATCCTTTCAGGTATGGAAGTATACATTCCATTTTCTTACTCTCAGTCTAATGCAAACAAATCTTGGTTTTCTCACGCTTGTTCTACTGCTGTCCGCAACAAGGAGGAAGCATTCAAACGGTACCGACGCTTTAAAACTCAAGAATCCTATTCTTCCTATGTTTCTGCCCGGAATCAAGCCAAATCTGTTCTTCGACTTGCCAAACACTCTTTCACAATAATAAATGCACTGAATTATCCAACTCTAGCTCTTCCCAAGCTTTCTGGCATCTAGCCAAAAACGTTTCCAACAATTTTTCTTCCTGGTCTTTCCCTCCCCTTTTCCACTCTGATGGCACAACCATCACTTCTTCCTCTGACAAAGCTGAACTCTTCGCTCAAACTTTTGCTAGAAACTCCACCTTGGATGATTCCAGTGATATTCCTCCTTCACCACCTTCTACTTATGCCTAATATCCCAATCTCTTCTAAAGATGTACTTTCTACCTTCTCTAGGCTTAATACTAAGAAGGCGTACGGTCCGGACAGTGTTCCTCCTGTTGTACTAAAAAACTGTCGGGCACAAATCTTTAATTTCTAAACTACCCTCCTTCGGTTTCTATCCCTCCATTGTCTCTAATTTCCTTTCCAGCCGTTCCATAGCTGCGGTTGTGGACGGCCATCACTCACTTCCTCATCATATCAACTCCGGTGTTCCTCAGGGCTCTGTCCTATCTCCTATTATCTTTCTAATTTTCATAAATTATCTTCTCAACTGTACCTTAAGTCCCATCCATTCATACGCAGACGACTCTACCTTACACTACTCATTTAGTTTTCTAGAACACCCCAGCCAGCAATCCCTCAAATCAAACATAATGAAGCCATACAACACTTATCTTCTGATCTAACTACCATTTCCAATTGGAACAGAGAAATCCTTGTTGCCTTTAATGCTTCCAAAACCCAATTTTTCCATCTTACTACCCGTCGGGAATTCCCAGAGGACTATCCCTTATTCTTCAACAATACAAAAATCAATCCTTCATCTTCTCAATATTCTCGGTGTCTCTTTCTCTTCTGCTCTCACTTGGAAGGACCATATTACCAGTCTTGCAAAGGCAGCCTCCCAGAAGCTGGGTGTGCTCAACCGCTTCAAGGGGTTCTTTGCCCCTGCTCAGCTTCTTGCTCTGTACAGGGGCACAGTGCGTCCTTGTATTGAGTATTGTTCACATGTGTGGGGAGAATCCTCTCACACAGTACTCCTAGACAAAGTAGAAAGGAAAGCCTTTCGTATCATCAACTCCCGTCCACTCACCAATTCTCTGCAACCTCTCTCTCTTCGCCGCAATGTTGCATCTCTCTCACTATTCTATCGTTACTACAATAATCAGTGCTCCTCAGAGTTCTCCCAGTGTATACCACCTCCTCTACGTAGGGTACATAGTACCTGACTTGCAACACAATCCCACCCCTACCCTGTGCAACTCTCCAACTCAAGAGTGAAATGATACTCCCAATTATTCTTCTATTCAACCGCTGAGCTCTGGAACTCTCTTCTAAAATCAGCCTTTCCCTCTCCTATGACTTAAATTGCTTCAACTCCGTGTGTCCAGGCATTTTGGCTCGAACGTCCCTTGATTTTGGCCATGTCACTCTTTCAACTTTGGGGGAGGCACTTCTGCCTTTTGTCTCCCTCACTCACATAGAAAAAATATATAATTATATAAAATCATAATTGACCGACGGTAAATGCAAGAACATTAACATTTACAGCTTCACGATAATTATACAGCCTAGACCGGACTCTGCAGCTGATACACGACTTTACTGCATGTCTAGACTATCAATTATTAACCCCTTCCGTACCGGCGACGTCTTGTTTACTTTATTCTAACTACTATTAAGCGATTGTATTCACTTTAAAAAGGGCCTCCAGCAACTAACAAGCTTCAAACGATCCCACTTTTATCATTTTTGCTACCACAGAGCCTTCTTAAACTGCACAAAATCGTCTAAATGAAGCTAGAATAGGATTAAAAAGACGTCGCCGGTACGGAAGGGGTTAAGGGTAAATTTTCCTGATTACAACATCAAGGAGGGGGAGAATTATCATGGATATATTTATTGATTTATTTAACTCTTTCTGTATATGGGGATGCCGTTTTACACTACATACCGGTTATCAATACACGATTTTGAGCGGTTTAGGAAGGATATCTCGGAACCAAAGGGTTAAACACTATGTACCTCCATAAGCCATCTGCCGCAAGTTAGGTAATTAGATTAGTTCAGGTTAGTCTTGTTTGCTTTGGGTTAGCTCATGTGTTAGGAAAGAAAATAGGATATGATACCAATTTTGGGGGTTTAGTTTGTATATATTCGATTAAGCGGGGTTACCTGCTTTTTTGTTCTCTTTCTCTCCTTTCTCTCTTTCTCTGGCTTGTATCCATTCGGCCTCATTCAGCCAACTGTTTTAAGACGTTTATCCCCATCCAGGTGTCGATTTCTTCCTGGCGAGCGATAGCGAGCCAGCATTGTATGGAGAAATCCGGCTTCGCCGGAGACATTTTTCTATCGAAAAATGTACAAATTTAGCTTGCTGTCAAAACAAAAATATATATATGCTGGATCGCTACCGCTCGCCACGAAAATATTGACACCTGGATGGGGGAAAACGTCTTAAAACAGTAGGATGAATGGGGCCGAATGGATACAAGCCAAAGAAAGAGGGAGAGAAAGAGAGAACAAAAATGAGAGGTGGGCCCCCTTAACTTAATTTAGGGGGCGGGTGCCCAACTCCGAAAGGAGTTGAAATAGGGGAGCTATCCCTCCGCCAAAGGCGGCTTTCTAGGGCCTTTCCTAGCTGATGCCGAGAGGATTGGGTTCTAGTCATGTGGTGATGGGCTGGTCTATCAGAGTGAGAGCTGAGCGATCTCTGCCATACCCATAGCTTACTCTGACTGTTCCTCTTACTTATATATCTTCTAGATCTCAAGTGACGGCGTCTTTTCCGTGGATCGACCTCCCTACTGCCAACCTAAAAGTTGGCAGATTGGGAGTCAAAGCGTCACATTTTTCCCTTGCCCCTCAACTTTCCCTTCATAATTGCTGAGGGGCACAGGGCCTTGGGTGGGGCTTTGGTTTCCCGGGCGTTTCCGCGCCCTCCTCAGCTCCCTGCCTTAGAGTGGCTTCGGTCACCCGGGCTTTGTTAGTGGTAAGCAGGGAGGGTTTTGTGGGGGCCTTGCTCGGGACCTTGGGGCTGTTCGGCCAGGCAGCCTGGGGAACAACAACAACAACAACAACTTAATTTAGGCTATGTTAGGCTACGGTAGGCAATTTAATAACACAGGGAATGGAATGCGCGTCTTACTTTTGTAAAAGAAGTGATTTTCTCCTACCCTCGGGATATTGGTGATCTGTAAAGAGCGAGAAAGGTTGTGGTTTACTTTTTGGGTTACATAAACATATCATAAGCTTAAGGGGAGGTTTTTAGTTTATTACCTTAACCTCCATCAAACTTAAAATTAAACCCCCTTGACCCCCTTTCAAGATAAATTTGTACTTTTTTCGGTAGAAAAATGTCCAGGCCGAAGGCCGGTTCCTCTTAAATTACAGGCCCGCTATCGCTCGCCAGGAAGAAATCGACACCTAAATGGCACGAAAGGTCTTAAAATTGTCAGAAATGGGGTGAAAGTTCTTAAAATCGCTAAACTAATGGGGCGAACGTGGTTAAAATCTCAAAAGCAATGGGGCTAAACATGAGGGAGAAAGGGGTCAAGAAAAAAATCCCTCAAGTGGAGATCTCCCCTTAAATTGAATAGCTTATTTACACACAGTTGCTACTTTCCTAAACAATTTTAATGTAAAACTTGCAAAATAAAACAAACCAAAACTTAGACGAACACAGTTAAAAGACAATTTTTTTTTTTCTTATCAAAATCGCTATGTGGAAACAACGTTTTTTTTTTTTTTTTTTTTTTTGGCATGACCACTCCACCACACCTCCCCTAAGGTGTGGGGAGGTATTTAGTTTGTTCCCTAGACCTCCATCAAACTTAAAATTACACCCCCTTGAGCCCCTTTCAAGATAAATTTGTACAGTTTTCGGTAGAAAAATGTCCCCGCCGAAGGCCGGTTTGTCTTAAATTACAGGCTCGCTATCGCTCGCCAGGATAAAATCGACACCTGAATTGCACGAAAGGTCTTAATATGGGGTGAGTGCTTAAAATCGCTAAACTAATGGGGCAAATGTTTTATAATATCAAAAGCAATGGGGCTAAACATGAGGGAGAAAGGGGTCAAGAAAAAAAAATCCCTCAAGTGGAGATCTCCCCTTGAGAAAAATAATATTTCTCTATGAATAAAAGAACACAATTTCAGTATTCTCTAGACAAAATCACCTTTCCGCTTTCCCCTACCTCCAAGCTGCAATGTTGAATCTTTGTTGTTCACTGGTGATATAGAATTATTAAATATACATTACTTAATACCAATTACTAAGGCTTAACTACCATTTAAGGGGAGATCTCCACCGGGAGGATTTTTTTCTTTTCTGGACCCCTTTCTCCCTCATGTTTAGCCCCATTATTTTTGAGATTTTAAGACGTTCGCCCCATTAGTTTGGCGATTTTAAGAACCCTCGCCCCATTTCTGTCAATTTTAAGACCATTCGTGACATTTAGGTGTCGATTTTTTCCTGGCGAGCGATAGCGAGCCTGTAATTTAAGGGGAACCGGCCTTGGGCCGGGACATTTTTCTACCGAAAAATGTACACATTTATCTTGAAAGGGGGTCTAGGGGGAGTAATTTTAAGATTGATGGAAGTCTAGGGAATAACTAAAAACCTCCCCTTAAATCTAACATTCCACTTACCAATCAGATACACGCCAATGCGGAATCACACTAATGCATAAACATAGATAATTGAGAACGATGATATATATATATATAATATATAGATATATATATATATCTATATATATATATATATATCTATATATATATATATATATATATATATATATAGATATATATAATAATATATATATATATATTATATATATATATATATATATATATTAATATATATAGAGTACAGTATATATATCTAATAATATATATATATATATATATATATTAATATATATATATATATATAATAATAATATATATAATAATAAAAATAATAATAATAATAATAATAATAAAAATAACAATAATAATAATAATAATAATAATAAATATATATATATATATATATATATATTTGTTTTTTCATTATTAGTTTGTTATTCGTGTTATAAAATGTTTCTCGTAGTCAAAAGGCTAAATACAATTATCAAGTAATTATTTTGGTTCATTGACTTTTTGTTTTTATATCAGACAAGACGACCTTTTTCAGCTGACGTATAGTAGTCAATAGGTCAACCTAATCTTAAGCATGACCTATAAATATCAATATAACACATGACATTATGGTGCAACGTTCCGCTGTAAATGGGAAGTATTCAAGTTAAGGGGAGATTTCCACCTGGAGGATTTTTTTCTGAACCTCTTTCTCCCTCATGTTTAGCCCCATTGCTTGTGAGATTTAAAGACGCTTGCCCCATTAGTTTGGCGATTTTAAGAACCCTCGCTCCATTTCTGTCAATTTTAATACCATTCGTGCCATTTAGGTGTCGATTTTTCCTGGCGAGCGATAGCGAGCCTGTAATTTAAGGGGAACCGGCCTTCGGCCAGGAAATTTTTCTACCGAAAAATGTACAAATTTATCTTGAAAGGGGGTCAAGGGGGAGTAATTTTAAGCTTGATGGAAGTCTAGGGAATCAACTAAAAACCTCCCCTTAAGAGAAAGGGAAGTGTCAAAGATTGTGGTGGTGATGGTTGACGGACGATACAGGGAAAGGACGCCAAACAATGCTTCCACTAACCCTCCAAACCTCTCTCATACACCACACGCCACTCAGACACCTCACAATAAGGAATCATTTATATCATATTAATTACATGCCTTTGACGATTTGGACCACGACATGACACGACAAGCGGTTCTCGTTGAAGTTTGCATGCGTTTCGTGACATCTCGTGACGTGCCACGGTGTCTCTCGTTATCTCGTGGAAGGCTACGCAACTTTAGCGGGTCCATTAAAATTGCGTAGCGACTTGTGACCTGACATTAAAAGATCGTAGTATGTCTGTATGAATATGTAACAAGTTCGTTAGGGGGCGATTTCCACTTGAGGGATTTTTTTTCTTGACTCCTTTCTCCCTCATGTAAATTTAGCCCCACTGTTTTTCTAATTTTAAGACGTTTGCCCCATTAGTTTGGCGATTTTAAGAACTTTCACCCCATTTCTGTCAATTTTAAGACTTTTCGTGCCATTTAGGTGTCGATTTTATCCTGGCGAGCGATAGCGAGCCTGTAATTTAAGAGGAACCGGGACATTTTTCTACCGAAAAATGTACAAATTTATCTTGAAAGGGGGTCAAGGGGGTGTAATTTCAAGCTTGATGGAAGTCTAGGAAACACACTAAAAACCTGCCCTTAAGTACGGTGTGGCATCATGGTGCAGTCGCAAAATGTTGTGGTAAGTCGCGCGACGTCACACCGAAAAAAGACGTTGCGACTGTTCTACGAGAACAGCTCGTATTAGTGCAAAGGAGTACAAAGGAAATCAAGCAACAACAAGTCTAGTGACCCCTCTAGGCTGCTTGTCCTCTAAAACACTGTGGATCGTGTCCAAACAGTGGTTTATAGTGGGTAAGGGAAAATTGGAAAGGGAACTATTGCCCTGGAACTAATGTCTGTGGCAGGAATAGGAAGTTAGTAGGGGACAGCAGGATTAGTAACATAACACAGTTATAAGTGATCTTTTGTATATATGGGAAAAAGAAAATAACGTCTTAGTAATTTATATACGCAATAATCCTTGATGAGTCTGAGGGGGGAATAAAATAAAGTTATTCATTTACAAACGCAGTCAGTAGCGGGTTTGATGCAAGAAATTTGTCTAGGCGGAGTTTAAATGAATCAACGGTACTGCAGTCTATAACGTCTAGGGGAAGCGCATTCCACAAGTTGACAACTCGATTGAAGAAGAAATTCTTAGATTCGTGTGAGTTAAAAGATTAACCAATAATTTTGCAACCGTTTCCCCGCGTGTAATTATACTGGTCGATAGTGAAGAACTTACTTCAGCACACACACACACACACACACACACACACACACACTTCCATCTCTGTCTCTCTTCCAAAACTCACACATACTCAACGGGAATTTAAGGGGATATTTCCACTTAAGGGATATTTTCTGGAGCCCTTTCTCCCTCATGTTTAGCCCCATTGATTTTGAGATTTTAAGACGTTCGCCCCATTAGTTATGCGATCTTAAGAACCTTCGCCCCATTTCTGTCAATTTTAAGACCTTTCGTGCCATTTAGGTGACGATTTTTTCCTGGCGAGCGATAGCGAGCCTGTAATTTAAGAGGAACCGGCCTTTGGCCGGGAAATTTTTCTACCGAAATATATACAAACTTATCTTGAAAGGGGGTCTAGGGGGTGTAATTTTAAGCTTGATGGAGGTCTAGGCAAAAAATAAATAAAAATATAATAAAATAATAATAATAATAATAATAATAATAATAATAATAATAATAATAATAATAATAATCCCCTTAAGTCTACATCCGAAACCCAAAAGTTAGCAAGAAAAATATTCCTCCCAGTATTTGCTTTCCAAAATTAGCATGGATTCAGTCACCACAACACGACACAGTTTTATCATGTCAAAATGTCTAAATACAATTGTCGCGAAAAAGGTTAAGTAACGTTAGCTCTTAATTCGCGAAACATCCACAAAAAAATTCGGGTTTCTGATGCGACGTTTATATATATATTGTGATGAGGCGGTGTTGGTTTTATTGGCATGGTGGATTTGCATAATTCGTGGGTGCATTGTTGGTTTTCCCTGGGCAGCAGTTTTAAGGGGAGGTTTCCACTTGAGGGACTTTTTTCTTGATGAACCCTTTCTCCCTCATGTCTAGCCCCATTGCTTTTGAGATTTTAAAAGACGTTTGCCCCATTAGTTTGGTGATTTTTAAGAATTTTCGCCCCATTCTGTCAATTTTAAGACCTTTCGTGCCATTTAGGTGTCGATTTTATCCTGGCGAGCGATAGCGAGCCTGTAATTTAAGAGTAATCGGCCTTCGGCCGGGACATTTTTCTACCGAAAAATGTACAAATTTATCTTGAAAGGGGGTCAAGGGGGTGAAATTTTAAGATTGCTGGAGGAGTAGGAAACAAACTAAAAACCTCCCCTTAATGCTATAGTGGGGCCTTAGTAGCTGCATAGCAACACTGGATACCGACATAATATAATTGATCAAACATACATTATTATAACGACAATAATGTGTAGGCCTATATATATACCACACACACACATATATATATATATATATATATATATATATATATATATATATATATATATATATATATATATATATATACCGGTATATATATACATGTTTCAGTTACTATTCAGAGCCTGATACGTCAGAAATATTGTAAGTAATATTGGCGTATTTATTTACTAAATAAATGTTGATCAAACTAACGAAGGCGTTGAGCCCAAGGAAATACCTTGAACTTTTGTTTGTGAATTGAATAATAGCAAAATACTGTATAATGTAAACAACAACAACAATCTATTACTGTAGTTCATTTTTTGGATCCTCATTAACAAAAATAAAATTTAAAAAAAAAATTATGAAGAAGAGCGTGTAACTGGGTTTTTGGAATCCTAAGTAATCTCAGGATATGGACATCAAACATTACATTTAAGGTGAGATGGGCCGTCATTTTGGTCTATTAAGGGGAGGTTTTTAGTTTGTTTCCTACTCCTCCAGCAATCTTAAAATGCCACCCCCTTGACCCCCTTTCAAGATAAATTTGTACATTTTTCGGTAGAAAAATGTCCCGGCCGAAGGCCGGTTACTCTTAAATTACAGGCTCGCTATCGCTCGCCAGGATAAAATCGACACCTAAATTGCACGAAAGGTCTTAAAATTGACAGAATGGGGCAGAAATTCTTAAAATCACCAAACTAATTGGGCAAACGTCTTAAAATCTCAAAAGTAATGGGGCTAACCATGAGGGAGAAAGGGGTCAAGAAAAAAAATCCCTCAAGTGGAGACCTCCCCTTAATTCAATAATGCATGTATTAATTGTATTTCTTAGTTATTTCGCTATACCTGCATCAAGCTTAGAAAAAACACCCCTTCAAGATCAATTTGTACATTTTTCGGTAGAAAAATATCCGATTCCTCTTAAAATATCAGGCTCGCTATCGCTCGCCAGGAAAAATTGACACATAAATGGCACGAAAGGTCTTAAAATTGACAACGAAAATGGGGCGAAAGGTGTTAAAATCGCCAAAGTAATGGGGCTAAACGTCATATAATCTCAAAACAAATGGGGCTAAACACGAGGGAGGAAGGCGACCAGAAAAACGCCCCATCTCCCCTTAACGAGCGAGCAGTAATTACCGGGTATATGCCCTGTATGTGTAGCCTTTCTAGCCTTTTTGCCTTTCTTCCTTAGTTTCTAGCCTTTTTGCCTTTCTTCCTTAGTTTCTAGCCTTTTTGCCTTTCTTCCTTAGTTTCTAGCCTTTTTGCATTTCTTCCTTAGTTTCTAGCCTTTTTGCCTTTCTTCCTTAGTTTCTAGCCTTTTTGCCTTTCTTCCTTAGTTTCTAGCCTTTTTGCCTTTCTTCCTTAGTTTCTAGCCTTTTTGCCTTTCTTCCTTAGTTTCTAGCCTTTTTGCCTTTCTTCCTTAGTGTCTAGCCTTTTTGCCTTTCTTCCTTAGTTTCTAGCCTTTTTGCCTTTCTTCCTTAGTTTCTAGCCTTTTTGCCTTTCTTCCTTAGTTTCTAGCCTTTTTGCCTTTCTTCCTTAGTTTCTAGCCTTTTTGCCTTTCTTCCTTAGTTTCTAGCCTTTTTGCCTTTCTTCCTTAGTTTCTAGCCTTTTTGCCTTTCTTCCTTAGTTTCTAGCCTTTTTGCCTTTCTTCCTTAGTTTCTAGCCTTTTTGCCTTTCTTCCTTAGTTTCTAGCCTTTTTTTCTTCCTTAGTTTCTAGCCTTTTTGCCTTTCTCCTTAGTTTCTAGCCTTTTTTGCCTTTGCTTTCTTCCTTAGTTTTTCTAGCCTTTTTGCCTTTCTTCCTTAGTTTCTAGCCTTTTTGCCTTTCTTCCTTAGTTTCTAGCCTTTTTGCCTTTCTTCCTTAGTGTCTAGCCTTTTTGCCTTTCTTCTTCCTTAGTTTCTAGCCTTTTTGCCTTTCTTCCTTAGTTTCTAGCCTTTTTGCCTTTCTTCCTTAGTTTCTAGCCTTTTTGCCTTTCTTCCTTAGTTTCTAGCCTTTTTGCCTTTCTTCCTTAGTGTCTAGCCTTTTTGCCTTTCTTCCTTAGTTTCTAGCCTTTTTGCCTTTCTTCCTTAGTGTCTAGCCTTTTTGCCTTTCTTCCTTAGTTTCTAGCCTTTTTGCCTTTCTTCCTTAGTTTCTAGCCTTTTTGCCTTTCTTCCTTAGTTTCTAGCCTTTTTTTCTTTCTTCCTTAGTGTCTAGCCTTTTTGCCTTTCTTCCTTAGTTTCTAGCCTTTTTGCCTTTCTTCCTTAGTTTCTAGCCTTTTTGCATACAACATAATATTGGGGTATACAACGTTAAGGGGAGGTTTTTAGTGTGTTTCCTAGACTTCCATCGAGCTTGAAATTACACCCCCTTGACCCCCTTTCAAGATAAATTTGTACATTTTTCGGTAGAAAAAGGTTAAAATTACAGGCTCGCTATCGCTCGCCAGGAAAAAATCGACACCTATATGGCACGCAAGGTCTTAAAAGTGAAATAAATGGGGCGAAAGTTCTTAAAATCGTCAAACTAATGGGGCGAACGTCTTAAAATATAAAAAACAACGGGGCTAAACATGAAGGAGAAAGGGGTCTAGAAAAAAATCCCTCAAGTGGATATCTCCCCTTAAAGGGAACATAAGTTATATATATACATACAGTAACGGTATACTAAAATATTATATTAAACTATATACTATATATCATATTATTATATTATTATAATTACAGTATAGGCCTAGTATATTAAGGGGAGATCTCCACTTGAGGATTTTTTTCTTGACCCCTTTCTCCCTCATGTTTAGCCCCATTGCTTTTGATATTATAAAATGTTCGCCCCATTAATTTAGCGATTTTAAGAACTTTCACCCCATATTAAGACCTTTCGTGCAATTCAGGTGTCGACTTTATCCTGGCGAGCGATAGCGAGCCTGTAATTTAAGAGGAACCGGCCTTTGGCCGGGAAATTTTTCTACCGAAAAATGTACAAATTTATCTTGAAAGGGACTCAAGGGGGTGTAATTTTAAGCTTGATGGAGGTCTAGGGAACAAACTAAATACCTCCCCTTAAACGTTCGTCTCATTCAACACTATGTATATTGTATAATCCTTTTTACATACAATAATACTGAATTAAAAGAAGACAAGAGAGAGAGAGAGAGAGAGAGAGAGAGAGAGAGAGAGAGAGAGAGAGAGAGAGAGAGAGAGAGAGAGAGAGAAAGAGAGAGAGACGAGAGAGAGAGAGAGAGATTGTTAAATATAATCTGATGCAGGTCTCTAAAAAGCAAAAATATTACGAACGAACAAGGCCAAAAGGTGTATCGGTGTATCGGTGTATCGGTGTCCATGTTATACACTCTCTCAAAGTTTGAATTACTCATTATTATGCTAAAAGTTATCAGGCATCAGCTCATTACCACAAGGCTCTCTCCTGGGACCCTGCTACTGAGGCCATACACCTCCAGATATATATATATATATATATATATATATATATATATATATATATATATATATATATATACTGTATATATATATATATATATATATATATATATATATATATATATATATATATATATATATATATAATATAGAGAGAGAGAGAGAGAGAGAGAGAGAGAGAGAGAGAGAGAGAGAGAGAGAGAGAGAGAGAGAGATAGAGAGATAGAGAGATAGATAGATAGATAGATAGATAGATAGATAGATAGATAGATAGATAGATAGATAGATAGATAGATAGAGATAGATAGATAGATAGAAGAGATAGATAGATAGATAGATAGATAGATAGATAGATAGAGAGAGAGAGAGAGAGAGAGAGAGAGAGAGAGAGAGAGAGAGAGAGAGAGAGAGAGAGAGAGAGAGAGAACAAGAGCACACGGATGTTTATGGGTGACTGACAGACAAATTCAGCAATTGAACGATAGATAATCTTGGCGATATTTTGTGAGAAATATAGAGAATGGGGTGTTAAGGGGAGATCTTCACTTGAGGGATATTTTTCTTGACCCCTTTCTCCCTCACGTTTAGCCCCATTGTTTTTTATATTATAAAACATTTTACCCATTAGTTTAGCGATTTTAAGAACTTTCACCCCATATTAAGACCTTTCGTGCAATTCAGTTGAATTCGTGTCGATGTTATCCTGGCGACCGATAGCGAGCCTGTAATTTAAGAGGAACCGGCCTTCGGCCGGGAAATTTTTCTACCGAAAAATTAACAAATTTATCTTGAAAGGGACTCAAGGGGGTGTAATTTTAAGCTTGATGGAGATCTAGGGAACAAACTCCCCTTAAGGGAGCTCAGACGGTATTGTGCAGCATAATTTACTGGTTCGGCTCCATGGTTTAAGGAGGGGGTTTAGTTTGCTCTCTAAACCTCCATCAAACTTTAAAAAAATACCCACAATATGCAGCTTAGGAAGGAGCTGTGGTAGTTAAACGGATTGGTTGAGGTCGTTTGAAGCCTTATTATTGCTAGAGGTACTTCCCAACCTGAAGAAAATCGTCTAATAGTTGCCAGAATATGATATTGTATTCCAGCTAAAAAAAAATTATCAAACTTAAACAAACACCCACAAGAACCCCCTTCGATATAAATGTGTACATTTTTCGGTAGAGAAATGTCCCGGCCGAAGGGTTGGTTGAGATAGTTTGAAGTCATATTATTGCCAGACGTCCTTCCTAAGCTGAATAAAACTGTCTAATAGTTGCCAGAATATAATGAAAAGGACGTCACCGGTACTGAAGGGGTTAATTGGATGCAAGGTAACATACTAAGTTCTATTTTACGAGTTCATAAGGTGCATTACTGTTCTAACTTGTCCTCATAACATATTTTGTTATCATAATTAATGTGGTTGCGTGTGCGTCTATCGGTAAATACATCGGATGGTTGTATAATATACATGTGTCTCTATCAACATACAGTATTTAGATAGAAATGGTTATAATTAAGCCTGTGTGTGTGTGTGTGTGTGTGTGTGTGTGTGTGTGTGTGTGTGTGTGTGTGTGTGTGTTTTTTTTTTTTTTTTTGTTTTTTTTTTTTTTTAGCGAGCCAGATATTGACACCTATCAAGCTTTAAAAACACACTCAATACCCCCTTCGACATAAATTTGTACACTTTTCCGGTAGAGAAAATGCCGTTTCTTTTATATTACAGGCTCGCTATCGCTCGCCAGGAAAAAATCGACACCTGAATTGCAAGAAAGGTCTTAATATGGGGTGAAACTTCTTAAAATCGCTAAACTAATGGGGCAAACGTTTTATAATATCAAAAGCAATGGGGCTAAACATGAGGGAGAAAGGGGTCAAGAAAAAAATCCCTCAAGTGGAGATCTCCCCTTAAAATAGGACTTCAGAAGCTATCAACCCTTCAGGATTATTAAGCCAGCACACTGTAAGTCAAGAATAGCGTCAGAACTTGGGCCTCTTTACGAGAACCCCAGTCCTTTCTCTCGGTATATGGAGTATAACTGTGCTATTAAGGGGAGGTTTCCACTTGAGGGATTTTTGTTCGAACTTCCTTCTCCCTCATGTTTAGCCCCATTGCTTTTGATATATTTAAGACGTTTGCCCCGTTAGTTTGGCGACTTTGATAACTTTCGCCCCATTTCTGTAAATTTTAAGAACTTTCGTGCCATTTAGGTGTCGATTTTTTTCCTGGCGAGCGATAGCGAGCCTGTAACTTAAGAGAAATCGGCCTTCGGCCGGGACATTTTTCTACCGAAAAATGTACATATTTATCTTGAAAGGGGGTCTAGGGGGTGTAATTTTAAGTTTGATGGAGGTCTAAGCAACACACTAGAAACCTGGGGAGGTATTTAGTTTGTTCCCTACGTTATGATCAAGCTTAAAATTACACCCCCTAGAGTAGTACCTAGACCCTCTTTCAAGATAAATTTGTACATTTTTCGGTAGAAAAATGTCCCGTCCTCTTAAATTACAGGCTCGCTATCGCTCGCCAGGAAAAAATTGACACCTTAATGGCACGAAAGGTCTTAAAATTGACAGAAATGGGGCAAAATGTCTTACAATGTCCAAACAACTAGGGCGAACGTCTCAAAATCTCAAAAGCAACGGGGCTAAACATGAGGGAGAAAGGAGTAAAGAAAAAAATCCCTCAAGTGGATATCTCCCCTTAAAGTGAAGAAAAACTGAAATCGTACAGTACGGGGTTTGTTTTCAGGCCTGCTAAAAAATATCAGCTAGGCCTATAGCAGTCTAGACATACTGAAATGATAAAGTTTGAGCATATACAGTACATTTGGAAAATATATATATATATATATATATATATATATATATATATATATATATATATATACATTTTGGGTGTGGCCAGTAAAATTGAGTATTGAAATAGGCGAAAACTAGTATGTTGCCGCAAAAAGTTAGTGATTGAATTTTCGTAGTAAATACAGTAAATACATAAATGAATACTACTAATAATAATAATAATAATAATAATAATAATAATAATAATAATAATAATAATAATAATAATAATAATAATAATAATAATAATAATAATATAAATAATAATAATAATAATAATAAATAATAAAAATACCAAAACCAGGATGATGGAAATATATACTGATCATAAATGTAAGTTATAATTATTTGACGAGTCGAAACTTTGAGGCAGATAAGATTATGCAAATTTATATCGAATGAAGAGTACCAGCAAATCCATCTGATAATAAATCATGAATAAAATTTAAATATATCTGGCGTACATATTTAAATATATCTGGCGTACATATTTAAATATATCTGGCGTACATATTTAAATATATCTGGCGTACATATTTAAATATATCTGGCGTACATATTTAAATATATCTGGCGTACATATTTAAATATATCTGGCGTACATATTTAAATATATCTGGCGTACATATTTAAATATATCTGGCGTACATATTTACTTGTAAGCATAATTTCGTTTTCACCGTCATTACTGTAAATCTATGAAAAATCCATAATTTGATCCACACCCTCACACACACATATGCACTTCTCTCTCTCTCTCTCTCTCTCTCTCTCTCTCTCTCTCTCTCTCTCTCTCTCTCTCTCTCTCTCTCTCTCTCTCTCTCACACATACACTCACACACCAATGGAAAATGAACCAAATGTTAGTGTCCATTAAAGTCATGTCAGTCTGTCATTCAAGTGAACATAACAGAATAGTCAAGCTATATTTCCTATTCCGGGTACACTTAAGGGGAGATATCCACTTGAGAGATTTTTTTCTTGACCCCTTTCTCCCTTATGTTTAGCCCCATTGCTTTTGAGATTTTAAGAGTCGCCCCATTAGTTTGGCGATTTTAAGAACTTTCGCTCCATTTCCGTAAATTTTAAGACCTTTCGTGCAATTTAGGTGTCGATTTTATCCTGGCGAGCGATAGCGAGCCTGTAATTTAAGAGGAACCGGCTTTCAGCCGGGACATTTTTCTACCGAAAAATGTAAATTTATCTTGAAAGGGGCTCAAGGGGGTGTAATCTTAAGCTTGATGGATATCTAGGGACCAAACTAAAAACCTCCCCTTAAAAGTTAAAATACTGTAAATCTTATAAGAAGAGCAGAGGGGTTATATATATATATATATATATATATATATATATATATATATATATATATATATATATATATAATATATATATATATATATATATATATATATATATATATATATATATATATAATCTTATACACCAGTAACCCCCAATTGACCACTTACGAGTTTCGTTCTATAAGGAAGTTGGAGTTTTAAACGTCGATATTTAGCAGCATCACCAGCTAAAATACGGTCGTAGTACATTTATAAATACATAAAACCCAATTCAACATACCCTTGAGCCATCAGAAACTTACACTATTATTGTATTTCTGTTTAATATCGATGTTTAAGGCTCCAACTTCCTTATAGAACGAAACTCACAAGTGGTCAATTGAAATGAATGGAAGTCACGTGATCCTACCAGGATTTGCACCCAGGATACCCATAATAAACAAAATAATAACCAAGACAATAAATAAAAAATAAATAAAATAAAATAAAAATGGTGATAACTCTATTACTACCAATTATCGTCCAAATAGTTTGCCATCAGTTGTAGGCAAACTATTAGAATAATGTATTCCGCAGAGCACCTAGAACGTCACCAATTAATAAAATATTCCCAGCATGGATTCACGAAGGGTAGGTCCTGCCTCACTAATTTATTGACATTCTTTTCCCAAGTATACGAAGCAGTAGACAATTACAGTGAATATGATGTAATATATCTATATTTCAGTAACGCATTCGATAAAGTCCCCCACGAAAGATTGCTAAGGAATATAAAAGTTCATGGAATAGGGGTAACTCTAATAAGATGAATTAGGTCATGGTTAATTGGTAGGAAGCAAAGAGTTAGCATAAATGGTATACAATCAGATAGTTAAATTTGGAGTCCCACAAGGCTCTGTTTTAGGCCCTCTGCTGTTCATCATTTGTATTAACGACCTTGATGTAGGAATAACTAGCAAAAATCATTAAATTTGCAGATGACACTAAACTAGGAAGAGTGATAAATTCTGATCATGATATTCAGGCTCTCGAAAGATATCTAGATACACTACACGAATGGGCAGTAAATTGGCAGGAGGTCAATGTAGATAAAATAATAGTGTAATAAAATTGAGGAAATCGATAGAAAATGCAGGATATAGATTAGATAACGTGAATATAAGAAACTCAGATAATGAAACAGATTTGGGAGTCATCGTCAACTGTTATTTGAAACCTAGAAATCAATGCATTAGTGTTCGAAATAAGGCAAATAGAGTTATCGGATATATATCTATAAGTGTGAGTAATAGAGCTGCAGACGTAATCTTAAAACTTTATCTAGCGTTAGTAAGACCACATAATATTATGGATTACGCTGTCCAATTTGTGTGTCCCTATTACAGAATGGACATGGATAGGGTACACCGAAGACTGACGAAAATTATCCATAATATTATAAATCTTCCATATGAAAAAAGGTTGAACAAATTTGGCTTACATTCGTTAGAGAGACGCAGAATTAGAGGGGATATGATAGAGGTGTTCAAGTGGGTTAGTGGGATTAATAAAGGGGACATGATAGAGGTGTTCAAGTGGGTTAGTGGGATTACTAAAGGGGACACGAAAGATATGTACTGAAGTTCAGTGATAGCGAAAGAACTCGAACAACTGGTTTCAAATTAGATAAATTTTGCTTAAGAAAAGATACAGGCAAATAATGGTTTGCTAACAGAGTTGCAGTTAGCACAGATCCTTCTAAAACTGCACAAGGTCGTTTAAGGGGGGTGACCTGTTTTTGTTCTCTCCTTTTCTATCTTTCTTTGGCTTGTATCCATTTGGCCCCATTCAGCCTACTGTTTTAAGGCGTTTATCCCCATCCAGGTGGCATTTCTTACTGGTGAGCGGTAGCGAGCCAGCATATTTTTTATTTTTGTTTGACAGCAGGCTAAGTTTGTACATTTTTCGATAGAAAAATTTCTCCGGCGAAGCCGGATTTCTTCATATAATGCTGGCTCGCTTTCGCTCGCCAGGAAGAAATCGACACCTAGATGGGGATAAACGTCTTAAAATAGTTGGCTGAATGGGGCCGAATGGATACAAGCCAGAGGAAGAGAGAAAAGGACAGAAATAACCAAAAACAAGTCACCCCCCTTAAATGTAGCTAGAATAATATTTAAAATGCTTCAGCGGTACAGAAGGGGTTAAATATCAACACACTGTATATACTGGAGATGAAGCATGACTGGTAAGGAGTTTATCTACTAGTGTGCGCATGCGTATGGCAGTATGGAATATGATAACAATAGGGCATACAAACAGAAGTGGGAAAATGGGGCTTAAGACTTTAATATGAATAGACAAGTGGAAGACAAAGAAAGCAGCGAGTTTCAGATGCAAAATGGAGTCTGTATGTATTATGTTGTTGTTGTTGTTGTTGTTGTTGTTGTTTACGTAACCTGGTCTCGACCAATCAAAGGAGGCCTATAGTTTATTCATTATACGTAGGCCAAAAATCTTGACCACTAAACTCTATATCGAGCTAATATGCCTATCATTTAGGAAGGGTCAGCCAGGGAATAGGTGTGCAAAGTTACAGTCGATTTGCTCTAGCCCTTTTTAAGTTACAGAGGCTAAGGGTCAAGATGTGTGGCCTACCTATAATGAATGGACTATAATAGCTCCTAGTGACAGAGACCCGAGCTGGCTAAATTCGAGATATGTGGTGCTGGGGGAAAGGCTGGATGTGGAGGAGGGGGGATTGTGGAGGGAGCGGAGGAAGGGGAGGAGGGTGTGGATGATGAAGAGAGGGGGTGGAGGGGAGGAAGGGAGAGAAGGAGGGTGTGAATGATGAAGAGAGGGGGGAGGGAGGGGGTGGAGGGTAGGTAGGGAGGGAGGGCGTGGAAGAAGAGGAGGATGGGGAGGACGCGCAACAAGAGGAAGGGAGGGAGAGAGAGGAGGAGGGAGGATAGCAACAGTGACGTCACAATGGATGTGAGAGGGTGGCATGAGTGTGTGGATTTCGGGGCTCGTGTGCACTGTGTCTGTCAGTAGGTGAGCTGTGTGCATGGGTCTGTCTGTCTGTGGGTGAGCTGTGTGTGTTTGTGAGAGTGAGTAAGTGAGATGTGTGTCTGTCTGTGGGTGAGCTGTGTGCATGTGTCTGTCTGTCTGTGGGTGAGCTGTGTGTCTGTCTGTGAGTAAGTCAGAAGTGTGTCTGTCTGGGGTGAGCTGTGTGCATGGGTATGTCTGTCTGTGGGTGAGATGTGTGTGTTTGACTGTGGGCAAGTCAGATATGTGTCTGTGAAAGGGTGAGTTGTGTACGTGTGTGTTTTTCTGTGGGTAAGTGAGATGTGTGTCTGCGAGTAGGTAAGCTGTGTAAGTGTGTTTGTCTGTGGGTAAGTGAGATGTGTGTATGTGAAAGGGTGAGTTGTGTATGTCTGTCGGTAAGTGAGATGTGTGCTTGTGAGTAGGTGAATTGTGTCTGAGTAATTGAAATGTGTGCCTGTGAGTTGCTGTTGTTGTGTAGCACTCAGCTGACTGATGACTCATAGCCAGCCCTTCATACCATCCTCCGGCAGCCTGGTCAGACTTCCACGCCCGTCATGGTGAAGCTATCCTGTTTTTGGAGTCATCACGACACTAATAAAACTGGCAATCAAGATACAAGCAACTCGTAACCAGAACCAGGCGCACCAAAGGTTAGACTGCATTTGTGGTGGGTACGTAAGAGGCATTTGGCTGTGGAACCCTGACGACCTCAACACCATCGCTAAGTGATGGGGCGGAACCTCTATTAGCCATTGTTCTGAAGGGATCAAAGTTGGAGGGTAGACTATGCCATCCAAGGCGAATTTTAACACAAGTCTGTTTCTGTCGCACTCCTGAAAGATAGTTGGCCGATGGTCAGGCCAGCCCCTTTTAATCGCCTCTTACGACACACAGGAATATGGGTGGGAATTTCTCCTCTAGATCTTGTGTAGTCCCCTCCCACCCAGGGGTAGTAGGTGAGGTGTGTGTCTGGGAGTATGTGAGCTGTGTTTGTGTGTGTGTCTGTGGGTGAGTGAGTTAAGGGGGGTGACCTGTTTTTGTTCTGTCCTTTTCTATCTTTCTCTGGCTTGTATCAAATTTGGCCCCAGTCAGCCTACTGTTTTAAGACGTTTATTCCCATCCAGGTGTACATTTTTTACTGGTGAGCGGTAGCGAGCCAGCATAGTTTTTATTTTTGTTTGACAGCAGGCTAAATTTGTACATTTTTCGATAGAAAAATGTCTCCGGCGAAGCCGGATTTCTTCATATAATGCTGGCTCGCTTTCGCTCGCCAGGAAGAAATCAACACCTAGATGGGGATAAACGTCTTAAAATAGTTGGCTGAATGGGGTCGAATGGATACAAGCCAGAGAAAGAGAGAAAAGGTCAGAAATAACAAGAAGAAGGTCACCCCCCTTAAGCCAGTGTCGTGTGAGGGGAGGAGGGGGGGGGGGGTGTCTTTCCCGCTAAGTTAATGAAGATAAATGGACAATACTTCGCAAGCGGATCTAGTTCGTCATAGTGAATACATCAAGGACATCACATATGAAAGTACGACCATTATAGTGAAAACAGGTCTATTTTAGTGGTGTGTTCAACGGTTTTTCAAATACGTGCCCAGTGCTTCTAGGCCAGGCAGAAAAGTTGACCTAGCGAAAAGTTGACCTAGCAAAAAGTTGACCTAGCAAAAAGTTGACCTAAAAATCGAATTGCCACAGACGACAATCGTAATAATAACGTGCGTTTACCTCTGAGCGTATAGCATAAGTGGATTATCCAGTAGTATCCTACTATTAAGGGGAGGCATTTGTTTTTCGAGTCCCCTTTCTTCCTCGTGTTAAGCCCCATTTGTTTTGAGATTATAAGACGTTCGCCCCATTAGTTTGGCGATTTTAACGACTTTCGTCCCATTTCACTGTCAATTTTATGGCCTTTCGTATCATTTAGGTGTCGATTATTTCCTGGCGAGCGATAGCGAGCCTGAAATTTAAGAGGAACCGGCCTTTGGCCGGGACAATTTTCTACCGGAAAATGTACAAATTTAGTGGGTGTTTTTCTAAGCTTGATAGAGGTCTAGCGAGAAAACTACGGAATTATAGCGTATGAATTAAACCAAAAACACAAATAAAAAAAGGTCAGTCTCCCCTTAAATTGAAAGTGAAATTCCATTCTGTAAAAGGAGAAAAACTGATCATGCAAAAGTAAATACAAATCTAGAGTATAAACTACGAATTTGTCAGCCCCACAGTGCCAACGTCCACCCACCGCGCCCCGCTCTCCTAGACCTCCCTACACACGACATACAACTACTATTTTCCTGGCGAGCGGTAGCGAGTCAGCATATATATATTTTGTTTTGACAGCAAGCTAAATTTGTACATTTTTCGATAGAAAAATGTCTCCGGCGAAGCCGGATTTCTCCATACAATGCTGGCTCGCTATCGCTCGCCAGGAGGAAATCGACACCTAGATGGGGTTAAACGTCTTAAAACAGTTGGCTGAATGGGGCCAAATGGATACAAGCGAGAGAAAGAGAGAAAGATAAAAAAAAGCAGGTGACCCCCCTTAATAATCAATAGACTGGCTAAGCAAACAATCGTATGCTCAAACCCCAGCCCTTCTTACATCAAATTGGCCCTCAAAAAAAAAAAAAGCCCGCCAAAAAGGTAGGAAAAATAATGATCAACGGAAAATGAATACTAATTAAAGTAAACAGCTCGTATTGGCACCATAACACAAGCAAGGGCCATCTAAGCTACTGACCCTACACGTCTATCTATCTATCTATCTATCTATCTGTCTATCTATTTACTCAGGCCCAATCCCCACTTTTCCTATTTTTTTTTTTTTTTTTTATATATTTTTTTTTTTGGGGGGGGGACTCAAGACAGAGCAAGAACAGGGTCAACACATAACACAACAAAACACAAATTCACACACATCTAGGTCATCCAGAAGACCCAGAGACCAGGGTCACCAAGGTCCCTTCAGCACTCCCCCGGCCCCCCGACCACCCGGAGAGGCTCCGATCTCGGCAGGCAGACATGCAGCGAAGCCCTCTACCACCACACTTCCAGGCGCACCCTTCATAAATTGTTATATGCCTGGCTATATACACATATAAAGCCGGTATCACACGAACACTTTTTTTACTCAACATTTATCCTCAACACTGGTCTGGCAGCTTATGAGGTCAACATATTTATTAGATTTCAGTCACCTAAGTTCACCTATCATCAGTCTAGTTTCCTATACCAGCGTAACATATTCCAGAAATGATGCCAGAAAATTTTTGATCATCGAATGTTGACTATAAAAGCTCTCGTGTGATACCGGCTTTAAGGGGAGATTTCCACTTGAGGGACTTTTTTCTTGACTCCTTTCTCCCTCATGTCTAGCCCCCTTGCTTTTGAGATTTTAAGACGCTTGCCCCATTGGTTTGGTGATTTTAAGAATTTCAGCCCCATTCTGTCAATTTTAAGACCTTTCGTGCCATTTAGGTGTCGATTTTATCCTGGCGAGCGATAGCGAGCCTGTAATTTAAGAGCAACCGGCCTTCGGCCGGGAAATTTTTCTACCGAAAAATGTACAAATTTATCTTGAAAGGGGGTCAAGGGGGTGACATTTTTAGATTGCTGGAGGAGTAGGAAACATACTAAAAACCTCCCCTTAAAGACCAAACTCCCAGCCCTCCTGACGAAACTTTACGCCAACAAGAAGCCTATCATACAGTGTAGGCCTTGACAATAAATACATCAATCAATACATATCAGTGATAGTATTACCCACCGGGGCGCCGCGCCGTCAGCCCACCCAGTAAAGTTTTAGTTTAGGCTACCCTATAAACGTTTAAGGGAGAGCCCACCTCGCTTGCTTTCTTTCTCTCCCTCTCTCTTTGGCTTGTATCCGTTCGGCCCCATTCAGACTACTGTTTGAAGACGTTTACCCCCATCCAGGTGTCAATATTTTCCTGGCGAGCGGTAGCGAGCCAGCATATATACAGTATATATATATTTTAGTTCTGACAGCAAGCTAAATTTGTACATTTTTCGATAGAAAAATTTCTCCGGCGAAGCCGGATTTCTCCATACAATGCAGGATCGCTATCGCTCGCCAGGAAGAAATTGTCACCTGGATTTTTTTGTTTTCTATATTCCAACTACTCCCTCTCGGGCATAGGCTGAGAGCCTTTACACTACACCGCTGAACTCGGTGAGGCCCGTGAGGTCTTGTTCCAGTCTAGGGAGTGAGACATGCGAAGCACCCCAGCTCGAAGCAACTCCATCTCTGAAGCCGCTTCGCCTCTGCACTTCACCGTCTCATCCTCCACACTCTGACCCTCACTCTCAGAACGCCACCTATTGAGTAATTAACTAGGCATTGCCCCCCTGTAACATATTTTGAATATGGGAATATTCATACAGTGCTATTTAATCAGGGAACAATGAGGGTATTTTTTAGGCATTTCGGTGTGCTGTGATAATGCACTGATACTAGGTACAGCACAAATTCCATCCCAATAATATCTTCCCATTGACATATTGGGATTCGAACCCGGGTCCATTGGATTACCAGGCCAGTGGCAAGACCACTCTGCCACGTCTTAAAACAGTTGGTTGAATGGGGCCGAATGGATACAAGCCAGAGAAAGAGAGAAAAGGAGAGAAAGATAAAAACAAAATCCGGTGACCCCCCTTAAACAACCATCCGTTAAGGGGAGGTTTTTAGTTTGTTTCCTACGCCTCCAGCAATCTAAAAATGTCACCCCCTTGACCCCCTTTCAAGATAAATTTGTACATTTTTCGGTAGAGAAATGTCCAGGCCAAAGGCCGGTTCCTCTTAAATTACAGGCTCGCTATCGCTCGCCAGGATAAAATCGACACCTGAATGGCACGAAAGGTCTTAATATGGGGTGAAAGTTCTTAAAATCGCTAAACTAATGGGGCAAACGTTTTATAATATAAAAAACAATGGGGCTAAACATGAGGGAGAAAGGGGTCAAGACAAAAATCCCTCAAGTGGAGATCTCCCCTTAAAGTGATTAATAAGACCAATAACATGGCCTCCCTCCGACCCCACTCCAGGCCCCTGACCCCTGGCGACCCCACAACGTGCAACCCAAGGGTCCACCACACAGCACCATGCGTCACACCACTCCTCACCCTAAACACCTCAATATATATATATATATATATATATATATATATATATATATATATATATATATATATATACCGTATATATATATAATATTATATATATATATAATTATATGTATATCAGGAAAAAGAAAACACAAACCAATAGGAACAGTGGGGATTGGGCCTGAGTAAATAGAAAGATATCAGTAAAGGAAAAGAATAATAATAGCGAACTTAGACTAAGCTAAAAATCAAATATGGATACTGATAAATGTAATAAATGGCAGCAAAGTACGAGGATTAAGTGCAACATACAGTCAGACGAATGTAAATTGCTATTCCATTAGCAATACATGGGTACGCAGAACAAAGATATAAATAAGGATGTGCATGTGTAAAGTGCTTCAATGAATTAAATGAACTTAATAAGGGGAGATTTCCACTTGAGGGATTTTTTTAATTACCCCTTGCTTCCTCATGTTTAGCCCCATTGCTTTTGAGATTTTAAGACGTTCGCCCCATTAGTTAGGCGATTTTAAGAACTTTCGACCCATTTATGTCACTTTTAAGACCTTTCGAGCCATTTAGGTGTCGATTTTTTCCTGGCGAGCGATAGCGAGCTTGTACTATAAGAGGAACCGGCCTCTGGCCGGGACATTTTTCTACCGAAAAATTTACAAATTAATCTTGAAAGGGGGTCAAGGGGTTGCAATTTCAAGCTTGATGGAAGTCTAGGAAACACACTAAAAAACACCCCTTAAGCTCTAGAAAATGCTAAATAAAGAGTTTACTCACGTGATGGAAAAACTTGGCCAAAACAAAACAAAATCCAAATGGCTTTGCTAAAATTAAAATATTTCACCCCATTCTGACACCAAAACACAGTCGCCTACAAACTTAACATCAACCTCGCAATTCATAAAAGATCTTAGTCACTGGCTGTCACACTACATAACAGTGATACATGTTCACCTGTCTGTGCTCACTCTCCCTCAAACTCAAATACCCGTAACTTTCATCCTCCCACACCCCCACATTGCCTTTCACAACCAACCACACCCCGACAAGTCACCTCACCCCTTTCCCCCCTGTATCTGCCCAACTGAGACCCTTCTGTCACCCAAAACCGTCGTCCATGCAGAAGGACTTTATTCAGTACCCGACTCCCCCGAGCAACAACAACACGGCAGCACAGGGTACTCCAGCCACAACCAATCAAGAGATAGATAATGCCAGTCAGGAGGAATCAATAGGCGGGTCACCTGCTTTTTTCTCTTTCTCTCCTTTTATCACTTTCTCTGGCTTGTATCCATTCGGCCCCATTCAGCCAACTGTTTTAAGACGTTTATCCCCATCCAGATGTAAATTTCTTCCTGGCGAGCAATAGCGAGCCAGCATTGTAGGGAGAAATCCGGCTTCGCCGGAGAAATTTTTCTATCGAAAAATGTACAAATTTAACTTGCTGTCAAAACAAACGTATATATATGCTGGTTCGCTACCGCTCGCCAGGAATATATTGACACCTGGATGGGGTAAACGTCTTAAAACAGTAGGCTGAATGGTGCCGAATAGATGCAAGCCAAAGAGAGAGGGAGAGAAAGAAAAAAAGCGAGGTGGGCTCCCTTAAGGACAGGTCCCAAGGCAACACATGCATTCCGGTACAAGGGAAATGGCATCGTGTATTCAACCTCCAACTGTGTTGGTGGTGTAATGGTTTAGATGCTTACCGTATGTTATGGGTGTGGTGTCCCAAGTTGGAATCCCGGGAGGACCATATGCTGTCATTAGTTTATTCAAGTGCATTCGGGTTTGTAATTGATGATTAATGTTAAGAAGAGGGTGTTACTTAATCACCAATCACCACCTCAACACACTCGGGCACACAAAGATCAGCTACACCGATATGCAGATAGGCCTATCACCTGCAATGAATGTGCCACTTTGGGCTGGTGAATTTAATGGAGTAAAATGCAGATTTTAGCACCCGAAAATTTGCAACAGTATGATCAGAGATGGCAAATGAAAATTTGGTGAAAACTGTAAATACTACAACCCACTCCTCTGCCAGTCATCACTTGAAAGTAAGACATGTGTGGGTGTTTGTGTTAGTAGGTGAGTTGGTTGTGTGGGTGTTTGTGTTAGTAGGCGAGTTGGTTGTGTGGGTGTTTGTGTTACTAGGTGAGTTGGTTGTGTGGGTGTTTGTGTAAGTAAGTGAGTTGGTTGTGTGGATGTTTGTGTTAGTAGGTGAGTTGGTTGTGTGGGTGTTTGTGTAAGTAAGTGAGTTGGTTGTGTGGGTGTTTGTGTAAGTTAACATTAAAATGTAAAACTTGCAAACTAAACAAACCAAAATTGGGACAAGGACAATATAAAGTCAAATTAAATTATCAAAATGGGTGTGGGTGTTTGTGTTAGTAAGTGAGTTGGTTGTGTGGGTGTTTGTGTTAGTAAGTGAGTTGGTTGTGTGGATGTTTGTGTAAGTAAGTGAGTTGGTTGTGTGGGTGTTTGTGTTAGTAGGTGAGTTGGTTGTGTGGGTGTTTGTGTAAGTAAGTGAGTTGGTTGTGTGGGTGTTTGTGTTAGTAAGTGAGTTGGTTGTGTGGATGTTTGTGTTAGTAGGTGAGTTGGTTGTGTGGGTGTTTGTGTAAGTAAGTGAGTTGGTTGTGTGGGTGTTTGTGTAAGTAAGTGAGTTGGTTGTGTGGGTGTTTGTGTTAGTAAGTGAGTTGGTTGTGTGGATGTTTGTGTTAGTAAGTGAGTTGGTTGTGTGGATGTTTGTGTTAGTAGGTGAGTTGGTTGTGTGGATGTTTGTGTTAGTAGGTGAGTTGGTTGTCTGGGTGTTTGTGTAAGTAAGTGAGTTGGTTGTGTGGGTGTTTGTGTTAGTAGGTGAGTTGGTTGTGTGGGTGTTTGTGTAAGTAAGTGAGTTGGTTGTGTGGGTGTTTGTGTTAGTAAGTGAGTTGGTTGTGTGGGTGTTTGTGTTAGTAGGCGAGTTGGTTGTGTGGGTGTTTGTGTAAGTAAGTGAGTTGAATGTGAGTATGTGTGTGAGAGAAGGTGACCTGTATGTGTGTATAAGAGTAGGTGAGCTGTATATGTGTGCATGGGCGTGTGTGTGCATGTGCGCGTGTGTGTGTGTTCAGAACGCCAAAAAAGCGGTCCCCCACTTCTGAACGCTAAAAATGATAAGTGAGCGAGAACTTGTGAACCATACCAACTCGATTATTGGGCTTCACTAATTGTATTTTAACTTATTCCGTCAGCGTGCAAAACATTCGCCATTAAAGGGAGATTTCCACTTGAGGGATTTTTTTCTTAACCCCTTTCTCCCTCATGTTTAACTCCACTGCTATTGAGATTTTAAGACGTTCGCCCCATTAATTTGGCGATTTTAAAAACTTTCGCCCCATTTGTCAATTTTTAGAAATTTCGTGCCTTTTAGGTGTCGATTTTTTCCTGGCGAGCGATAGCGAGCCTGTAATGCTAGAGGAAACGGCCTTCGGCCGGGACATTTTTCTACCGAAAAATGTACAAATTTATCTTGAAGGGGGTCTAGGGAGTGTAATTTTTAAGCTTGATGGAGGTCTAGGGTACAAACTAAATACCTCCCCTTAAATCATTACTTTTAAGCAGAAAATATAACGTTGGACGGAGAACGCGATAACCCATTCAGTAGTACCAGGGGGCGTACTTTGCATCACATTCTGGCAACTACTAGACGATTCTATAGTCAGCTTAGGAAGTGCCTCTAGCCATCATAAGCCTTCAAACTATCTCAACCGACCCTTTTAACTAACTAGCCTACCCCACATCCTTCCTAAGCTGCATAATATCGTCTAAATATAGCTAGAGTCAAATATAACACACGTCGCTGGTACTCAAAGGGTTAAGGGGAGATCTCCACTTGAAGGACTTTTTTCTTGACTCCTTTCTCCCTCATGTTTAGCCCCATTGTTTTTCTAATTTTAAGACGTTCGCCCCATTATTTTGATGATTTTAAGAACTTTCAACCCATTTCTGTCAATTTTAAGACCTTTCGTGCAATTTAGGTGTCGATTTTATCCTGGCGAGCGATAGCGAGCCTGTAATTTAAGAGGAACCGGCTTTCAGCCGGGACATTTTTCTACCGAAAAATGTACAAATTTATCTTGAAAGGGGCTCAAGGGGGTGTAATTTTAAGCTTGATAGATATCTAGAGACCAAACTAAAAACCTCCCCTTAAATACAATAGGAGATTCATTGCTACGTAGAGGAAACGAAAACTGTGAAAGTACCGATAATGTGCAGAGGGGAACTACACACCAATGGAGAACAAAGAGTGTAATAAAGCTAAACAAAAGTCATATTAAGGGGGTGTCACCTGCTTTTGTTTATCTGTCTCTCCTTTTCTCTCTTGCCCTGGCTTGTATCCATTCGGCCCCATTCAGCCAACTATTTTAAGACGATTATCCCCATCCAGGTGTCGATTTATTCCTGGCGAGCGATAGCGAGCCAGCATTGTATAGAGAAATCCGGCTTCGCCGGAGACATTTTTCTATCGAAAAATGTACAAATTTAGCTTTCTGTCAAAACCAAAAATATATATATGCTGGCTCGCTACCGCTCGCCAGGAAAATATTGACACCTGGGTGGGGTTAAACGTCTTAAAACAGTAGGCTGAATGAGACCGAATGGATACAAGCCAAAGAGAGAGGGAGAGACAGAGAAAACAAAAGCGAGGTGGGCTCCCTTAACGTAAATGATGGCAAGAGTTGAAGCAGACGGATACACCAGCCAAATTATAATATGGAGAGGCTAGACAAAGTGGAGAAGAATATAAATATAATAGAAATATATATTATAATATGTATAAAACGAAAGATGTATTATTTTATATGCAAGTTAGGGGGACGGTGGCTGTTGTTGTTGTTGTTGTTCAGTTATTCATGTATTTTTTGTTTCCTCCCTAGACCTCCATAAGGCTTAGAAACCCCCCCCCCCCCCCTTCAAGATAGATTTGTAAAATTTTCGGTAGAAGAATGTCTTGGCCAAAGGCCGATTCCTACTAAAATTACAGGCTCGCTATCGCTCGCCAGGAAAAAAATCGACACCTAAATGGCACGAAGGGTCCTAGTATTGACAAAGAAATGGGGTGAAAGGTCATAAAATCCCCAAACTAATGGAACCAACGTCTTAAAATCTCAAAACTAGTGGGGCTAAACATTAGGGAGAAGGGGGTCCAGAAAAATTGTCTACTCTCCCCTTAAGTGGAAGCAATATAAACGAAGAATAAAAAGTGGGAGGAAAAAAGTGGAATAACATAGAAAATGGAATGAATAAGAATAACGCGAGGAATAATAACATAGAAAATGGAATGAATAAGAATAACGCGGAGAATAAAAAAAAGAGGAATAAAAAGAGATAAAACTTGGAGGCATTGAAAAGAGGGAGACATAGAAAGTGCGAAGATAAAAACAGATGGGGAAGACTCATACTACAGAAGGTGTTCCATGTCATCTCAACCAGTAGACTATTTCAACCAGTAGCTCTCAACCAGTGCTAAATTAACCCAGACCAACCAAACCAGTGCCAAAATATAGTACTAACCTAACCGTATTGGTTGATTTGGTACTGGTTGAGAGCTACTGGTTGAAATGGTCTACTGGTTGAGTTGACCGGTCACCCTACAGAAGGATCTGTGGTAGTTAACCCCTTCAGTACCGATGACGTTCTTTTCATTATATATTGGCAATTATTAAACTATTTTAACAGCTTAGGACGGACGTGTAGCAACTAAGAGGCTACAGATTACCTCAATTAACCCTTGTAACTACCGCAGATCCTTCCTAAGCTGCATACAATCGTCTAAGTATAGCTGAAATTAAAACAACAAACATACCCGGTAATGAAAGGGTTAAAAGGGTTGGTTGAGATAGTTTGGCGCCTTATTATTACCAGTGGTCTTTCCTAAGCTGAATAATATCGTCTAGTAGTTACCAAAGTATGATGAAAAGGACGTCCCAGGTACGGTACTGAATGGGTTAAATCCACTTTCTTCCTATCTTAGCAGCTCTTCCTTAACCCTCTCACGTTCTTGACGCAATTTTGAGCCTATTAGGGATACGTGAAAGCCTTTGTTACCATCAGGGGTATTTAGAAACATTTAGTTTAGTTACTTCAACCTCTGCAGTTGTCTTTGAGTTAGCTGTGGGCAGAAAACTAATTTTGGAGAGGTAATTATATGAGTGAGAGAACTCTATTTATTATTGTTAATCTGGCAACCTCTGCGTCAAAAAAACCGTGAAAGGGTTTTAATCATTTTCAACCCCACCCCACCTACGGAAGCCCATCCCCCTTCTACTCCATGTCCGCCTCTACTTATCTAAACCCCTCCCATCTTTTTCAACTCCCCGCCTCCGGTCATTTCATCACAAGTATTCGATAAATGGATATAAAATTGTAGTCATGTACTTAACCTTTAAATGTCTTGAAGGTGTAATGGTTTAAGTGTTTAAGATCTGTAGCCTAGTAACTCAAGTTCGAATCCCGGGTGGATCATATGCTTTCATTAATTTCATTGCGAGATGCTTGGTGTTGGGAGTGAAATATATAAATTAGATTAATCACCCCTTCTCCCATGTCCATTCTCAACCGCTCTACACCTCCCCTTCAAATCTCAGCTCCCCCCCCCCCCCCCCCTCCCCCACCACCACCACCAATGTCAAAACTCCTCCCCTTCCTTCACCAACCCTCTCCTATCTCAACCCCAATGGTCCTCTCCTAAATACTACAACCCCTCCCCCTCCTATATCAACTCTGCCCCACTTAATGAAGCCCCTCCCCCTCCTTATCTCTACTCCTCCTCCCTTACTGCAACCCCTCCATCCTCCTATCACAACTCCTCCCCACTTATTGAAGCTCCTATCTCCTCCTATCTCAACTCTTCCCCACTTATTGCAGCCCATCTCCCTCCTATCACAACTCCTCTTCACTTATTGCAGCCCCTCCCCCTCCTATTAACTCCTCCCCACTTATTGCAGCCCCTCCCCTTCCTATCAGAACTCCTCCCCACTTATTGCAGCCCCTCCCCTTCCTACCACAACTCCTCCCCACTTATTGCAGCCCCTCCCCCTCCTATTAACTCCTCCCCACTTATTGCAGCCCCTCCCCTTCCTATCACAGCTCCTCCCCACTTATTACACCCCCTCCCCTTCCTATCACAACTCCTCCCCCTGCTATCACAGCTCCTCCCCACTTATTGCAGCCCCTCCCCTTCCTATCACAACTCCTCCCCACTTATTGCAGCCCCTCCCCCTCCTATCACAGCTCCTCCTCACTTATTGCAGCCCCTCCCCCTTCTATCATATCTTCTCCCCACTTATTGCAGCCCCTCCCCTCCTATAATAGCTCCTCCCCACTTATTGCAGCCCCTCCCCCTCCTACCACAGCTCCTCCTCACTTATTGCAGCCCCTCCCCCTTCTATCATACCTTCTCCCCACTTATTGCAGCCCCTCCCCCTCCTATCATAGCTCCTCCCCACTTATTGCAGCCCCTCCCCACTTAATGCAGCCCCTCCCCCTTCTATAATAACTCCTCCCCAATTATTGCAGCCCCTCCCCCTCCTATCACAACTCCTCCCCACGTATTGCAGCCCCTCCCCCTTCTATCTTCACTCCTCCCCACTTATAACTAATGCGTCCGACGTCTTAAAATCTGAAAACAAATGTGGCTAAGCATGAGGGAGAAGATGGTCCAGAAAAACAACCCATCTCCTCTTAACATTCTGAGGAGGGTTAAGTATATTTCGTTGTATTCTGGATAGCTTTAGACGATTTTACTCAGCTTAAGGAAGACATGTTGGAATGCTATTGGTAAACATATTTCAGTTAATCATTTGCCACGCATATATTCTTTCTAAAATATATACAAATGTATAATGGTAGCCACAAAAAGGTACCGTATCAGCATAACAGTATGGTCGTATATTAATGTACGGTACCGAAGACAAAACAAATATAAAAACTATTATTCAAAATATACAATAAAATATAGAAGTAAAAACAGTAGAACCAATATTTATACCCGGTATAATTATAAATCTATGAAATTGAATCCACCTACTCGACGAGAAAGAGAAAGGGCCAAGGGAACGCGAAAATGGTCCCGGACCATAAGAATTGGAACTTTAAATGTTTCTGTTCGGGCTCTGTCTCGAGTTGGCCACCCCCAACTATGGGGTATGTGTCTGAGTAGGCCTATATACATACATTCATATACATACATTCCTGCATACATTAAATACATGCAAAACTAATCCTAACTGTAAACCAACTATATAATTATAACTAAAGACAAATCCACCAAACCATGAGTTACTAAAACAATACATGTAAAAAGAAAAAGAAAACAAAAGTGAGAAAATCTGCTTTGTTTTGCTTGTGATCGGCACGGGTTGCTCCGAACCTCCTGAATTGATAAAAAAGGAACACGACAGAGCTAGACAAGACATACAGACACTCACATGCAGCTTTTACAACTCACACACACGCACACAGGCATACACACACACGCAAGCATACTCCTAGACACACACAGGTACAAGCACACTTATACACGCAGGCCAAAGCACACACTCCATGCATACACCCCCCCCCCCCCCCCCCCGCTCACACACATATACACACGAAAATACTCCTATGTATTCACGATTACACAACTGTCACACACATACACATATTCTCTCTCACACACACACACTCACATCAGCAAACACTCGGGCTCATTACACCTATTTATACATTACCACGAATACACATACACAGGTACACTACACACACATACAGGTACACTACACACCCACACACACACACCAATTCGTTACCATGCACACAGTTACAACACCCACACAGTCCCCACTGCGCCGCACGCACAGGCCCTCACACAGAGCAGGCGCAAAACCACACACACACACACACGCACATACATTCATCCTTTTCCAGAATTTGTAGGTAGCGAAGTTTTCCATTAACCCGGGAAAAATATAACATAATATTAGTGAACTTATACTTTTCGAAATCATGAACAAAAAATTAGATCGCTGAGTAGAAAAATCGTATACTTGAAACGAAATATGAGTCTGTGAAAGAGAGAGGGTTAGAGTGTAATGTAATGGAATATTATAATAACAGTTATTTTGTGGAGAGTGAAGAGGAAGTGGCGATGGGGGGGAGTGTGTGTGTGTGTGTGTGTGTGTGTGTGTTGGTGTATGTGTGTGTGTGTGTGTTGATGTAGGTGTGTGTGTGTTGATGTAGGTGTGTACTTACTCTAGTTGTACTTACTCTAGTTGTATTGCGGGAGTGAGCATGCTCGTTATTTCCCGCCTCCTATATGTGTAGGTGTTATATGTATCGTTGGAATGGCTGTGGATGAGTGTGTAGTCTGTATTTTTAGCGAATTGGCGACATCGGAAACGAAGGCTTAGGGTGGATCTGTATGGTACCATTCTCACTATAGACGGTACCGTCTCGCCCGAAGGCTTAGGTAGCCATCAGCTTAGGTGAACCATATGATACCCATCTCGCCTTGTACCAATTTTGCCAACCCCAGATGGGACGTCACAACGTCGTCCACTTATTCCAGGTACCTATTTACAGCTAGGTGAACTGAGGCTAACACATGAAAGGAGACAAGCCCAATTTGTCTCCGCCCGGCCGGGGATTGAACCCCCGACCCCTCGTGTGTGAGACGAGAGCTCTACCTACTAGGCTACGGGCTGTGTGTGTGTGTGTGTATGTGTGTGTATGTGTGTGTGTGTGTACATGTGCGTGGGCGCTTGTGCGAATATGCTTGTCAATGCATGTGAATTCTTAAATTAAGTATAAATACCTGAACGCGACCCCATTAACCCCTTCTGTACCGGCGAAGCATATTTAATATATTCTTGCTATATTTAGACGATGTTGTACAGTTTAAGAAGGATCTATGGTAGTAATAAGGGTTTAGTGAGATAGTTCGAAGCTTGTTAATTGCCGAGGCCCTATATAAACTGAATAAAATCGCCTAATAGTAGCCAGAATGCAGTTAAAAATAAGGCACCGGTACAGAAGGGGTTAATGCCTGTATATGCCAATGTACAATCGGTCCCAAAAGTATCTGCACCCCTACCCTGATAATCTGGTGTGTACAGCTTGGTAGGGTTTGCATATCTACCTGTAGCTATATCCATCTATACTACTATCTACCTAAGATCTACTACCCACGACCTACAACCTATATATACTACCAAGCTGTACACCCCAGATTATCGGGGTAGGGGTGCAGATACTTTTTTGACCGAGTGTACAATCTGCCTAATAAGTGATGTCTCGGCACCAATTATGTTTTTATCAATAATTGGTATCGGCAATATTTACAAAAAAAACAAAAAAACAAAACAAAAATTGAGTGAGATAAACAACCATGTTCCTACACTTACCTACCCTATTCAACATCTGACAGACATTAAGGGGAGATTTCCACTTGGGGGACTTTTTTCTTGACCCCTTTCTCCCTTATGTCTAGCCCCATTGCTTTTGAGATTTTAAGACGTTCGCCCCATTAGTTTGGCGATTTTAAGAATTTACGCCCCATTTTGTCAATTTTAAGATCTTTCGTGCCATTTAGGTGTCGATTTTATCCTGGCGAGCGATAGCGAGCCAGTAATTTAGGAGTAATCGGCCTTCGGCCGGGACATTATTCTACCGAAAAATGTACAAATTTATCTTGAAAGGGGCTCAAGGGGGTGTAATCTTAAGCTTGATGGATATCTAGAGACCAAACTAAAAACCTCCCCTTAATAGAGCACAGAGAAAGCCAAACGTAATGCCAGTTGGGACATGACTTATTAGCTCCACCGTACCGTATGTGAATGTTATCAATATGTGTACAGTCGACGTCGAAAATTAACATACAGTATAACTTAAAGGGGGATGGGCCGTTTTTCTAGCCCCCGTCTCCCTCATGTTTCGCCCCATTTTTTTTTTTTAGATTTTAAGACGTTCGGCTCATATACTTGGCGATTTTAAGACTTTACGCCCCATTTCTGTGTCAATATTAAGACCTTTCGTGCCATTTTGGTGTCGATTTATTCCTGGCGAGCGACAGCGAGCCTGTAATTTTCAGAGTAACCGGCCTACCGAAAAATGTACAAATTTATCTTGAAGTGGGGTCTATGGGGAAACTAAAAAAAAATAATTAAGATATAAAACAATAAGCAAATAATACGGGGAGGTTTATAGTTTGCTCCCTAGACCTCCATCAAGCTTAGAAAAAATGTCCTCAAGAACCCCCTTGGAGATAAAGGTGTCTGATTCCTCCAATATTACAGACTCGCTATCGTTCGTCAGGAAACCATCGACACCTAAATGGCACGAAAGGTCTAAAAGTTAAAATAAATGGTGCGACAGATCTTAAAATCGCCAAACTAATGGGGCGAACGTCTTAAAATATCAAAACTAATGGGACTAAACATGTGGGAGAAGTGGGTCCAGAAAATAACCTCTCAGGTGAAAATCTTCAAACGAAAAATAATAATAATATTAATAATTTTCTTAGAGGTAAATATCAGCCAACTAATAAATATGGACATTAATTGCAGCCCGAGTTACCTTTGAACATTTATAGAAAGCATTATTGACCGCACCTGTACGTAAAGATGTGTGTGCGTGTGTTGATGTGTGTGTGTGTGTGTTGATGTGTCTGTGTGGGTGTGTGTGTGTGTTGATGTGTGTGTGTGTGTGTTGATGTGTGTGTGTGTGTGTGTGTCTGTGTGTGTGTGTGTGTTTCTGTGTGAGTGTGGGTGTGTGTGTGTGTGTTGATGTGTGTGTGTGTGTTGATGTGTGTGTGTGTGTGTTGATGTGTGTGTTTCTGTGTGAGTGTGTGTGTTTCTGTGTGAGTGTGTGTGTGTTTCTGTTTCTGTGTGAGTGTGTGTGTGTGTCTGTGTGTGTGTGTGTGTGTGAGTGTTGATGTGCGTGCGTGTAAGTGACAGTTACTTCGAACATATGAACCCCTTACTCTTCCCTGTTCGACCCTTGAGGGAAAGGGTTCTCCACAGGGAGCTAAGGGGAGATGGGTCGTATTTCTGGTCCCCCTTCTTCCGCATGTTTAGCCCCATTAGCTTTCAGATTTTAAGACGTTAGCCCATTAGTGTGTCGATTTTAAAACCTTTCGTCCCATTTCCATATCAATATCAAGACCTTTCGTGCCATTTAGGTGTCATTTTTTTCCTAGCGACCGATAGCGAGCCTGTAATTTTAAGAGAAATCAGCCTTTGGCCGGGAAATGTTTCTATCGAAAAATGTACACATTTATCTTGAAGAGGGGTCTGGGGGAGTGTTTTTGTTTAAAGCTTTATGAAGGTCTAGCGAGGAAACTAAATACTAAATGAGATATTATATATATATATATATAATATAATATATTTTGAATGCACACTCTCACCCTCACCGCCATAACCTTCGCTTAATCAAGGGAACAAAACCAACCTTCCCCTAAGCAGGAGAGAGAGAGAGAGAGAGAGAGAGAGAGAGAGAGAGAGAGAGAGAGAGAGAGAGAGAGAGAGAGAGAGAGAGAGAGAGAGAGAGAGAGAGAGAGAGAGAGAGAGAGAGAGAGAGAGAACGAGAGAGAGATTTGTTTCTTGAAATATGTTTAGCTATAGATAATTCTAGTTTTTAGCTGCAAAATCACCATGTAATTTGCTCGTAGAGTTTAGAAAAAGGAGAGAGAGAGAGAGAGAGAGAGAGAGAGAGAGAGAGAGAGAGAGAGAGAGAGAGAGAGAGAGAGAGTTAGTTCTGTATCAAACATAATAAAAAGCCTATCTCGTGTCTCCCACCCCTATACGACAAAAACTACAACGTACGCCCAAATATTTGCAAGGCTATCGTAAATTCGTAACTGAAGATGAATGAAACTTAACGACGGATTGTCACAACGCGGCTGCAATATTAAACGCTGCATAAATAACCTAAGGGGAGATTTCCACTTGAGAGATTTTTTTCTTGACCCCTTTTTCCCTCATGTTTAGCCCCATTGCTTTTCTAATTTTAAGACGTTCTCCCTATTATTTTGACGATTTTAAGAACCTTCGACCCATTCCTGTCAATTTTAAGTCTTTCGTTCCATTTAGGTGTCGATTTTATCCTGGCGAGCGATAGAGAGCCTGTAATTTAAGAGGAACCGGCTTTCAGCCGGGAAATTTTTCTACCGAAAAATGTATAAATTTATCTTGAAAGGGGCTCAAGGGGGTGTAATCTTAAGCTTGATGGATATCTAGAGACCAAACTAAAAACCTCCACTTAAGGGGAGATGGTTCACTTTTTGGTCGATATATATAATTTATTCATTATTTTTTCTAGTTTCCTCCCTAGACCTCCATCATACTTAAAATAACATCCATTAGATCCCCCTTCTAGATTAATTTGTAAATTTTTCGGTAGAAAAATGTCCCGGCCAAAGGCCGGTTCTCCCAAAATTACAGGCTCACTATCGTTCGCCAGAGAAAGAATTGACACCTAGATAGCACGAAAGGTCTTAATATTGACAAGGAAATGGAGCGGAAGGTCTTAAAATCGCCAAACTAATGGGCCGACCGTCTTATAATCTGAAAACTAGTGGGGCTAAACATGAGGAAGAAAGGGGACCAGAAAACCGGCCATCTCCTCTTAAGGGGAGCTGGGCTGCTATGTTCTGCCCCCCCCCCCCCCCCCCCTTCTCTCTCGTGTTTAGCACAATTGGATTTTAGATTTCAGACGTTCGGCTCATTTGTTTGGCGATTTTAAGACTTTACACCCCATTTCGTTGTCAATCCTAAGACTTTACGTGTCATGTAGGTGTTATATTTTTCCTGGCGAGCGATAGCCAGCCTGTAATTTAAGAGGAACCGGCCTTCGGCCGGAACACTTTTCTACCGAAAAATGTAAAAATGTATCTTGAAAGGGGGTCAAGGGGGTGAAATTTTAAGATTCCTGGAGGAGTAGGAAACAAACTAAAAACCTCCCCTTAATACTTACTGTACCGGTGACGTCCTGTTCATCATATTCTGGCAACTAATAGAAGATTTGATTCAGCTTAGGAAGGACCTCTAGCAATAATAAGGCTTCAAACTATCTCGACCAACCCTTTCAACTACCGCAGATCCTTCCTAAGCTGCATAATATCGTCTAAACATAGCTAGAATCAGATCTAACACACGTCGCTGGTACTCAAAGGGTTAAACTGAAGTGATCAATCCAGGCCGCATACCCGCCCAGCCTGGATAAGGTAAGGTAATTAAGGGGGGTCACCTGTTTTTTTTTTCTCTTTTTCTATTTCTCTCTTTCTTTGGCTAGTATCCATTCGGCCCCATTCAGCCTACTGTTTTAAGACATTTATCCCCATCCAGGTGTCGATTTTTTCCAGGTGAGAGATAGCGAGCCAGCATTTTATGAAGAAATCCGGCTTCGCCAGAGACATTTTTCTATCGAAAAATGTACAAATTCAGCCAGCTGTCTAACTCATTATCCAAAATATGATGGCTCGCTATCGCTCGCCAGGTATACATCGACACCTGGATGGGGATAAACGTCTTAAAACAGTAGGCTGAATGGGGCCGAATGGATACAACAAAGAGAGAGAGAAACAAACGAGGTGGGCCCCCTTAAGGTAAAGAAAGATGTTCGCCTAAGATGAGCTACCGTGATCGTCAGGATAAAAATCAATGTAGAGCGAGTGTACAGTCGCGCTAATAAGTGATGTCTCGGCACCAAGTATGTTTTGATCAATAATTGGTATCAGCAATATCTAAGCTTCATTTCTTCATATCGAGTGAAATATGCAAGCATGTTCCTACACTTACCCACCTTATTCAACATCTGACAGACATTAATACAGCTCAGAGCAAGCCAAACGTAATGACAGCTGGAACATGACTTATTAGCGCGACTGTACACACGAGAATATGCAACCATATAAAACCTGTACATATATTATAGATTTTGATATAGAGTCAGACAACGACTAGACAGTGCTTGGCAAACGTCATGTTCTCGGTTCGTAACCTAGGTAACGCGAGGGTAGGTCAGGGAAGGTGAGGTAAGGGTAGGTCAGGGAAGGTGAGGTAAGGGTAGGTCAGGGAAGGTGAGGTAAGGGTAGGTCAGGGAAGGTGAGGTAAGGGTAGGTCAGGGAAGGTGAGGTAAGGGTAGGTCAGGGAAGGTTATATAAGGGTAGGTCAGGGAAGGTGAGGTAAGGGTAGGTCAGGGTAGGTGAGGTAAGGGTAGGTCAGGGAAGGTGAGGTAAGGGTAGGTCAGGGAAGGTTATATAAGGGTAGGTCAGGGAAGGTGAGGTAAGGGTAGGTCAGGGAAGGTGAGGTAAGGGTAGGTCAGGGAAGGTTATATAAGGGAAGGTGAGGTAAGGGTAGGTCAGGGAAGGTGAGGTAAGGGTAGGTCAGGGAAGGTTATATAAGGGTAGGTCAGGGAAGGTTATATAAGGGTAGGTCAGGGAAGGTTCTATAAGGGTAGGTCAGGGAAGGTTATATAAGGATAGGTCAGGGAAGGTTATATAAGGGTAGGTCAGGGAAGGTGAGGTAAGGGTAGGTCAGGGAAGGTTATATAAGGGTAGGTCAGGGAAGGTTATATAAGGGTAGGTCAGGGAAGGTGAGGTAAGGGTAGGTCAGGGAAGGTGAGGTAAGGGTAGGTCAGGGAAGGTGAGGTAAGGGTAGGTCAGGGAAGGTGAGGTAAGGGTAGGTCAGGGAAGGTGAGGTAAGGGTAGGTCAGGGAAGGTTATATAAGGGTAGGTCAGGGAAGGTTATATAAGGGTAGGTCAGGGAAGGTTCTATAAGGGTAGGTCAGGGAAGGTTATATAAGGATAGGTCAGGGAAGGTTATATAAGGGTAGGTCAGGGAAGGTGAGGTAAGGGTAGGTCAGGGAAGGTTATATAAGGGTAGGTCAGGGAAGGTTATATAAGGGTAGGTCAGGGAAGGTGAGGTAAGGGTAGGTCAGGGAAGGTGAGGTAAGGGTAGGTCAGGGAAGGTGAGGTAAGGGTAGGTCAGGGAAGGTGAGGTAAGGGTAGGTCAGGGAAGGTTATATAAGGGTAGGTCAGGGAAGGTTATATAAGGGTAGGTCAGGGAAGGTTCTATAAGGGTAGGTCAGGGAAGGTTATATAAGGATAGGTCAGGGAAGGTTATATAAGGGTAGGTCAGGGAAGGTGAGGTAAGGGTAGGTCAGGGAAGGTTATATAAGGGTAGGTCAGGGAAGGTTATATAAGGGTAGGTCAGGGAAGGTGAGGTAAGGGTAGGTCAGGGAAGGTGAGGTAAGGGTAGGTCAGGGAAGGTGAGGTAAGGGTAGGTCAGGGAAGGTGAGGTAAGGGTAGGTCAGGGAAGGTGAGGTAAGGGTAGGTCAGGGAAGGTGAGGTAAGGGTAGGTCAGGGAAGGTTATATAAGGGTAGGTCAGGGAAGGTTATATAAGGGTAGGTCAGGGAAGGTTCTATAAGGGTAGGTCAGGGAAGGTTATATAAGGATAGGTCAGGGAAGGTTATATAAGGGTAGGTCAGGGAAGGTGAGGTAAGGGTAGGTCAGGGAAGGTGAGGTAAGGGTAGGTCAGGGAAGGTGAGGTAAGGGTAGGTCAGGGAAGGTGAGGTAAGGCTAGGTCAAGGAAGGTTATATAAGGGTAGGTCAAGGAAGGTTATATAAGGGTAGGTCAGGGAAGGTGAGGTAAGGGTAGGTCAAGGAAGGTTATATAAGGGTAGGTCAAGGAAGGTTATATAAGGGTAGGTCAGGGAAGGTGAGGTAAGGGTAGGTCAAGGAAGGTTATATAAGGGTAGGTCAAGGAAGGTTATATAAGGGTAGGTCAGGGAAGGTGAGGTAAGGGTAGGTCAGGGAAGGTTATATAAGGGTAGGTCAAGGAAGGTTATATAAGGGTAGGTCAGGGAAGGTGAGGTAAGGGTAGGTCAGGGAAGGTTATATAAGGGTAGGTCAAGGAAGGTTATATAAGGGTAGGTCAGGGAAGGTTATATAAGGGTAGGTCAGGGAAGGTGAGGTAAGGGTAGGTCAGGGAAGGTTATATAAGGGTAGGTCAAGGAAGGTTATATAAGGGTAGGTCAGGGAAGGTGAGGTAAGGGTAGGTCAGGGAAGGTTATATAAGAGTAGGTCAAGGAAGGTATATAAGGGTAGGTCAGGGAAGGTTATATAAGGGTAGGTCAGGGTAGGTGAGGTAAGGGTAGGTCAGGGAAGGTTATATAAGGGTAGGTCAGGGAAGGTGAGGTAAGGGTAGGTCAGGGAAGGTTATATAAGGGTAGGTCAGGGAAGGTTATATAAGGGTAGGTCAGGGAAGGTTATATAAGGGTAGGTCAGGGAAGGCTATATAAGGGTAGGTCAGGGAAGGTTATACAGTATAAGGGTAGGTCAGGGAAGGTTATACATTATAAGGGTAGGTCAAGGAAGGTTATATAAGGGTAGGTCAGGGTAGGTAGAGAGAGTTGAGTGGCAATTAGTGATACCGGTAAGCCGGGTGTCAAAGGAAAGTCAAGTCCCTTCGGTTTAGTCTTTAGTAAGGGACCCCACCTCGTTTTTTTGTGTTTTCTTTCTCTCCCTCTCTCTTTGGTTTGCATCCATGCGGCCCCATTCAGCCTACTGTTTTAAGACGTTTATCCCCATCCCAGGTGTCGCATTCTTCCTGGCGAGCGATAGCGAGCCAGCATTGAATGGTGAAATCCGGCTTCGCCGGAGAAATTTTTCTATCGAAAAATGTACAAATTTAGCTTGCTGTCAAAAATATATACAGTATATATATATATATATATATATATATATGTCAAATATATATATATATATGATGGCTCGCTACCGCTCGCCAGGAAAATATTGACACCTGGATGGGGGTAAACGTCTTAAAACAGTAGGCTGAATGGGGCCGAATGGATACAAGCCAAAGAGAGAGGGAGAGAAAGAGAAAAACTCCGAGATGGGCTCCCTTAACCCCTACAGTACCGGTGACGTCCTTGTGTTTATAGTGTGGCGACTATTAGACCATTATATTCAGATTGGGAAGGACCTCTAGCCATAATAAGGCTTCAAACTATCCTATCTAAACCAACCCTTTTAAGGGGAGGTTTTTAGTCTGTTTCCTATACTTCCATCAAGCTTGAAATTACACCCCCTTGACCCCTTTTCAAGATAAATTTGTACATTTTTCGGTAGAAAAATGTCCCGGCCGAAGGCCGGTTCCTCTTAAATTACAGAGAACTAACGCTATCGCTCGCAGGAAAAAGTATCGACACCCAATGGGCTCAAAATCGCGTCTTAAAAGTCGGAGAGGGGTGAAACTTCTTACAATAATTGACCAACTGAAACGCGAGTTTCAGGCTATAAGGAAGTTGGAGCAATGGGCTAGACATCGAGAGAGAAAGGGGTCCAGAAATACAATAAGAATGTAGGTGTCTCATGGATACATTGGGTTTATTGCTGCATAATATCGTCGAAACATAGCTAGAATAATTTAGGTGATACTTCTGTTAAGGGGAGATATCGACTTGAGGGATTTTTTTCTGGATCCCTTTCTCCCTCATGTTTAGCCCCATTGCTTTTGAGATTTTAAAACATTCGCCCCATTAGTTTGGCGATTTTAAGAACTTTCGCCCCATTTCCGTCAATTTTAAAACCTTTCGTGCAATTTAGGCGTCGATTTTATCCTGGCGAGCGAAAGCGAGCCTGTAATTTAAGAGGAACCGGCTTACAGCCGGGACATTTTTCTACCGAAAAATGTACAAATTTATCTTGAAAGGGGCTCAAGGGGGTGTAATCTTAAGCTTGATGGATATCTAGGGACCAAACTAAAAACCTCCCCCTAAATATCGTTGTCTACAGCTCCAACTTCCAAAATAGCCAGACACTCGCAAGTGGTCAAGTGGTGAGGGTTTTGTGAACTCGTAAATGTCCTTAGCTATTTCTTCTAGGTTAAGGGGAGGTTTCCACTAGAGGGATTTTTTTCTCGAACTTTCTTCTCCCTCATATTTAGCCCCATTGCTTTTGAGATTTGAAGACGTTTGCCCGATTAGTTTGGCGGTTTTAATAACTTTCGCCCAATTTATGTCAATTTTAAGACTTTTCGTGTCATTTAGGTGTCGATGTTTTCCTGGCGAGCGATAGCGAGCCTGTAACTTAAGAGGAATCGGCCTTCGGCCGTAACATTTTTCTACCGAAAAATGTACATAATGATCTTGAAAGGGGGTCTAGGGGATGTAATTTTAAGCTTGATGGAGGTCTAAGCAACACACTAGAAACCTCCCCTTAAGGGGGAATGGTACACTTTTTGGTCGATTTTTAGTTCATATATTATTTTTCTAGTTTCCTGCCTAGACCTCCATCAAACTTAGAAAAACACCCCCTAGACCCCCTAAAAAACAACCCTAGACCCCCTAAAAAACACCCCCTAGACCCCCTAAAACACCCCCTAGACCCCTAAAAAAACACCCCTAGACCCCCTAAAAAACACCCCTAGACCCCCTAAAAAACACCCCCTAGACCCCCTAAAAAACACCCCTAGACCCCTAAAAAAAAAACCCTAGACCCCTAAAAAATACCCCTAGACCCCCGAAAAAACACCCCCTAGACCCCCCAAAAAACACCCCCAGACCCCCTAAAAACACCCACTAGACCCCCTAAAAAACAACCCTAGACCCCTAAAAAAAAAACCCTAGACCCCCTAAAAACACCTCTAGACCCCCCTAAAAAACACCCCCTAGACCCCCTAAAAAACACCCCCTAGACCCCGTAAACGATCTTAGCATTAATTCATCGTTTCGACTTTCGAGTGAGCTATATACAAACATGTTCCTATCTTTACAAACCCTATTCAACATCTGACAGACATTAATACAGCACAGAGCAAGCCAAACGTAATGACAGCTGAGCCATGACTTTGTACCACTACTGTACAGTCGCGCTAATAAGTCATTACGTTTGGCTTGCTCTGTGTGGTATTAATGTCTGTCAGATGTTGAATAGGGTGGGTAAGTGTAGGAACATGTTTGTATATTTCACTCGATATGAAGAAATGAAGCTTAGATATTGCTGATACCAATTATTGATCAACACATACTTGGTGCCGAGACATGACTTATTAGGCCGACTGTACAAGAAACTTCACTCTTAAGGGGGGTGACCTGCTTTTTGTTATTTCTGTCCTTTTCTCTCTTTCTCTGGCTTGTATCCATTCGGCCCCATTCAGCCAACTATTTTAAGACGTTTATCCCCATCTACAGTAGGTGTCGATTTCTTCCTGGCGAGCGATAGCGAGCCAGCATTTATATGAAGAAATCCGGCTTCGCCGGAGACATTTTTCTATCGAAAAATGTACAAATTAGCCTGCTGTCAAACAAAAATAAAAAATATGCTGGCTCGCTACCGCTCACCAGTAAAAAATTGACACCTGGATGGGGATAAACGTCTTAAAACAGTAGGCTGAATGGGGCCAAATGGATACAAGCCAGAGAAAGATAGAAAAGGACAGCACAAAACAGGTCACCCCCCTTAATTCAATCATGCCGCAATATATTTTCAAGCATAAAAGATCACGGTGAGGAACAAAAACTTACGTGGTCAACTGTACATTTGGACCAGCCACAAAGGCACAGGGAGGGGTTGCCAACAAGGGGCCGCGCGGGAATTGACCACTTGCGAGTTCCTGGCCATAATATAAGGAAGTTGGTGCCGTAAACATCCGGTATTAAGGGGAGATTTCCACTTGAGGGATTTTTTTTCTGGACCCCTTTCTCCCTCATGTTTAGCCCCATTGCTTTTGAGATTTTAAGACCTTCGCCCTAGTAGTTTGTGTATTTTAAGACATTTTGCCCCATTTCTGTCAATTTTAAGACCTTTCGTGCCGTTAAGGTGTAGATTTTTTCCTGGCGAGCGATAGCGAGCCTGTAATTTAAGAGCAACCGGCCTCCGGCCGGGACATTTTTCTACCGAAAAATGTACACATTTATCTTGAAAGGGGGTCTAGGGGGTGTAATTTTAAGCTTGATGAAAAAGTAGGGAACAAACTAAATACTAAATTAAACTAAATTAAACAGAAATACAATAATACAGTAGATGTCTCATGGATAAAACGTATGTTGAATTTAGTTGTATGTATTTATAAATGTACTACAACCGCATTTTAGCTGGTCATTCTGCTAAATATCAATGTAAACAACTCCAACTTCCTTATAGCCTGAAACTCGCATGTGGTCAATTACCTTCGTGTCGTGAGGTGAGGTGAGGTACAGTCGCGCTAATAAGTCATGTCGCGGCACCAATTATGTTTTGATCAATAATTGGTATCAGCAATATTTACACATGATTTCTTCTTTTTGAGTGAGATATACCAACATTTTCCTACACTTACCCACACTTTTCAACATCTGACAAACATAAATACAGCACACAGAGAGCCAAACGTAATGACAGCTGGGACATGACTTATTAGCGCGACTGTACATGGATAGCTTAGGTTAGCTTAGTATTTCCTTCAGTCTTTCTTCTACTCAACCAGTGAACTCTGGAACTCTCTCCCTCAATCAATCTTTCCTTCATCCTATGACTTAAGACTGCTTTAAACTTAGTGTGTCCAGGCATTTTGAGTCCAACGTTTCCTGAATTTGGCTCGGTCACTCTTTTCGCTTTGGGGGAGACACTCGTTACAGGCAACCTTTTTGCCTTTTGCCTCCCTCAATCACATAGAAAAAAAAAAAAAAACAAAAAAAAAAAATGCCTTTTGTCTCGTCCATAAAAAATGTTCCCGATACAACTGTTAAAAGAGACGATACAGCGAACGTGTATGTCCAACGCACCCAAATTTCAGTAGACTCTAATTATGCAATAAACCTATAGACACAACGTAGGTATGGGATTTTGTGCAACACGTGGCAACAAGCAGCGGCTGTGTGGATGGTATTGGTGAAGTTAAGGGGAGGTTTTTAGTTTGGTCTCTAGATATCCATCAAGCTTAAGATTACACCCCCTTGAGCCCCTTTCAAGATAAATTTGTACATTTTTCGGTAGAAAAATTTCCCGGCTGAAAGACCGTTTTCCCTCTACATTAATTACAGGCTCGCTATCGCTTCGCCAGGATAAAATCGACACCTAAAATTGCACGACGAAGCCGTCTTAAAATTGACGGAAATGGGGAGAAAGATCTTAAATCGCCAAACTAATGGGGCGACTGTCTTAAAATCTCAAAAGCAATGGGGCTAAACATGAGGGAGAAAGGGGTCCAGAAAAAAAATCCCTCAAGTCGATATCTCCCCTTAAGTTCAGGGGAGGTCAGGTAAGGTTATAAAGCAGGTTAGGTTAGGATAAGTTACTGCCATCTTACTAGTGCGAGTATTTAAGGGGAGGTTTTTAGTTTGTTTCCTACTCCTCCAGCAATCTTAAAATTTCACCCCCTTGACCCTCTTTCAAGATAAATTTGTAAACTTTTCGGTAGAAAAATGGGCCCGGCTGAAAGGCCGGTTCCTCTTATATTACAGGCTCGCGATCGCTCGCCAGGGATAAAATCGAACACCTAAATGGCACGAAAGGTCTTACAAATTGACAGAAATGGGTCGAAAGTTCTTTAAATCGTCAAAATAATGGGGCGAACGTCTTAAAATTAGAAAAGCAATGGGGCTAAACATGAGGGAGAAAGGAGTCCAAAAAAAAAATCCCTCAAGTGGAAATCTCCCCTTAATACGGTAACTCTTTTCTCCCTCATGTAAAGCCCCTTTAGTTTTGAGATTTTAAGACGTTCGGCCTATTAGTCTGTCGATTTTAACATCTTTCGTCCCATTTCGTTGTCAATTTTAAGACTTTTCGTGCCGTT